>CM031236.1:538589450-538765326 GCA_018340775.1 Taxus wallichiana var. yunnanensis
AGATATTCAAATTCAAATTCTTGGTGGATCGGTAGGTGAGAAATGGTAAAAAATCTATTTGGGCCTTGACGAGAAGATCGATTGTTCCAACCACCTAATTTGATTTGTTTCACCTTCCTTCCTTCTCCAAATGTATTTGAAAGATTTTCAAGTGGATTTACATGAATTGAATGCTTCTTGTTGTTGGTTGTATTTAAAAATCAGGTTTTCCTCCTTCTCTCTCTTCTTCTTCCATTGATTCATCTATAAATGTAAGAGTGGGCTCATTGTTAATGTTGGACATTTTGGATCCTTACACATTTTGTTAAGGACTTCATATTTCGTATTCTGAGTCGTAGGTCTCTATATCTCGACGTGCATGTGGATATCATCCTCTTTCAGCCTTATAGCTTGATTTTGTGCAATTTTGGAAGTAATGGAAGCATTATTTTGTGACTATTATTTGTCCTAAGTGTGTTTGTATTCTTTCTTCTTGCCTTTATTTTACATTGCATGCTTGTTGTGACATTCTACATCCTCAGTAAATCCATTTTTAGTTGTGTTCCATGAAAATAATCTAGTAAATGCAATTTATTTGTGCTACACATGCCTAGCCTTCTTTCATGCCGTCTCCTTTAATTTTAACTCAAAATGGATGGTGTTCATCCCTATTTTTCTATTGCTAACTTCTTCCTTAAATTAAATTTCCTTTCTGTTATCCTTCTATCCCTGGCCCCTTGGTATTATTGGCTTAGTTTTCCTTTTCAACATTAGGAGAAGCGCTACAATAGAAATAGATAGATGGGCCGGACTTTTCTCGGAGATCCGTCTCAATCTCACAAGGTCCCCCAACTTGGAGATGGTTCCATTGCTTTATCTCAAACAACTCATATATTCTAGATCCGAGATGTGGGTACATGTTTAAATGACCGGTTTCTTGACACCCAGTGAGGAAATCAATAATGAAAGCTTAAATTTCATATTGCTAATTTCTAGTGTTTGAACTTAGTATTTATAGCCTTTGGAGGATTATTTCAACACATCGGCAACTCCCAACATTTTCAAATTTCCTATTTTATAGTCCTTAGTGCCTTTTATGAGAAGAGTGCATACCAAATAGAGTGTTGTAGTTGAAGGATCCTTCGAGTACCTCCAACTTTCACCAAGAATCACATGCAATAGATCTTCCACATGCACATCCCCATCTCTTGCACGCCACACGCACTCTACTCCTCTTCAAAGCAGAACAAGCGTGCCCTACCTGGCACTTCAAAATCCTCCTCCTCAAGGAAATTTTCTAGTTTCACTGGAAGAAGCCCGCTCAATCTCAATGCCTAGCATGATATGCTAAGTAGCACTCAAGAGTATTCCACATTTCACAAGAGAAAATCAAGTCACCCCTATTAAACACATTCAAGATGTGGAAAATGTATTCTTTTTATATCTAGTTACACATGATGACATTGCTTATCGGGATGCTTGCATCCTCTTTCAAGGGTAAATCACTCCGGTGGTACCGAGGCTTGCACTTGCAACTGCATATATTCTACTGGGATGGGCTTGGAAAAACTCTATGTAATTAATTTGAAGATAAATCAAATCATCTATCATGGGTGGAGCAATTTACTACAACAAAGCATGTGCCCAACAAGTAGATGACTGATTTCAACATCAAATTCCAGAAGAATTGGGGAAAAATTCCTCAAGTGGTAAGACCTACGACCCATAATGGTTTCTTATACTATCTAAGGCCTCTAAATAGTGACATCTCAGTCATGATTTAATCCATGAGAGGTAGAACCTTACCTACTACATAAAATATTGCAATAAGGGAATAAAACAGTCTCATTCAGTGGTAATTTTCCTCCTAGACCTCCTGCACCCTTATTCCCAAAGATGTCTCCAGATCCTCAACCTTCTATTGCTCATGTTCCAGTGCAGAGCAGCCACAACTAGTTGCATCCACATCCTATTCTCCCACACAAAAAAATAATATGGTGAATTGAATGACTTTGATTAACAAATTTTCCAACAAGGTCATATCATTGGAAAAATAGCGAGCACAAGCCTATAGAGGTAATTCCAATCAAGCACAAAGTGAAAGAAATCAACCTTAGCGAGAATCAATATGGGAATAAAAATATAGACAAAACTAACGTAGAATGATAGATGGCATGCTAATGCACATTTTCCTTTGTAAGTTATTCCTCTTGCACAACCTCGTTCAACACCCAACACAAGTCAAGCACTTGTCCTGGTCCACAATAACATGGCATAAGAGTTTGAATTGTGCTTTCTAGAAATATGCCTCATAGTTAATATCAATGCTCCAATGTTTTTGTGCGTAGGCCTACATGATCTAGAATGATTTTAAGCGTGATCCTTTCATCATAGTAAGTGAGCATGAGAACCAAGAAATGCCGAGGCTCATCCTAAAGAAAAATGGATATTATTTAGTGTCGAGGAATTTTTGCCATCAATTAAGATCTGAGAAAGGATACATGAGACCATGTGCCCAAGTTTTGGACAACACAAGATACAACAGATAATGATAGAGTCTAGCGGGTAGTCGCAATTCCAAAGAACACAAAGCAACCTCGAGAAGTAAAAGGAAGCAATGAAGACATCCAATAATAAGATTTTTGAATTTCCTACATGTGAGGCTCCACACAAATCTCCTCTTGAAGTGGCGCTCCCCTCCTTTAGTAGGTCAAGGCTCTATGCCAACTAAGGTTCCTACCTCCGTACTTCTTGAGCAACTAAGAAAGGATGTTGATGTACCTCAAATGCTCAAGTCAATGGATCTTCCATTTATCATTGTGGACTAGATGAAGAAAGAAAAACATAAATGTTACAATGCGGGATGCCCGACCATTCCATAACAACACGACTTGTTACATGAAGCTCGGCTCAACAACCACGTGGTAATCGATCTAACCATCCAGAATCCACACACTTCTATCAATATCTGCTAAGAAGAGGAGAAGAAAGTAAGTAAATTTTTTAAAACCCCACCCTTCTATATGTCTTTGATCATAGGAAAACATCTTTTCCATAATTACATGATTGACTCAGGTGCTAGTACTTCTATCATGCCTAAGAAAATTGCTAATGTCTTAGGTATTAAGTATAGCCCCTTGACAAAAGGAGTCCTACAACTTGATGGTTCAATTTTCACTACTATGGGAATCATCAAGGATCTTGAGTTAACCCTCCATGTATGTCCAAGTTTGATAATAACTCAAGATGTGTCAATCATTGATCTTCCCCCTTTGTTTTCTCTATGTTTGTCAAGAGATTTTACCACTAAAGTGGGAGGTTAATTTTCTTCTGATTGGAGCCATATGTTACTCAAGACAAGGTATGGTACCCGGTTTACCATACAAGTTGAGCCAATATTTTCCTATCATGTAGAGTCATATGTCCCATCCTCTCCAAACCAATTGTTTAATCCAAGAAGAAAAGCTTCAATTTTTGAAGAGAAACCTCTTCCACCTTCTATTCCTACTCTATTACTTGATGAGTGGGTAGAGAGGCACCATAAATTTGACCCATATGTTGAAGAGTTAGAAGCTTATGAAACTGGGTTTGTTACTACTACATTCTTAAAGAATAAGTTGTGCTAATGTGCGCACTCAAGCAAAATTAAGAGAACCCTAGTCTATAGAAGTTATAATTTGATGGATCCGTAAGAATAAATAAATAGTGTGGGAGAAATAGTCATTCTCATTTCCCGTAAGGATGAGAAATTCTTCTCCACGCATAGGTTGTATTTTACATGTTCTAACAATGTGGCAAAGTATGAGGTCTTTGGTGCATGGTATATATATTTGAGAAAATAAGAATCTTAAGGCGTTGCAGGTCTTTGGGGACACAAAATTGGTTATCCACCAAGTCACCAACAATTGTATGAAAAATAATAAGCTTCTCAAAGCTTATAAAAGCATAGTTTGTGGGACCTCCTTGAGATATTTGATGCTCTTAATATGTAGGTAGTGCCACAAAAATGAATAAGAAGTTGACCAAATGGCCGCACTTGGTTCACAGTTCTCTTCTACTAAGGACTTTGTCAAAGGAAATACTCAACACATTAATATGGTGATTAGACCATCCATCCTAGATAAAAACACCGGTTAAAGTATTCGACAGCGGTGATGAAGATCATCTAGTTCATCCAAAAGAGTTATCATCAAGCATGCAAGCTAATTTGCTTGACAACTATGGTGACCAAGTAATATAGCTAAAGAAAAACAAGTTGCCTAAAGGGATGGTCACTTTAGAGAAAATTTTTATCCCTGATGATGAGTTCAAGAGTGAATAAAAGTATATGCACATCATGCAAGAATGTTGCTCCCAGTCACTATTACGCGTGGAAAGGAGTTATTACTCAGTAAATATTGTGCGTATGATGAAAACAAGCCTACATCTCTCTCTATAAAAATATAGTGATATCTTCTCATGGGAGTATGAAGACCTCAAAGTTTTTGATCCAAGTGTTGCTCAACACTCTATTGACCTTGATCCTAGTATTAAGCCCGTTAGACAAAAGTAGTGACCAATCAATCCAAAGATAGAGCCCCTCATGAGAAAGGAGTTATCCAAACTCATTGAGGTGAAAATTATTTTTCCCATCAAGTACTCTACCTGGGTCATGAATCTAGTTCGGTGTGCAAGAAGAATGGTGAAATCAGACTCTGTGTTGATTTCAGAGATTTGAACAAGGCATCTCTAAAGGATAATTATCTTTTTCCTTATATGGATCAGATTCTCAGATACATGTGGGTGACACAAAGATTCTCAATGCTAGATGGATACTTTGGCTTCAATTAGATCCTGGTCAAGGAAGAGGATCAATTTAAAATGATGTTTACAACCAAGTGGGGAACATATGTGTATCAAAATATGCCCTTGATCATCAAACACAAGTGTAACATTTCAACGCGTGCGTCATGGAAATTACCTTCAAAGGTTACATCAATGAGTTCATCTTGGTTTACCTTGATGACATTACAGTCTTCTCAAAGTAGAGTGTGGATCACATGGCACACCTGGAGAAAGTATTTGAGAGATGTAGAAGGTATGGGGTATCTCTCAACCCCAAAAATGTAATTTCATGGTGGCACAGGAAAGCTTCTGGGCCATGTAGTTTCAAAGGATGGAATAGCAATTGATCCTGAGTGCATGTCAGCCATCCTCGGCCCTCTCTCCTACCAACACACAAGAAAACCTTGCACAGTCCTTCCTTGGAAAATCAAATTTGTTATGTGCTTTATACCTAACTTTCATAGGTAGTTCAACCCATCATCCTCGATGCTCAAGAAGGACATAACTTTCAGATTGCTAACATAAGGAAAGGAAAGCTTCAAAAAATCAAGCAAGAGATTTCTTATGCGTCAACACTCATTAACCAAAATTAATCAAAGGATTTAATACTTTATGCTTATGACGTTGATGCGAGTGTTGTTGTTGTCCTAACACAAGAAAAGGAATAAGGGTTGGAACAACTAGTAGTCGATTTCTTCAGCCTATAAGCTCAAGGATTATGAATTAATATATAATCATACGGAGAAACATGTCTACACCATTATGCACACACTCAAGAAGTTCAAAAAAATTTCTCGCTACAAATTATATCAAGGTGTTACCCTCCCACTCTTATGTTAGATCTAGTTATTCATGGGAGAGAAGAAATTAGTGAAAAGAGAGCATGATGGATGACCAAAATCATGGAATATGATGTGAGTATCAAATCCAAAAAGTTGGTAAGAGGTAGTGTGCCTTACAAGTAGCTTGTTCAGAGATGACAAAAATGAATATGGGACTTCATTGTTCCTTGATGAAGCTCTACCCACACATATAACTTGAGTAAAATATAGATCTGTACATGTGAATGGATGAAGGACATAATCACATTCCTTTCAGGGCGCATACCATCCTAGCTTAAACAAAGGAAAAGAGAACACATCTCGAGGTTAAAATTTATCCCTTATGTTTTGATTGATGGACTTCTCTTTGTAAGAATAATCTTGATGGCATGTTGTTAAGGTTTATCAATAGTGTGAACATGAAACTGAAAAATTGTTAGCAAAATTTCACGATGGATTCTCTAGTGGAAACTTCTCGCCAAAACTAAAGAAATGAAGATCATAATGATAGGTGTATTTTTCCTACTCTATTTATAGATGTACACAAGTGGGTCCCAAAATGTAAGGAGAATCTTTCTTTCCAAGGAAAAAGAGATTAGTAGCAGCTTCCCCTCGACCAATCCAAACAGATAAGCCTTTTTGCACAATGGGGTATCGACTTCATAGATATGATATATCCACCTTCGTTGGACACAAATGGGTGTTGAAAACTACGAGACTTCTTTGCTAGATGGAGAATTGACATGCTTAAGGAATCAACCGAGTCATTCATCCTTGACTTTCTCGAAGGTATAGTCACAAGGTTTGGCATTCCTCAAACCATTATCTTTGATAATGCAAAAGCCTTCTTTGGCACTAAAATAACTGATTGGGCTCTAAATCAGGAATCTATCTAAGACTTCTTCTAACTATTACCCTTAAGGGAATGGTCTGGAAAAGTCAAAAAATATGAACTTGATCATGATCATGAAATACACAATGAACATCAGCCAAAGATAGTGGTATAAAAAGATCACGCACACACTGGGCATATGGAATCATGGTTAAAAAGTCAATACTAACTTCTCCTTACAAGCTTGTCTATGGAAAGGAGGTTAATCTTCCTTTAACTTGATTTGAACTCATTAGCACTTACGCAATAGCTAAATTTTGAAGGTGTAGACTAGAGGGAGAAAAGAGAATGGAAGAGCTAGTTAGTCTTGAAGAATCAAGGAACCTGCCATAAAAAAGCTAGAACAACATCAACAAACAAAAAGAAATGGTATAACAAAAGGATAGGCCTCAAGATTTCAAATTTGGGGACTTGGTCTTAAAATGGGATCTTTGAAAAGCTGAACTGGGTGTTATTCAAAGTTTGATGCACTTTGGAGTGGCCCATACATTATTAGTTCATGCAAAGGAGGCTAACTCTTTTGAGTTAACTCATCTTGATGGAGGCACGTTGCAAATCCTGTAAATGGGATCTATCTCAAACCCTTCCATTAAGTTTATTGCATAATTTTGTATATATTAGAATAGTTTCAATTCCTCCAAGTGTATTGTGTGCACATTGTTTGTTTGTACATAGTTATTTCTTCTCATGTGCTTCTTGCACATGCTCTTTTTTTTGCTTCAAGAGTATTGGTCTTATTTCAGAAGTTTGTAGGATTCAGAATAAAGTCAAGAAATGATCCTTCAAGTGACTTTGGGATGAATTCTTCAGAGCTAAAGGTCAAAATTTCATGATTACATAGCAGAATCCTTGCCCAATGGATGCTCTGGATATGAAAAGGCTACCTTGATCTCCTTCATCTAGAAGGCGAAGATGGCCTCGAAAGTTTCACCAAAGCTGTTATCCAAATAAATCTCCTAGTTATTTAGACAACTTACATACATATTCTAGCTCAAAGATCTTCATTGCAAGTGGTGCGACATCAGTTGTCTCCTTGGCACATTCACTTGGTCATTGTTTCCTCGCACGCCCTTGCATGCTTCTATTTCTCCCTTTCCATTTTCCTTTTCCTCTTTGTTCCACTCTTCCTTTTGCGTATTTTTTGTGCATTTTCCTTCTTCCTAACAACTATTCATCCTATGTGTGCACCTTATACTTACTTCAATCACCTAAGTCACTTTCCCTCTCGTGTGCCTTGTGCATTACTTTGTAATAGTTGCACCTTGACCATACGTTTTCCACTCACCAGTTTCCCCATTTCCTCCATGTGCATTGCGATTGTACATACCTTCCCTTCTTGCCTTTCTCCCATGCCTCATTCTTCCACACACACTTTTGCACCCTCCTCTTTTCCATTTCATTCTCGACACACTTGAGTGTGCCACATGCAACCAATCAAAGCACATCAACTTGGTGCTGAATCCTAGTAAAAAAATTAGTTAGTGACACATGATGTAGAAATGAAAAAACACTTTTGCATAGTTGGCCATATTTTTAGTCAATTAGCACACACCATGTGTTTTGTGCATGTGACAACTGCGAAAATCTTTGACATGCCATATCTTTTTCTACTGAGGAGCTTGCCGATCGGCATGTGCTTAGTCTCAATCAATAGCTTTTGATGAGGGCTATGAGTTCTAGATATTCAAATTCAAATTCTTGGTGGATCTAGTAGGTGAGAAAAGGGAAAACATATTTATGACCATTGATGAGTAGATATTATTGCTCCAACCACCCAATTTATATCGATTGACCTTCCTTCCATCTCCAAACACATTTGGGAAATGCATTTGATTTGCACATATTTATAAGAATTGAATGCTTCTTGTTGGTGGTTGTATTTCAAAATCATGCTTTCCCTCCTTCTCTTCTTCTTCCATGGATTCATCTATAGATTTAAGAGCTAGGATCATTGTTAATGTTGGACACTTTGGATCCTTATGAATTTTGCTAAGGACTTCATATTTCTTTCTTCTAAGTCTCATACCTCTATATTTGGCTCGTGCATGTGGATATCGACCTCTTTCGCCATTGTAATAGTTTTGTTCATTTCTGGAAGTAATGGAAGCATCATTTTGTGACTATTCTCTGTCCTAAGCATGGTTTTATTCTTACTTCTTGCCTTTATTTTACATTTCGTGATTTTTGTGTCACTCTATGTCCTCAGTAACTCCATTTTTAGTTATGTTCCATGAAACTGATTTGTAAATGCATTTTAGTTGTGCACACATGCTTAGCTTTATTCCATGCCTTTTCCTTTCATTTTTGCTCAGAATGGATGGTGTTCATCCCTCTTTTTCTAGTGATATCACCTTCCTTAGATTAATTTTCCTTTCTGTTAATTTCCTTTATGTTATCCTTCAGACTTATCCCTAGTCAAGCTTGGAATTGGCTTAGCTTAGTATTTCTTCTTTCGAGATGCGGGCATTAGGAGTAGTACCGTAGACCATCGTGTAGATCTGAAATAGATAAAGGATCAAGGAGGCTTTGGGCTCCCTTTTGAACTTTGGCTCCATTATTATCTTAAAAAATATGCTCTTCCAAAAGATGCTCATGTTTGAATGACCAAAACCTTGTAGAAACCTGAACAAAATTGAGGACCATCGTACATAAGCTTGGATAAATGTAGGACATATTTTACTAGAATAGACTTGCACCCATGGGCACCTATTTGAAATTTCAGCCTATAAAGATGCTGTAAAACCTTCTATGAGGTGTCGCAAGAGGTTTTGACTTGTTCACCTTTTTGTCACATGTATGGCATCTGAATTTTGAGTATGTATCTAGAAATCAAGAATGAATGAATCACTGTAAAACCCCAAACAGAGAATCAAACCCTAAAAATGATGGAATTATTTGAGCATTGAGTTACATTTGAGCCAATGAAGTTTTGTGTGTGTGGAATTGTTGCACTAGTTTTCTCTTGTGTCGAGTCACATGTGAATTAGTGAGAAAGTAACTAGATGTGGAATACAAATAATGTGTGCATGGAAACAATAGACTCCCCTCCTATGAAGTGTAATGTAGATGAATCAACCTTTTGTCCCTTTTGATGGAGTTAGATGGATGCAATGGAACTATATATTCCTTTGATGGATGCATACTTAGGTGGAGATAGTAGATGCTTAGTTATTGGTCCCTTATTATAATCACATAACTTTATATTTATATGATTCCTTCACTTGAATTTCATAATTAACCCCGAAAAGGTCGACTACTAAAAATATAAGATGCTTAAATGGCTAGAAAGGACCCAAAAAGTGTGACCAAAGTACAAAGAGGACAAGGGCACCTAGAGGGGATGGGGCACCGACACTTTGGTGTCTGGTTTGGAGGTAATAGTTCCCAAAATGACAAATGCTAAAAGGTGAAAAGAAATAATAAGAAAGTAAGAGTGCAAGACTGAAAGTAAAAACATAAAGCAAAGAAATGTGGCCAAAGACATGGGTTAATTAGTACTTTTCTTACTTAAGAATCATGCAAATAGTAGTATGTGATCGAGACTAGATAATGACTCAAAGTGTGTGATTTTGTGTCTACATTTTCCCCAATTTATGTTGGTGAGAAGAATGCTTTGTATCATAAAGTAGATAGAGATGCATACACGATATCCATGTAGATTGATGTAGAAAGTGTCGATGTACTAGACTAAGCATGAAATGATAAAAGATGGAGCATAGATACTAAATATGCCAAAATGTAAAAGGTGATGAAAATGAACCTAGGGTGGAAGTACATGTGTGAATGCCGATGTACGTGATGTAATGTTGGTCAGAAAATGCGCCGCAGGCGGATCATGGATAAACGAGCCAACGGTGTGCAAGGCATAGCCCCTCTTTAAGTCGTGAAAGTGAAGCTGGTTTATTGCTATTCTACCAGCAGGAATCATGTAAGTCTCACAAATTCTACCTTCGGGGGTTTGGGATCTCATCCCAATAGGGTGTTTCACTGCGAAAAGAAAGGAATGAAAGAGAGGATGAAGAAAGAGCAGGTCGAAGGAAGAAAAGAAATGAATTCCAAAGCAGAAAGGTCAGAAGGTTTATGTTTTGGGATTGGTAGTAAACAGAGCCAAACCTACTTGCATAAACAAACAAAGCAATACTAATGAATAAATGACAATAAAATGAAGTAGATCCAACAGAATAAACGCACAGATTTGACATAAGAAAGATCTAATGAAAATAACACATGTATTCAGCACAAAGTCTAAATATTGTATTAATATTTTCTTACATTACAAAAAGCTCAAAGTCTTTTCTCCTCACTTCTATTTTTCATCTGGAAGATATTCACCCTATTTATACAAGTATATTGGGGTATTTATAGAAGAAGGAGAGAAAAGAAGGCAAAAAGGAGCCAAACCTACCTATTTACAAAATATCTCAAAGTCATGTTGACTTTTGACAACTTGATGGATGATGTCATCCCATTTGTGCAACATGGATGATGGATATTTAAAAGAAATTCGAAGAAGATATTTAGAAAGAGAAGAAGAAGAAGAAGAAGAAGAAGAAGAAGCCACTATTCATCATCATCATCCTGCGTTGCCCAAAAGGGGGTAGCACTGCTTGCTTTGCTCGGAGTGTGACGAGATGTGGAATGGGCACGGTATTCCATGAACTTGCTAATCATGGGCTCTAGTTGATCTGGGAAGGATCCTTATGTCACTCACCGATCGCCTCTCACAAGTGTCCCGCTCATCTATGAGCTTCTTTGGGAGTTTGGAATATTCTTTCTCAACTTCTATGAGGAATCTGATAAAATCTTGATAGGCCAGCGGAGGTTATTGATGGACTCTGTGTCAAAAGTGACCTCTGGCCCCAGCCCTCGCGAAACGATCTCCTTGAAGATCTGGATGGTTTCATCGACTTTTCTTAAGGCGAAGGAAGGAGTAAGTAACCCTGGAGACATGTTGAGCACGACTTGTTCCATTTGGTGCATCGTGTCCAAGGCTTCTTCCTTTACCTTATCGATCTTTTCAAGAACAAACCCCAGTTGATCCATGCGGTAGTCAGTGGAAATGACTTTATTGAGGGCTCTGGGATGACCAAAGACACCAAACTTACTAGATATTTGGTCGAATAGTCAAACATTTGTTAAAAGGTCTCATCTTTGCGGCCTAGCATGGTCCAGCTCTTCGATATGGGTCCTGATAACGCTTGGAGCTCTTTATTCACCTTGTTGATGTTCGGATATAAATCGAGAGAACTTGCGATCACTTTTTAAGCTTTGTCTTTGAGGATCTGGCTCCTCCAAGCGGAAACTACCATGCCCTGCTCGCCGATCTTTGCATATTCATTAATTTTATCCTGGCTCAGAGGCTTAGGAGTCTCGGCGGCAGTTGTGGGAGGTGCACTGCCCATCTTCTGTAAGGCTTGGAGCAGATGTTTGTTTTTCTCTTTCAATAGCCTTTTCTCTTCTTTAGCTTCTTGAAGCTTCTTGCAGAGGGCGTCGACTGCAGATAGGGCCTCTCTGAAGGCTCTCAGAAGATGTACCCATTGTGACTTGAGTCACTGTATAATCTATCGGAGACAGATCCTTTTTATCCTTCGAGAGGATTGGGGTATGCGATCTCCATTACCCTCTCTCCCGAAGCACTCTGAGAGAAGCGCGTGATGGGCTTCTACTTCTTTGCCCCTTTGACGGGATGATGGAAAAGTCCATCGGAGCGATGGGAACTTTCCTTCCTTTCACGACTTAAGTCTTTGGGAGATCCAGTGGACTTATGGGAGAAGGGCAGAGGAAAGAGAGAAGGGGACAGCTGCAGAGTAGTAGAAGGAAAAACGTGGAAACACTTGGAGGCGGCATCGAGAGGGCAGCCGAAGAAGTTCTCACGGGAGGAAGAGATACTACGGGGAGAGGAAGACATAGGAAGGGAAGGGAGCTCAGAGATGAGGGAAGAAATGGAGGGAGAGAGATCCGCGAGAGAAGAGAAGATAGATGAAGAAGTGGGAGGAACAGTAGAAGAAGGGGGAGAGGACACGACCAAAGGAATGGTCGCTTGAGTCACTCGAGGAGGGGAAGGAGGAGAAGAAGAAGGGACAGAAGGGACCTCAAGTGTTGTAGTAGTGCCGACATCCTGAGTGGATGGGCCTATTGGAACATCCTCTTCCACTTCTTTCTCTGGAGAAGCCAGAGTTATAACTTGTTCTGGTGCGGCGGAAGGAGGACTTGCAGGAACTTCCTCTTGAGTGGTGCTGGATTCACCCTCTTTGCTTTTACCCTTGCCTTTAGGCTGCTGTTTTGATCTAGGAGGTGCGTTACCCAATGGAGAGGTCGTGAAATCGACTCCGAGGTAGATGAGCCCATTCATTCAGCACCAATGCTCTATCTGCGTAGTGAGTTTCCTTGATCCTTTCCTCAATTGTCTGAGGAGCTTTGGTTCTATCAATTTCCGCAAAAGGCCAATCGTCCCCACCTGTGTTAAGATATACTTGATCCACTTCTTCTTCGGTAGTTTGGTAGCCTTTGGGGATGATGGCTACCCCGTATTGGATGATTTCTACCAAGGCTAACCGAGAATGGTCCTTCCTCCTAAGCTCCACCTCATGATATAGGTCAATGTAAACATCCTCGATCTGAGGGATGTGGATTGGATCGAGCTTGGCCCTAGGAAGACAATTTCTCGGGTCGAAGGTAGGCCTTGCTGGGAAGTCATGTTTCAGATTTAGCAGCTCCAGCTCTGCAAACATGTCTTTTGCCTTGTGGTGAGTTAGACATGTATATCTACCCACTGTGAGGGGGAAAGGAGTTCCACCCTTCTTTCTTTTAGGCACTTTTCATGATAAGTGACTAGTTGTCTTGACAGCTCCAGCAGAATCAACTTAGGCCCAGCATACCTTGGCAGTCTAGTTGGCTCTCCCAAGAAGTTGGCTGCCCTCAGATATGTGAATGTGGGGAATTGGGTGAACAGGGCCCCCATTTCTCAGTGGCTGCCACTATACTCTTGGTCGTGCGACCGTAAGTCATATTTGGCCTCAATAGGCAGATGATGAAGTAGAAAAATGCATCGTTGATCTTTGTAAATTGAGGGATGCTATTTTCCAGCTTCAATTCTGGATAGTATTCATAAATTTTGACCTGGGGCCAAACCCCACTCCGCATCAGGGCTGGGTAGTCCCTTTCTGAAGCTGCAGCGTAAACAACATAGGAATTCATGTAGAATCTCCCAGTTGTGGTAAATTGTTGTAGCTGCTCAGAGATCGTGCTGCTTATTATTTCTGCCCAGCAAAAGTGTTGATCGGGCACATTCTTGTTCATAGTCTCTAAGTACCGCAGCATCCATTTGTGGAAAAAGTGGGCGTCAGGAAGCCCAAACACCTGCTCAGGAATGTGATAGTGTCGCTGAGCTCCTCCGAAAAATCACTGCGGTGAATGATTTGTGGCCAACGGGTCACTACTTTTTTGTTCTTGAGATAGACTTCATTCATCGCCTACATACACTGATCTTCATTGTCATCCCATGCCTTAATGCAATGTCTTGGCCGACGGCCACAAAGTGCGGTGATGAGGAATGCGAGTATTATCTCAAAGTGGCGGGCAAAGTGAGGTTGATTATGACCTCGCCCTTCTCATTCACGACACATCTTGTGTCTTTGTTATAGCACCGGGCAACCACCATCATGAATTCATTGTTAACGGCATTGCCCGGGATTCCTCCAAAGAAAGTGCAGGGAGCCACCGCTATCAGTTTGTCCATCCATGGACTTCTTGTGACCTTCTGAGTCCTGACCCAGAATTCCTCCATATCGATATGCCCCAACTCTGAATCTCTAATGTCCAGGTCACACTCGGCCTGGGAGTCGGGCATTCTGACCCTCTGATACTTATATTTCATTTCTTCTTCTGTAAGTTTGGCCTTGCCTTTGGATTTGGTAGGTCTCTTGCTTGATGTTGACATATGTTCTTCTGAGCTTAATTGCTGATCTGCAAGAATAAGAAGAGAAACCCAATCGGAGAAAGTTGTGTCAGCTGCTTGATTTTCCATTGAAATGCCGTGAGAAGAAAGAGTTAGCAATTTTGAGGCTTCAGGGCGCATGGTGCATGGATATTACGAGTTTGTAGAGCTAAATAGGTAAGGCACATAGAAAAGGGTGTTGCGAGAGATAAACCAGCGCTAAAGGGTGCATGGCGCATAGACACTACATAATGCATTTTGTGTGTTGCTGAGGACAAGTGCACTGCGCCATGTGGATGCGTTTTGCTAAAGGGCGCATGGAATCTTTGTGTTACACGGGGCAGGATGCACCCATGGCGCATGGATTTTTCATGTCACATGGAACTTTGGTGCGCCAAAGGGCATAGGAAAGGTTTTGTAACATATACTTTTGGCGCGCTTAAGGGGACTTGGCGCGGCGCATGGAGGGTCTACACAACATGATGTTCTTTGTGATGAGGAACGCGCTGCGCCTATGTATGGCTTGGCACTTGGCACATATGAAAGGTCTGTTGCATGGATGTTGGATGCGCCAAAGGGCGTAGGAATTCATTATGTTGCATCCAAGTTTGATGCGCTAAGGGCACATGGAAAGCTTTTGCAAAGATGCGATGGGAAGCACGCCATGAGGGCGCATGAATGCTCTTTTAAGTAATAAGCACGGTGGGTGCGCCAAAGGCGCGATCGTTGATCATGTTGCGGGGGTGAGATGCACCAAAGGAGAAAAATATTACGATCTCCTTCAAGCCATGACTCCTTCACTCGAGGTGTTTGCATATGGTTTAAACTTCTTTTAAGGGGTCATTTGGGTGATGAAGAGGCTTAAACCAAGATTTTTGAGTCATTACTTTCAGATCAGAGTCCCCTTCCTAATGAGATCTAGAAAGAGGGGGGGAAGGACATGGTGAAGGAAAGAAAAGACAGACAGCAGGGGGATAAAAACACAAATTCACAGTTTATATTAAACCCAACCAGCCATCCAACAAATAAAAACCAAAGCACAAAAACGTAGAAAAGGAGTGAGGACCTCTTACTGGGATATATAACGATGAAACGCATGAAAGGGGTCCAAAATCAATTCGAAAGTGATGGGGTAGGTGTCTTTGATAGGCTCGAGATCAAAATCACGTGTTTTGCAAGAGTGACAATGATAATAGCAGACGCGCCTATATATACGCGGGAAGGCAATAAATGCGCCACCAACCTTTTAAGTGGCGCATGAAAAGCAGTGTCGACATATGAAAGCATGTGCCCTTGGCGCACCAAAATCCATGCAAACACGGAGTTATGCATGCCTTTGGCGCACCGAAAGGGGTGTCGACATAAGATTATGTGCGCCAAGGTGCACTGAAAGTAAAGCAACAAAAGATATGTTGTGAGGAAGGCGCATGCTACTTGAGGCGCATGCGGGAAGCCTCAACATAGAGAGGCGCACCAAAATTCTGTTGACACATGAAAGCATGCGCCAAAGGCTTAAAGGGGGCGCATCAACTTTTGATGTTGCATAGTCATTCTATGCACCCGCCAAAAAGACCAAAAAGACTAAGTTCGGAAAACTAGATTTCCCGGAAAGGGATTTTTGCAATGTTCCGAATGCAAGAGGATCCCAGATGAGGGATCGGAACAAAATTTTGGTATGGTTATCTCAGAAATTTCCCTTGTCAATTTTACAGGGATAACATGTACATGCTATTGGTTTCAATGTGCATTATGTTTTGTTGATGTTATTGATCGATTTCTTCCCATACGAATGAACTTGTAAAGAGAAGACAATCAAGTAGTCAAATACTTATGTATATGTATAAAAATCATGTAAGGAAGTATGTAAAAGAAAATGTTGAAAATGTGAAAAGGAACATGTGCACTTTATCTGCGATGAGAAAAGAGTGTAGAAAGGATCCGGTAGATGAAGTGTGAGTTTTTTGGGTGATCTCATGCCACTGGTGAAGAAGTATAGGAAGGAAAGTTTGATTTATCCTCCAACATTTAACCACTTCCTGAAACTATAGAGATATCTATACTATCTTTTTTTATGGGCGATCTGATGCCATGACAGAATTAGTGTAGAGAAAAAGGTCTAGTGTTATCCTCTATCCTTTAACTACTCCTCAAAATAAAACACCACTGCAAATGATGTGTACTAACACATGTGCTAAGGACAACATGCCCTGTAAAATCCATTGTGTATGAGTTCTATAGACTGTGTTGAACCCAATCGTTGTGTAATTTCCCCCTGGTTATAGGAACTCCAAGAAAGGCATCACTATGTGATGTAACTAAGACCTACCCAAACCCTAAAAATCAATGCCTACATTCCCTCTAACCACATTCCCACCCATTAGAAGGAAGCTTCCATGCTAATCCATGGAGAAAATGAAACGAGATCCTAGAAAATCAAGGGGATCTGCCTAGTTTAGTAAACCTAGGAAATCCCACCCTAACCGACACGCCGGTTACCCTAAACCACCACCGGTTAAGCTAGAACCACCATCGGTTACCATTTAACCCCAAAACAACCTTATTTTGAGGTTGGCACATTTTTGAGAGATAATCACATCTTTTGAGAACAAGTGACAAAACCAGAGCTGCATGCAAGCAGAACCAACATTAGTACACACATCAGAGCATCCATAGCAGCAACTTCGAAGCAATCACACAACCATTTTTCCTTCATGGGAGCATCCGAGGAAGCACCAACACCACACCAAGTTCATTCCATTTGATCACCCACCATTACCAACTAGACATCAAGCTCATACAAATAGTAATTTTTTGTTAACCAACATTTGTCCATTTATCATTTGGTAGATCCTTTTACATTGTTATTAGTTTTTTCTCTCATTTCCATTCCCCACCATTTACCTCCATGAAAACTTGACCATTTTTATCCATACCCTTGAACTACCCATATTCGGATCTTAATCATTCTGTGCATATCTAGGACCCACATAAACCTTGCCTTTTCCCTTCCTTTTCATCTAGCCTTAGATCTATCACCTTGCCAAGTTTTTATTGAGTTTCCTATACCCTGACCATACCGACAGGTTACCCACAACCATCATTGGTTAACCTAAACCGACACCGGTCATACTAGACCGACGTCGGTCTCTGTGTCTTTTACCAAAAACCAAGAACAAAGTTTCTAAACCTCCACCAAATACCCAAAACCACCCAGAATCTCACCCTGACCAATACCAATACCTGAAGAGACCTTGACCTTTAGATTCAATCATAGCTTAGCATGTTGTGAATGAATTTTCTTATTGTAGATGAATGAGATACCTAAATCATTTTAACTATAGTAGGATTTCCTTTATTATCAGCATTAAGTTGTTTTAAATAGTGGATTGATAGCCATCTAGGAAGTATCACACTTCTCGGATCTAGCACATGCTAGGCAGTCCACTGCATATATTGTTTAACTTTTATTTGGTGGTATTGTTTTCCATTTCAGGTAGTTCCTCCAAGAAAAAGGAAGCTCTCATGATCAGCTATGGATTCAGAAGTCATACGCGTGCAACAACCTACAACCAACATCTCAACAGGTATTCCTCCTAGCCCATTACCCTTATTTGTTTCATCAACATTCAAAGAAATGCATCTAGAATCAGGTGAAACATTTTGGCATGCCGGTGGGACCCATTGGGGTTCTTTGCATTCTTTCATTTCTAGGTGAAAATGTTGTATGTTTGTTTCTTTTCTAAAAAGTTCTTACATTAAAACTTTCTCCCCTGGAACCTTCTTCTCTTCTATTGTCTAAAAGCAATCTTATTTTGGTGCTTAAAATGAACATTTCTTCCCTTTCATTAGTATCGCATTAGTGAAAGAGCATCCCTTCTCCTGTTCATCTATTTGTGGCATCGAATTCTACATTTCGATTTGGGTTTAAAAATCATTTCATTTCATTCTACTTTTCTGCATTAGCTCACATTAATTGAGGGCAACCTATATGCTGGAAGTCATTCCCAACTGATGGTTGACAAATGAATCATAGAAAAGCACTTCCTTTCTTTTTTCTCTCTCGAGTCTTACCCAAACATCACAAATTTAAAATATATACACATTCTTAAACAACATCTCACCCGAAGAAGTTGTAGGTGATCACATGATCATGACACAGTGGGCACCCCGTTGGTTATCTCTGTCCAGTACCCCATCAGAGGATGGCCCGCCCCCCACCATAACATACCTGAAACCTCTCCTTGTAGATCTCCTTCTTTCGTAGGAAGCCATCCTCACCAAAAACTCTATTTTATAGTTCATGAGTCAGTCCTTAAATAGCATAAGCTAAACAAACATAATAGAAAAAGCACTCTTAGGATCATATTTTTCTTAGTGTTTCTGCTTGGCTTGTGTTTTGAGGTGAGAGGTCACATTCTTCATTTTTCTTATTTCCCCTTGCATGCTCCTCATCATAGTTGGTGTATTCCAGCTTCATCTGAGTGTGCCTGGACCATATTCTCATCATTCTCAGAATTTTGGGTTTGATTCCACATTTAATTTTAACTCACAACCACATTTTCTTCATCGTTGTTTCAATTTCATTTCACAGTAACCAGTGTCGGTCCAGTGACCATCATCGGTTACCCTCTGACCATCATCATGGTTTTACCCAACCGGCATCGGTTCATTATTCTTTTGGTTAACCTACCCAAAAGGACACCTATTCCACTTCTTTAGTTATTTAGAGTCTCTGTCACTCTTATCATATCCATTGACCTGGTAAGTCTCATCAACATTTTGCATACCTAGAAAATTTGGCCTTATACCTTGTTTTTGACCAACTGTCCACTTTTCCACAAGTGACAAGTGGTTACCTGTGACCGGCATCGGTTTAACCTAACCGGCATCGGTTAGCCTGTGTCATTTTCTAGCTGACATTTTAACCCCAATTCACCTACCACCACCTATTTATCCTATCTGTGTTGTATTTTTGTGTCATTTATAAAAAGTAGTCTTACCACGTTAGTACCTATTCACATGGTATTGACACATCGACAAGAAAGTGCCCTCGTATTCCATGCTAGTTTTCAACCACTCCCACCTAGCCCTTCACCACCTTCCATTTTATCACCAGCCATGGAACCTATCCAACCTATCTCTATTACTACCGGAGATGAGGAGTTCACATGACTCCTTGACCAAAATCCTGTCACCTTGTAGTTTTACCTTTCCCACTCATCCACTCGAGATGCCTCGGGGTCGATTGATATATGACATGCCCATATCTATCCCCCCGACTCTCATTCCCACTCCTGCGTCAGCCCCATCTAGCTCCACGCTACCCGCATCTACCTTACCCCAGTCATTTCATAGCTAGGCCCTATACCCACTATGACTGCCATGTCTGCTACATCCATTACACCCGCCACATCCACTATACCTTCGCCAACCACCAGAACACAACCTCATCCATGCCTATTGTCTCGCATATACCCATAGCTACACTACCACCCCCAGTGTTGGTGACCCCTACCCCTTTTCAAAATGTCATCCTTTCTATTCCACAATCTTTAGCCCCCATTGCCACTAGGGTCACCATGACCCTTCCACCTCCATATACGTACTATCAATGAGCCTCTGTTTCATCTATTATTCACTCTGGGTACGTACCCCCTATTTCACTACCTTCTTCTCAATCTACCTATACGGAAGCACCATATACTGGAATGCCACCCCCGTTATATGCCCAACACCAACCCTCTTACGCTACAGGAGTCACCCATCCATCACAACCTACCAATGACCTAATCAAGTTAATGATGGACAAGATGTAGACATTGGAGGCATCGGTTTTTAGCTCCACAACACTCTCACCTATGATGAGATTTGTAATGAGCCTATACACCCATCCATTCCTATCCATCCATATCCCTTACATTGGGAAATGCCTAAATTCAACCATTTCAATAGCAAAGAAGACCCTGCAACAACATTTGTGGTCTTTCAAACATGGGTGTTATCTGATCACCCATGATGATGCTTTGCTCCTGAGGACCTTTCCCATGTCTCTGACTGGACCCATGTTAGATTGGTATAGTGGGTTACCTAGACACTCTATATTCTCATTTAATCAGGTAGCCCAAGCCTTCTTGGATCACTTCTCCATTAATATCATTAAGAAGGTTACCATGACCTCTACTCTACTCTGTCAGTATGATGATGAATCCATCACAGATTTTGTTGCTCGTTGGCGTAGCCTGATCAATCAACTCACATTCCAACTACCACAAACCGAACTCATCAAACTCTTCACGTGGGCTTGTGCTAGGCATATCTCACTCGACTCTAGGTCCAAACCTTCCGAACCTTTGATGAAGCATTCACCATGGCATGAAAGCTTGAGATTCGGGCCATTGAAGAGAAGAAAATCCAATTATGCAATAAGAACTCGACATTCAAGTCAAATGATACCTCTTCTTCTTCAAAACCACAGAACAATTATTCAAAGGCCAAGGGGACCGCTAACAAGTGGTACTCAAAGCTAGCCTAACTCATCCATCAAATTAGGCTAGCCCCTCATCTAATCTCTCACCCATTCAAGACTTTTCAATTCAGATGGGAACAATGGAAATATACCCCAATTGGGGAACCTTATTCTTTTATCTTAGAGAAGCTCATCAAAGTTGGGGCCATCACCCTTCCTCCCATGAAACCACACACCGGTTTTGACCCTACTCACCCCACACCCGCATGGTATAAAGAGCATGATTTCTGTAATTATCATCGAGTAAAGGGTCATAGTGATGGAAATTGCATCACTTTCAAAAACATTGTCCAAGAAATGCTCGAGAAAGGTGAGCTAACCTTGGATAATCCTAATGCACCTACCAATCAAAACCTACATATCTTCAAGAAACCTTTTCCTAATCATGCCCCTTCTTTTGATCAAATGGGAGAGACCTCAACTCATGATAGTCATACCCGTGAGGTCCATGCTATTTTCAGTGATACACCCATTGCTGCCCAATTACCTCATATTCCTTCCATCGAGGAAATCCTAGCCCAAGTCCTCCTCCCACACTTGAATCCACCTCACCTATTCCTCCACCCATAGAGGAACACCTTTCACCTCCTTCCTCACCCATGGAGGAGCCTTCCATTAATATCAAAACTATTTCACCTTTGGCTTCTCCACCTAGGGAACCATCACCCATAGTACTTCTTCAGGCCATAAAGGATACTTGTTTATCTCCTCCACCCATAGAGGAGCACCCATCATCTCCTCCACCCACAGAGGAGCACCCATCATCTCCTCCACCCACAGAGGAGCACCCATCATCTCCTCCACCTATAGAGGAGCACCCATTTTCTCCTCCACCTATCAAGGATCCTAGTAGAGATACCTTTGCCTCTAGGTGATCATTCTCCATCAGCTACCCAAGATCCTGCAGACTTACTTTGGCTCTCTTACCCATGGAAGCTGAAGCTAGAAAATTCCCCATCTCTAAGACAAATTTCATGGGAATTTCCATTAGGTCCTCATCAACCTCACCCTACAGACATGTCATTCTCATGCTTAGCCGATCGCTTAGATTATGTGGATAGAGCCTTACTTTGGGGGCGTCTTATATTTCTTCTTCTGTCTCAACGCAAATGCAGATGTCACTTACTGACACTTCCACTATCTACCCAAAAATATTTCAGCCAATTGAACCAAGCACAACCACCTCTATCACAACTTCTTCCACGATACCCCTCATGGCTCAAACCACACCCCTACCCATAACCCAATGCGCATCTACACCCAAGCCTACACTTACATCATCTTCTTCACCTAAACCCAACACTACCTTAGGGGTCATCCCAACCACCAGCCTTACTCATCCACCCATCAAATTAGATTTAGCTACATCCTCCAAGGCCAATACCAAACCTACTCCGACACCCAAACAAAGAAGAGCCAACCCCATAAATCTCATACTCCAACCTCACCGATCACACCTTCATCACCTTCACCCTTTTCATCATCTTAGGACCTCACCCTTCTAACATGGTTAAGAAACCTCCACCCACCGGTAAACTAAAAACACAGCAGCCCATTCCACCATTGCAAACCTCAAACATACCCAAGCACCCACCATGACTTCCACCCACATCTATAACATCTTTACCACCCATACCTCTAATACCATCGATCACTCCTTCACTACCCATGACACTTAGTCTCTTTCCCTCACACCTCCGCACATGACCTACACCATCTACCTTCACAACACCTCCATTATCCCCATGGGTAACATGCCCTCTTCCACCATCCACCTTTCCCTCTAGATCTTGTGTGCCCATATCACCTTTACCCAAGAAGGTACAACCTAAAGGACAAAAATCTGCTACCCTCCAATAAGGTAGTCAAAACAACCACACACTCTCTACTGCTCAGTTCATCTACCATACCCCTACCCAAACAAACATGACCAACACCTAAGATCACACCAACACCTAAAACCATAGCTCGACCTACTCCCCCTCATGCAAGGACCATTCCTCTACAATCAGCCGTGCCTACACCCAAACCCACTTTCACTTCCCATTGTGATCCACTAGCAGGATCCTATGCCAAAATTTTAACCAACCTCCTTGAAAATTTTGTCATCACATTACCACCTCTTAGACCTTATGACCCTCTCAAACCCAAACCAAAGGGGTTTGATGACACAAAATTTTGTGCCTACCATCGTGTGCCAGGACATGATGTAGAGAACTGTAAGGCTTTGAAAAACATTCTTATCTAGTTGTGTCCTCCCGAAGAAAACTTTGATGATGATGACCTTCTTGATGAAGACCCCATTTCACCAACACCCATTCCCATAGTTTTTCCCTCATTTCCCACTCAGTGACCGAGACCTCCACAACTCCTAGAGCCACCCCAAGGTTTGAAATTAACATGGTTTGCATCAATGACCTCGCCAAACCTCCACCCAAATGTCGATGTGCCCAGCTCATCTCACAAAGTTCCTTCCCACCACTGGGATTTTTCCCTTCATGTGCTATACCTTTCATGGCTCACCTACCTCACCTACCTCCCCACCTCAAGATCAACATGATCCACGTTGCTACCCATGCTCAAGAAGGAAAAAGGAAAGGAAAAGGAAACTGACTCACCAACCAATCCTATACCCAACATACCATCTACACCCACACCTAAAATCACTATCCATGGCCCCACATATCCTATTTCTAATGGGGTCACACACCACGTGATGCTCAAACAACTACACCAATCCCCCTCAAAATGTCCTTATATGACCTCATCCAAACCTCTGGAATCCCATCGTCAAGCTCTCATGGAGGTCCTACAATCTATTGAGGTTTTACCCAATGACCCTACACCCGTAGCCTCCATTATCACACCCCATCATGTAGCCTCTCTCACCAAATTTCCACCTTTATCCACACCTCAACCTACTCACCAAGTAGCCTCCCTTAGCTTCTCAGAGGAAGAGATCGCACCACACCAAACAGATGACCCAGACCCAACTCTCTTCATCTCTGTCCACATTGATGATATACATGTACGATGTGTCATGATCGATGGGGGTGCTAGCATTAATATCATTTCATCCCATGCATTCACTCAAAATGCATACCTGACAATTACATGCATAAACATCTTGTCATGTTGTGTTCATTCAATGATGCTATCACCTCTACACTAGGCATTGTCATCCTCCACATTTGTGTGGGCCCCCACACTATTCTAGAGTTATTTTACATCTTGGAGGGGGAATTTCAATATAACTATTGCTTGGTAGACCCTGGATTCATGTCATGGGTTGTGTCCCTTCCACTTTGCATCATTGTGTGAAGTTTGAGCATGAAGGACACACCTATACCATTCCAGCTGACCCATCACCTTTCAAAACTTGCAACATGCTTTACCGACCCAATGACGTGCTCATACCCATCAAAGCATCTACCTCCACAACCACTACTGCCACATCACCTACACCTCCCCTCACTAGCAAAGCCGCTACCTTAACCACACCTACATCCTCCATTCCTACCGCTGCCACAACCTCCACAGCCGAACCATCGGCCTCCCAATTCATTAGCTCCACCCCGATCCGACCTCTAACACATCATCTATTCCAACTACC
This sequence comes from Taxus wallichiana var. yunnanensis, assembly GCA_018340775.1. Taxonomy (NCBI): domain Eukaryota; kingdom Viridiplantae; phylum Streptophyta; class Pinopsida; order Cupressales; family Taxaceae; genus Taxus; species Taxus wallichiana. Next base: position 538,614,042 of record CM031236.1, read on the forward strand.
CACATACCAACCACCGATCCCTTGGAGGCATTTTTCAATGCCTCACTCTAGGGGAGTATCACCTATATAGTGTCAACACATTCCTTACTCCACAAGAATATGGAAGTCTTCACCAACACCCTCGTTATGATCACCGTATAGGAGAACACCTCCTTTATGGTCCTCCCCACCTTCGTACCAATCTCACCTATGGGGGACTTGATACTACAACTTACACACCTGAACCACCATCACAAACCCACCCATTTTCCACTGACCTCCAGTCACTCACCAATCACCATTTCACCCACACCTTCCTGCACCGATGTGCGTGGAAGGGTTTTGGTTTTGGATTTTATGAGAAAGGCCACCATATTATTATTCCATGTACTACTCACAAGCATAATGACCGTAGTGGTATCGGCTTTGTTGAACCACCTACCAAGAAGGCCCACATTGAACTCATTGAAGACATCACCCTTTTTCACCTTCGTCACCCCCATCACCATCTTCACCGATGGAGTCGATGGATCCCGAATCCATTCCTCCTAACTTTTTTTTTTCATAAACACCATCTCCTTGGGGCTCTGACTTATCAACGTGAGGGTGAGGCTCCCTTCTCTCTTCCCTTCCTATACCCTGAAATGATCGATGATGATACACCTTGATTAATGTCATTCAATGTCAGGATGATGAATCTATACTCACCTACCTTGGTGTAGAAGACTCATATATTCATCGGTCGTTACCATATGAGATGCAAACCATGTTGAATGAATCGACTATCGAAATCAACATTCATACTCAGGATGACCCACACATCCTAAAGATCGGTCAATCTTTAGATGTTGTTGAACAAGAAGCCATCACTTCTTTTCTCAAAGATCATAACCATGTTTTTTCTTGGTCTTACGTAGACATGCCCGGTATTGACCCCACCATAGTGGTCCACAATATCATAACCATTCCCGATGCCAAACCCATCAAAAAAAAGTTGAGGAAAATGCACCCTCGCATTGCCCTTCTCATCAAAGAAGAACTTCAAGCACCTTCTTTTTCCATTTCCTTCATCTTACCCATTGATTATCCTCATTGGATTTCTAACATTGTCCCTATCACTAAGGTGATAGGGGACTCCACATTTGCATGGATTTCGTGACCTCAATCTAGCTTTCCCAAAAGATGACTTTCCTCTACCTAGTATTGACCAACTGGTTGACCTTACCACTGGTCATGAGATGCTATCACTCATGGATGGCTTCTCGGGTTATAACCAAATCTTGCTTGCCCTAGAGGATCAACACAAAACCACATTCATCACCCCTTGGGGGACCTTCTACTATCGAGTCATGCCTTTTGGCCTTAAAAATGTTGGTGCCACATATCAGTGGGCTATGACTTATATCTTCCATGACATCATGCATCATATATTGGAAGATTACGTGGATGATCTCTGGCCAAATCTAAATTCCACTCCGAGCACCTCGCCATCCTAAAAACCATCTTTGACCACCTTATTAAATATTGCATCCACCTTCAACCCAAGAAGTGTGTCTTCACGGTTCTCTCAGGAAAGCTCCTGGGATTTATCATTTCCTTACGTGGTATAGAAGTTGACCCTACTAAAGTCAAGGCCATTCTTGAAATGCCTCCACCCACCAACCTTAGGCAACTCGTAGCCTACAAGGTAAGTTGTAGTCTATTCGACGTTTCATTTCACAATTGTCTGATCGGTGTCAACCATTTCATCATCTGCTCAAGAAGGATGTCTCCTTTAAATGGGATGATGATTGCCACAAATATTTTGAGGCCTTAAAAAATACCTTCTTCAACCACCCATGCTCATTCCACCTAAAGATGATCAACCTTTCTACCTATACATCTCAGCTACCGACCACTCCTTGGGGGCCATGCTCGCTCATCGTGATGAACAACATAGAGAGCAGGTGGTTTATTACATAAGCCATACTCTTTTGGACTATGAAACCTGATACACCCATCCGAAAAATTTTTTTCTTAGCCTTAGTTTTTTGTTGCCACAAAACTCACCATTACCTACTCAACCACAAAACCTATGTTGTGACCAACACCGACCCCTTACACTTCATGTATGCTAAACCTTACCAAAATCAATGTGCCACACATTGGCTTATGCTTTGGCTGACCTCGACCTCAAATTCATTCATCAAAATTCCATCAAGGGCCAAGCTATCACCGACCAATTGGTTGATGCACCTATTTTCGGGGATCAACCCTCTAATTTTGACTTTCCGATGAGTCAATCACTACCCTTTCCTGGATGAACCCGCTTACCAAATGACACTCTTCTTCGATGGTTCCAAGTGTCAGGTGTGGGGTGGGGCTGGTGTTATCCTCATTCCACTTGATGGTGAACCCATGCCTTTGTCTTTCAAACTAGATTTTGATTGTACAAACAATATTGCCGAATATGAAGCACTCGTATTAGGTCTCCAAGCTACCTATGCCTTGGATGTCAAATCCATCAACATCTTTGGTGATTCCCAATTGGTCATAAACCAAGTCAATGGTATATACCAATGTCGTAATGAGACACTTCAAAAGTATAAACATCACGTAGACATACTTTTGACCACCTTCGACCGCTACGCCCTTCAAACCATCCCACGTTCAACCAACAAATTTTAGATACCATGGCCTGCTTGGCTTCTCAAATACCCCGCTTCACCCATCGATTCTAAAATATTTGTCACCATACAATGACTCCAATCACCCTCTTATTTACCTCATGATGTTTACTCTTTCGAACCACTACCCCCGACCCGAGTGACCTTTGGTATAAACAATACTCAAACTATCTTTCTCTCCATCTTACCTCCGACCTCACCGTAATGGACAAATGTGCCTTTCTTAAAAAGGTCTCTCATTATGTCATCATGGGTGGCCTCCTTTATAAGTGGCTTTGATGGTATTCTCTTACGATGCCTTACGAGTTCTGAAATTCCTTATACCATCAAGGAAGTTCATGATGGCATATGTGGAGGTCACTTCAGTGGCCTTGTTGTTGCTAAGCATATTCTTCACCTAGGCTATTATTGGCCGACCCTTAACCATGATTGTTGTGACTACATCAAATGTTGTGTAAAATTCCAACAACATGCCAACCTTCATCATACACCCAGTCATGCCTTATAGGTCACCCGTGACCTTTGGCCCTTCTCTCAATGGGGTTTGGATCTTTGTCGAGAGATCAATCCCCATTCTTCCCAATGCCATCAATGGATCATCATCACTCTATTGAATACTACACAAAATGGGTTGAAGCCATACCACTCATCTCCACAAAAGCTGAGAAAATATGTGAGTTCATCAATCATCACATCATTTTCACTTTGGTGTTCCTCATCACCTCATCACTGATAATGGAAAACAATTCAAAAATAAAACATTGCAAAAACTTTGTGATGCCTTGCATTCAGCTAAGTTTCTCATCACCTTATTACCCATAGACCAATGGCCAAGTTGAATCCACTAACAAAACCCTGAACAAAATTCTCATGAAAGTGGTTAACGATATTGGGAAGGACTGGCATATGCACATTCCTTTTTCCCTGTGGGCATACCACACTAGTATTCGTACTTCCACTACTGCCACACCTTTTCTCTGGTCTATGGTACAAGAGGTTATTCTACCTCTCGAAGTCCAGATTCCCTCACTCTGCATTTCTCTCCATGACATGCTCAATGATGATGACTTTCATCAGACCATGTTTAGCACAACTTGAGTTATTAGATGAATGTCATCTTAATGCTCTTGACCACCTTCAAGTTTACCAAAAATGTATCAAACGTGCCTATGAAAATGTGTCCATGAATGAACCTTTCAAGTCGGTGACCTTGTCTGAAATAAAATCAACATGTAACTAAAGTAGAAAAAGTAAACAGGGAAAATTTTCTCCTAATTGGCTTGGACCATACATCATGACCCATACTTATGGATCAGGTGCTTATCATTTATCTTCACTGATGGTAAACCCGAACCTGAGCCCCTTAATGCCTTGCATCTTTGACCATTCTACTATTGAATTTTAGTCCTACCTCACCTTTTTCCTCTTTCCATGCTCATCCCTTGAGTGCTATCCACTTCTTACACCATCACCAATGATTAAACAAGAATCATGTGTGTACCCATCACTTGTTATCTTCTCTTGAATATGTGTACCATGGTGTTGCACATAGCATGATTCTCATGGATACTTTTCATCTATTTTTAGATGAGATCCCATGGTCATTTCACCCTACTTTCTGAACAAGAATCCTATTCTTCACCTTGGTCTTGTCCATGACTTCAAAGCCCTCACATGGGATCCCACTCCTTGAGTCAAACTTCCAATAAAAAGATGACTCCCTCAAAAGGACATCTTCCTCTCTACAATCGTTGCTATAAATAGACTGCTCCCTCGAAGGACAGCTATGTAAAGCTCTATGTAAAGCTCTTTAAAAAAAAAAAAAGAAGAGAGAGAATATAAAGCTTCCCGCATCGATCAGCTTCACGAAGACCTCAAGGAGTTAATTTCCTCATCCCATATAGACTTCCCACATTGATCATTCTATCTCAAATATCAGTCAAAATAAAAAATCCTTTTAGTCATGGACTTGCCCATTGTGACCTTGGATCTCTTACCCAAAGAGCATGCTACCTCATACCATATAAAAATTAACCACCTTTCATCCCTCTCACCATTCACACTCCCATTTCCTACCACCTCAAGGGACCTCTTGGAACTATGACATTTGGTGATCATGTGACTATTATTCACCTTTAGGATAATCACTCATGCAAAGTCTTTAGGGTCTTATGTTCACTAGCCTACCTATGGTATGGTCCACCAGTTATGATCCTCACCAATCAGGTGGCTTTCTTGCCCCCTCTTATCTTTTAACCTTCTTTATTACGTATTGATTACCTTATATAGGACTTGGTCCTCGATGCTTACCTTTGGGTAATCTTCTTCTTCTACCACAATCAAAATCACCTATACCAAGTTTCCCACAACTCACCCACACCTAACAGACCTAAACCCAAATCATGCCTAAAACCTACCAACTCATTCTCATACCTCCTCATATTCTTCCCTAGCTTATGGGAGAACTACATTGGTCTGAGGCCCCTTTTCACCGAGGCTATGTAGGCAGCACTCGAGGGCATGGGGCCCTTGGAGGTTAGCTCGACCATCATCATCACCACCTTCCTTACCTTTTCCCATTCGCACCCATTCACCTCTCGCCATTTGCTACTGTTCCAGTCACATCCTACTCTAGTTAGTTTCCAATTTATCATCAAATAAGTGGAAATTAATACATCTTTACAACATTCATTTCATCACATTTACCACAATCATACATCACACCAACATGATCCGTATTACCATACATAGCACAAATTAAACCCAAACATATGCATTCATCATCATTTATTTCCCATCATATCTAAGAAATTAAAACCTATGACCTTACTCCAACCATGAAATTGACCTGACTCAACCATGCCTAACATGACCTGACTCAACCATGCCTATGCCTAACACCAACCCGACTCAACCATGCCTAACACACCTATCACTCATCCATCTATGCATAAACAATCCAGTCTAAAAATCACATTCATCATCATCAAATCATCCATCTCATCATATAAATGTGGATGTCCATACAATATACATGAATATCAAATAAAGTGTATCTCGTACAAAAATCTTATACATCCTCACTCTCTTAGCGCAGTGCCGTATATGATCAAAAATACAAAACTCTCATACATCCTCACTCTCTTTGGCATGAAGGGCAGTATATGATCAAAATTATAAAACTCTCGGCACATGTGCCATTATATATCAAAATCAAAACTACATCAACATCGAGGGTCATATATCCTCCATATATGTCTCACCAATATGTCTCACCTATCCCCTCTATCTCCTCAGCCCCTATCTGGCAACCTGCTAACATCTCCCCACCCATCATAGGTGGTGGCTGGGTCCCTGCTGGTACATCAACTAGAACTAGCCTCTATGAACTAGTGGCCTCACCCTGACCATGTCTTGGGGCTCGATGGCCCCCTGTGCTCTCCACGCTATGGGTGTGTGATCTGGTCCTCTTGCTAGAGGACTATTGTGCCATGTACTCGGCATATGATAGACAATCTATCCCTACCGCCGTCAGCTGGTCTTGATAATACCAGCCTCATCTCTCACCTCCCGTAACCTAGATACGAGTACCGTCTCGTGGTGGCTCCATCGGCCTCTGACCTTGTACCTACCCTATGGGACCCTCCGTCCCACCCCTTTCGTGAATCGGGACCCTACCCATGCCTTATATCTGGGCCTATAAGGCCCAAATTTTTCTCTTGTTCCGTGGCTAATCGCCTTGTAACCCCTATAACTCGTGCCATAGGGTGCCCACCTAACCATCATCACCATCCCCATCTCCACCCTAGGCCATCTGGGCCTGAAGACTAGCCACCTATGCATGTAACTCCACCATCTCTCGCTCCGAACTAGCTAACTTCCCCTACACCATCCCCAAATGGGTAATCAAGGTCACTACCTACCCCTGTAGGATGTCTCTCTGCACCGTGATAGTGGCTAAATCTGACTATCTCAACTTGGGTGGTACTACTCATAAATTATCCACCCACCACTATTTGTATCATCCGTCTCATCACTCGGCATCATCGATCCATCAATATATCACCTACTCCTCCCGACCTGTAGGCACTGTTGGTTTTGGTAGAGGTAATTGCCTCTACACATCATCTCTCATGTACTACGGGAAGGGTGGAGGTATGTCCTATAGCAGCACAAACTACCACCTAACCCTGTCAACTAGGATCATCTTGTGCTCCCGGAATGGCGCCTCTATCCATATCAGCAGCTAAAGGCCATCTATCTCATCATGCATCCATCTCGTATGAGGGATAACCCACATATGATCACCATATGATGTCCACCGGACAGCCCCTCCAATAGACACTGTAATACGCCGCATCAAGTGTAGCCCTATCTAATTAACACTCTCCAATCATGGGCACCCATCACTGTACTCCAACCCAAACCAATCTCTATGGAAATGCATCTTCTCTGGGCATACCCATCAAGCCGCACACAAACTATGTGCTCATTTGCCCAACAAAGTGTAGTAAAAAGGTGCAACATAGGATAAACTCATGGAGCGCCTATACACCCATAGCTTTATGTATAACTACACCAAGAATGTTGGTACCTAGGAAAAGTAGGTCTGATCCATCACCATGTCATGTAAAACCCCATCGGGAGTGGGGAAATATCCCACCCTCTCGCATCCGGAAGTGCGAAACAACACACCGCCTCCATAAATAAAAACTAGCCGTGTCTCTCTCTAGACGGGCAAGGTACATCCTCAGTAACTCAAGATGGCACTATAGAATGTCATGTCTGCTGGGCACCCTCCCCAAACATCACAACATCAACTCCTCCGAGACCTTGAAGGAGATCAAGTACACCAGACACCAAATTTGTGTCTTAAGACACCCCGTGCCCCGCATCTCATTTTGCAACCTAACCTCACCACCTAAACCTTACACAATTATTTATTAATTACCTTATAATTAATAAATCCACATCTCCAAACCTGCCACCTCATTTTGCCACCTCATCATGACCTAGCCCTAACCCTAAACTAACCTAATTAAGACCAACAACTTGGTCTTCATCCACACCCATGACTAATTACTCCTCACCCGCACCAAAACCAACCTAATAATGACTTGACCAAGCCCACAACTAATCCCTCAGGAGAAAAGGAGGGAAAGTTGGCTATTTTACTAAAAATAGCCCACTTTGACTTAACCGACATCGGTTCCTACTCGACCGCCGTCGGTTACGTAACCACCATCGGTTCCCTGTAAATGACCTCCCCAACCAAAAACAAAGGATCCGAATTCATTTGAAAAAATCGAGAAATTCACTTGCCAAATCGAGACAAGTGAAGAAAAGAGAGGAGTTTATAGAGAAGAGCATCGAGCCGAAGATCGCAATCGAGCCACCGGATCATTTGTCACCCCTGCTCAAGCATTGGAAAATACCGAGGATAGCTTCATCGCTTGTTTTCTAATACCAGATCACCTAACCGAGCCTTTCACTGTCTACTACCGGTCCTTGGACTCAGTATCTTCATGTGAACGAGGCAGTAAGTAGTGTCTTGTATGTTTCTAAGCACCATCTCCTCATTCTTTTGATTGATATTAATTCTAAGCTCACTCTTAGATCTACCACCGCCAAAGACCCCGCACTTAACCTCCATCCATACATCCTTGTATTGCCCTGCATGCGCGTCTTATCACTCTCGAGTCTTCCCGTCATCTCACTATTCCCCTCACCATCCACCGGCCTTAAAACCCCATAATAACCCCGCAACCAACCTCTGTCGAGAAGTTCCTAGATTATTGACCGTACTGCGTGTCGGTTATCCCTTACCTGGGCAATGCGGTTCTCCAACCATGATCGGTTATCTAGTGACCGCACGGCCACCGTGACTTAAACCCAAAACCTTCCTCTCACTTATTTTTCTCCTAACAACCTCGATCTAATCTGGTTTATCCTCAGTAATTTGAGCCGAACGTATCAACGACCATTGACCAAACAAACAAACGTGAGTAGTAATTATTGGTAGTTTAGTCTCTATTGCTTTATAACGAGGTACCTAAATCGTGATTTCGCAATAGCTTCTTTATTATCATTTGTGTTAATTCGTATTAAACGGAACGACCACCTTTGAAAGGAAGTCTAATATTTCCTGGGCCCAAGGCAATTCCCTCATTTATTATCTAACTAAAATCTGGGTGGTCTTGTATTCTTACTGCAGTAGTCCTTCCTAGACAAAAAGGAGTTAGTCACAATCGATCCGATCTCTCTCTATAGTACGCGCACACCCTCTCAACATTCAATGTATTCCTCCTAGCCCTAACCCTTATTTGTTTCTCAAGAGAATGAAAGGATAGAAGTAACTCTATTCTAGGAACGGAAACACATTATGTGCGAAACATTTTGGCATGATCTCAGTGGGACCCATTTTGGGTTTTTTTCTTTCTTGCTTGCTTTCATATACGGAGCACACTTGCTATTTTCTTCTTCTAAAATATTCACAAGATATTTGGTTATTTTGGTAAAAGAATTTTTCTTGCTTTCACATATTTGCATTAGTGAAAGTCATCTTCTTTTGCTTCATCAAACATCATTTTTGATTTGGGTTTAAAACACGTGCATCACATACTTGCTTGTTGTTTTCAATTCTAGTGAACATAGATTAAGTAACAGGTTGTACACGTGGGGGTGATATCCACGGTATTGACAAGAAATTAATCTTACTTTCACTGCACAACACATACCAAATCACATCATAATCAACACAACAACTCAAACATCCCCCTTTTCCATGGTATTCGTCCACCGATTGAGGTAACCTTATAAGCCAAAACAAACTTGATATCTCCCTTAGGTATTTTCTTTAGGATTGACATCATCTTACGTCTAAGGCATAAGCCCAAAGTGATTAAAACTAATCCTAGGGTTAGTCTATTAATTTGCTTGTGCATCTTGCTTGTTTTTAGTTCTGTTTCTCTCGTCATACATCTTGTTTCAAGAATCACTTGTAACAATTTAATAGGTATACTAAGCATCGTTAACCCCGAATTAGCAACTTCTTACTGACTTCTTACACGGTCCTATTATACCGACATTGGTTAACTTAATGACGCCGGCTATAGTTTGACCGACATCGCTACTCGACCGATATCGGTTCGTCTTTTCATAGTTCCCAAAACCAAGAACCTACCAATTCCAACATTCATTGTTGCTTCTGCTCGGATAGATTGCATCCCTACGTGTGTGTACCCTTGTCCATGGTTGTTATAACTCGGAAACAAGTTGCAGCCATGGTTTCACATGCCTCGCTCCATGCCTTTTCCTCGAATCACCCCCTTCACATCTCGTGGGGAATCCTACGGACACCAAGTGAAGTTCCCAAAATCCCCTGTAGGAGATAAGGAGTTTGTGAAATTTTTGACGCTAATCCTAGTGCCGTACATTACTATTTGTCTCATGCCTCTACCTCGTACACCCAACGGTCAACTCCTTGTTGGTATGCCTATTAGTATAGTTGCTCACTTAGCTCCTTCCCAACCTCGATAACTCGCCTTGCTTCTTCATCCTTAGCCCCGTCTCCCAACTCAAGTGGCTTCGGGGTTCATACGGCACATGATTGGCTTTCCTTTGGTTAACCGGGGCCCCACATATCATTACCACCGGCTCCTCCTACCTTGTCTCTCTCACAGCATCGCCCCTTTCATAACTTGCTCTCGCCACCTATCCACATGAGCTTTCCTTCTCAAGCTCCGCCCACCTTTTCATTTCCACACACTTATCCTAAGTGGCTTCAACATCTTATATAGGACATCCCTATTTGGTCGCCTCAACATATTCATCCTTAATACCTTATCAACATTTAACCCCACCATTTTCTAGTGGTGGCCTTGGCCCAATCCTCCTCCGTTTACGACAACTACACCATCATCTCATCCAACCACCGATTTAATCAAACAAATGATGGACAAGATGCAAAATCCTGAGGCTTTGTTTCAGGAAGCCGTAGTACCATGACATACGAGCAAGTTTTTTGGGAGCCTATTCATCCTTCTCGTCCCTCTTCATTCATATCCTCCTCAATGGGAATTACCAAAATTTACTCGTTTTAATAGTAAGGAGGATCCTCAACAACACTTACGATCATTTAGACATACCGCTATCCGATTGCTCATGATGATGCCTTACTACTCCACACCTTTCCCATGTCATTATCAGGACCCACCTTGGAGTGGTAAAGTTGCTTTAACCCAACACTCAATCTTCTCTTTTAACCAATTAGCTCAATCTTTCTTGGATCATTTCTCCATTAACATTGCCAAGAAATTATCTATCACCGACCTTTATGCCATCCGACAATTTGAAAATGAATCTATTGCAGATTTTCGATGATGATGGGAATTATCAACCAACTTACTTATGCCTTGCCTAAAACTTAACTTATCAAACTCTTTATGCGGGCTGGCGCTCTGCGCTTAACACATTTCTCCTACCCTCCAAATTCAAACTTTCCGCACCTTTGATGAGGCCTTTACTATGTCTCGGAAACTAGAGATTCGAGCCTTAGAGGAAGAGAAATTGTGGTTGCGCAACAAAACCCTAATTTCGAACCCAAGACTCCACCAACAAACTCAACACCACCATTCTCACGCATTGATCGCTTCGAAATTAAAAGGAGTTTTACACGCGGTGATGGTCAAATCCCAAGCACCATCTAATACACGCGGTGATGGTCCGGGAAGGACTACCGCAAGTAAGAATACAAGACCACCAAATTTTAGTTAGTTAATAAATGAGGAACGCCTTAGGCCTAGGAAATATTAGACTTCCTTTCGAAGGTGGTCAGTTCTCTTTTAATACGAATTAACACAAATGATAATAAAGAAGCTATTGTAAAATCACAATTTAGGTACCTCGTTATAAAGCAATAGAGACTAAACTACCAATAATTACTACTCACGTTTGTTTGTTTGGTCAATGGTCGCTGATACGCTCACCGAGTTACGGTGGATAAACCAGACCGGATCTAAGGTGTTAGGAGACAAATAAGTGAGAGGAAGGTTTTGGGTTTAAGTCACAAAGTGACCGATGCCGGCCATCGGATAACCGATCATGCATGTTGGAGAACCTTCATTGGTAGGGGATAACCGACATCGGTAGGGTTAGTAATCTAGGCACTTCGACAGAGGTTGGTTGTCAGAGGGTGATTGTGGGGTTTTAAGACCTGGTGGATGGTGAGGGGAATAGTGAGATGATGGGGAAGACTCGTGAGAGTGATAAGACTATCTTCTAGGCAATACAAGGATGTATGGATGGAGGTTAAGTGCAGAAGCCTTTGGCAGTGGTAGATCTAAGAGTGAGCTTACAATTACTATCAATCAAAAGAATCAGGAGATGGTGCTTAGAAACATACAAGACACTACTTACTCGTTCTTGATGAAGATACAGGTCCAAGGACTGTGGTAGTGACAGTAAGGCTCAGTTGGGTGATCTGGTATTGGAAAACAAGCTGATGAAGCTATCCTCAGTCTTTTCCAATGCTTGAACGGGGGTGACAATGATCCAGTGGCTCAGTTGTAGTCTTCGGCTCGATGCTCTTCTCTGCAAACTCCTCTCTTTTCTTCACTTGTCTCTGCTTTGGCAAGTGAATTTCTGATTTTTTCAAATGAATTCGGATCCTTTGTTTTTGGTTGGGGGAGGTCATTTACAGGGAACCGATGGCGGTTACGTAACCGATGGCGGTCGAGTAGGAACCGATGTCGGTTAAGTCAAAGTGGGCTATTTTTAGTAAAATAGCCAACTTTCCCTCCTTTTCTCCCGAGGGATTAGTTGTGGGCTTGGTCAAGTCATTATTAGGTTGGTTTTGGCGCGGGTGAGGATTAATTAGTCATGGGTGTGGATGAAGACCAAGTTGTAGGTCTTAGTTAGGTTAGTTTAGGGTTAGGGCTAGGTCATGATGAGGTGGCGAAATGAGGTAAGGTTTGGAGATGTGGATTTATTAATTATAAGGTAATTAATAAATAATTGTGCAAGGTTTAGGTGGTGAGGTTAGGTTGCGAAATGAGATGCGGGGCACAGGGTGTCGTAAGACACAAATTTGGTGTCTACATTAGCCCCTTGTTTTCATGTAGCTTGTCTGTAAAGTCGCACCGACAATAATAAGAAGTGGTTACTCCCTGTTAAGGGTATAGGTAATCCCCCTCAAATCTATCACAGATTGAGGCGACGTGAAATCAGGGATAGGGTTGATAAAGGGTGAATGGTGTTGAGATGATGGTAAGATGGTGGGGTAAGTTCAAGGAAGTAGACGCATGTTGAAATGTAGTAGTGTGACCAGGGTACATGATTTGAAGAGCAAACAAGCAATTCATAGGCAAAGGTCGATAGTTTATCCAAACAAGGGTGATATAATCCTGGTATCCAAGGCATAGGAAGTAGCTCCAGGGGATATAACGGGTAAGGTACAGAACGTTTAGGCATGTTCGGTAGTACCAAATGGTTGGTTTGGTTGAGATAAACGTCACGGTCTCTTGCCTAGGCAAAGTTGGTCAACTTTTTCAAGTCAAGTATCCTAATCATGCTAAAACACAAACAAGTGAGCCCGATCAACAAAAAGTTACATGATGGGTGGATAAAATTGTAATTTGTGGGTTGTGGGTGAGGTACTTAATGGTGCGCCTTGGGTCGGGCCAATTGATGAGTGAGGGTCTTGGGTCGGGTCGAGATTGGTGGGGTGCGCCTTGGGTCGGGCCGATTGGGTGGTCGCGCCTGGTTCGGGACAAATGGTTGGTTGCGGCCTTGGGTCGGGCCTGGCCTAATGGTTGGTGCGCCTTGGGGTGGGCCAAATGGGTGGGTGCGGCCTTGGGTTGGGCCGATTGGGTGGTTGAGGCCTTGGGGTGTGCCAAATGGTTGGTTGCGGTCTGGCCTCGGGCCAAATGGTTGGTTGCGGCCTGGGTCGTGCCAAATGGTTGGTTGTGGTCGTGGGTCGGGCCAAATGGTTGGTTGCGCCTTGGGTCGGGAAAAATGGTTGGTCGCGCCTTGGGTCGGGAAAATGGTTGGTTGCGCCTTGTGTTGGGCCAAATGGTTGGTGCGGACGGGTTGGGCCAATTGGTTTGTTGTGGCCTTAGGTCAGGCCGAGTGGTTGGTTGCAGAGGTGAGTGTTATCAATATAAATACGTGAAGATACTTATATTTTTAAGGAAAAACACAACACATGATAGGTTATGGTAGGGGATGGTCGAGCTAACCTTGGGAGACCCCATGTCTCCTAAGTGCTACCTACATAGCCCATTACACAAAGCAAGGAGGGGCCTCAGACCGATGTAGTTCTCCCTTAGGACCAAGGAGAGGTGAATTCAGGCAATTTGGTTGTGGTTAGGCAATTTGTTGGTTGGTAAAAATATTGATATTGGTAGGGTAATGTTGTTGGTGTTGGTAAGGAATGGTGATGTTGGTGTGGGTATAGTGAAGCGAAAGTTAGCTTACCCAAGTAGTAGGGAACCGTGTCCTAATTAAGGTCAACATTAATCCTAGATTCGAGTAAAAAGAGGCAAAAGTTTCCCGTAGTTGAGAAGAGCTAAACAAGCCACAAATTAACACAGGATGAGCTTGAATCCCTAGGTACCTCGTGCATATGCGAGAAATTGATTGGTGAAAAGAGTTGTATAATCACAATATATCGGATATACGTCACGTCCCTTGAGTTTCGTTGCTTTGACAAATGGTGAGGTGAGGTGGTGGGTAGAGTGGGGCGCAGAGAATTTGTTATAAGGTGATTATGCCGACAAAAGAAAACCAAACCTAAATAGACAAGTCCATGACTCAAAAGTGCTTTTAATACTGTTTTTATTTTTTATTTTTATTTTTATTTTTATTTTGGATATAGACTCGATCAATGCGGGAATTCTACATGGGATATGTATTTTGTTGTTCTTGAGGTCTTCACGAAGCTGATCAATGCAAGAAGCTTCGATAAAGGCAAACTTTGTATAGCTGTCCTTCAAGGGAGCAGATGCGGCTTGTGTGTATAGCTGTCCTTCGAGGGAGTAGTCTATGTATAACTTAGAGGTCTAGATTTCTGTTTGGCATGAAGCATCTAGTTTTGTAGGAAGTTTGACTCAATAATATCCCATAAGTGTATTATTGAGAACGTGTTATTTTGATACTTTTAAGTCATGGACCAGACTAAAAAGGGAAAGGCATCTTTAAGAGGAGATGATGACCAAACCACGTGAGCATGATTCTATTTTGAGATGCATGAAAAAAGGTGTATGAAGTGGTAAATGAGCTCAAGGGATTAGCGTAAGGTAGATAAAAGTGATATAACACTAAATTCAACAGTAGAGAATGGTCTGAGGTGCAATGCATTAAGGGGTTCACGCTCAGTTTACCATTAAGTGAAGCTAAACGGTAAGTGCCCGATCCGTAAGTATGAGTGATAATGTAAGGCCCAATCCAATTTGGAGCAAATTTTCCATGCTTGCTCTTTTCTAGTTTGGTTACATGTTGATTCTCTTTGAGGACAAGATCACCAACCTTAAAGGTATGCTCATGAAGTCACTTATCATAAGCACGCTTGATGCGCTTTTGGTAGATTTGAAGGTGGTCAAGAGTCGTAAGACGATGCTCGTCAAGAAGATCCATTGGGCTAACCACTCTTGGACATAGAAGATTTCAAGTAAAGTACATGGCCCTACACGAATGTTAAGGATCACGGTGCCTAAGGTAGAAGTAATAGAATCATTGAATGAACGAATAACATGGTGGGGTTGGCACACATGCAAAGCTAGAAGGGATATTCATTTGTTGGAAGGATTTGGAAGAGATGATATTTAGGCTAAGCACCCACAATCATAACACGACATACCCGGATGTCCCGGATGTAAGCCGAGATGAAAAGAGCGGGTCAGGATCTTTCGCACCAAAGTCGACAATTTCATCTTCGTGAGAAACTGACAAGAGTGAGCGGTTTGTTGTACAGGGACAGAAGTGGTTGGGGAGGTAGGTTGTTTGGTGAGAGAAGCAACATGATTGGGTGTTAAAATGGAGGCAACGAGCAAGGTTTCATTAGGTAGGACCTCTATACCTTGAAGGATCTCAACGAGAGCTTGTCGATGAGATTCAGAGGTTTGAATGAGATCATACAGTGTCATTTTTACAGGTGATTGGTGAAGTTGTTTGATCATGGTACGGTGGGAAACTCCATCAGAGATGGGGTAGGCAGGTCCACGAATAACCACTTTAGGTGGTGGTGCGATCGGGATGGCAGACGGAGAAAGAGAGGCCACAGGTGTGCTTTCTTTAGCTTTCCCATTGTTTTTCTGACCTCGAGTAGCAATGTTAATCATGTTGATCTCATGGATACGAGAGGAGGAAGATGGCAGGGATAAGTCATTATTTTCGAGAGGCGGGGTTGCAATGATGATAGATTTTGGCGAGGTGGGGATAGGTGGTATAGGAGAAGGAATCGAAGCTAGGGGCTTCTCTCTTCGTAAATTGTCTTTCTTAACTTTTCTATCCGAGATAGGTGATTGGTGAAGGATGGATTTCAAAGCTTTGCATCCTTCTACATCGTGTCCCCGTGTGCAATGGTAAGCATGATTTTAGACTCATCATAACCTATAGGTCAAGGCTTAGATGGATCATAGGGCCTAAGTGGGGGTAGGAAATGGTCACATTCTCCACCAACATATCAAGGATTTTGGCGTAAGATCCTTTGAGCGGGTCAAAGCTAGAGGAAGATGAGGCTATTGATTGGGTGGGTTTTGGTAATGTTTAGGTATGGTTGGTTCATACGGGTGGTGGCTTAGACGAGGGGTTTTGATAATTGGTTTTAAATAAACGGGCTTCTTCAACGTAGAAGTTATGTTTAATTGGTCGATGATGTGGTAGCAGTAAAAACAACCACGGGAAAGAGGAGCGACAAAGAAACAAATCCTTTGACGATCGAGTTTGTTTAGGGTTGGTAGGTGGACAGGATATTTGGGATGACGGTGTTGATACACCCATGGATCTCTGTATGGGTGTAGAAGGTGTAGGTCATTTTAAAGAAAATGCGGGGAGGTATGATGTATTGAGGCAAGGTGGAGGGATGAGGTCCGAATATAGAAGGTAGGTGTGACGGTGATGGTTTTAGTTGTCACAGAGGCATAGATTGGAGTTGAGGAGATTGGGTCTGTCTCTAGGTGGATTGACGGCTTTATTTTTGGATAAATCTAACCATTTAGGTGGGTGTGTCAGTGGGTATTGGTGACATCCCAAGCGTAGGGGAATGTTTATTTAGGTTAATAGACATGGATGAGGTATTTGGTAGAGATGAGGAGGTGAAGATGAGGACATAGGAATTTGGAGATTTTGTAAACACTTTCGGGTATATGGTAGAGGTGTCCTGGATCGGTCATCTGCATTTGAGTAGAGCATGGTGTACTCAAATGCTCCCATAGACTCTGTCTATCTTCTAAGGGGTGACAATCTTCACGTGTGAATAGGAACTTTTGTATGGAAGAGAGGTGGGTTGTGATTCGATCCACTATGGGTGTGATACAGGGGTAAATGAGGCACTATATCAATGGGCGTTAAGAGGTCAACCAGAATTGGTTTGAAAAGATTTAGGCGATGAAGAACTAATAGGTAGGAGGGTATGTTTGAGAGGATCCGTCATGATTAAAGAATTCGGTGATGTTGGTTCAAGGGGTTTCTCATCTAAGGATGACATAAACAAGTGGTGAGCCTTCTTCTTTTATAGCAAGAGTGGCGGAAGGAGATGTTTGGGAAATAGATAAGTTAGATAACATCCTCTCACAATCTTGCAGGATGTGGTGTAAGAAGACTCATTCGTGAGAAGAGAACTTTGGGCGCTTAATTCCGTATGGGTAAAGGAATGGCAAGATTATCATTTTTTCTTGATGGGGGTGGAGGGGTTTAGATCCTGCGTTAGTGAAGAGGCTCAATTCAGAATTTCCTCGATAGGGGCTTTTGGTTGGGAGTCGAAGACCGCATGAATTTCATGAACACTCTCCTCGGCTAAGATATCTTGGTTTATGTTACATCGTTAGATGAGTGGTTTGGGAATGGTTTGTTGAATATTTTCAAATTTTGGTTAGCAAGGGCGTTAGGATTATCGAGAGTTATATCCCCGCATCAACCATTTCCTACACTATGTTTTTCAACATCTTGCGCTTTTCGTGGATCGTGTCCCTTCACGTGGTGGAAGTTACAGAAGTCATTTTCTTTGTACCAAGAAGGTATAGCGCGGGTGGAATCAAACCCAGAGTGAGGATTAACAGGAGCTAAGGTGATAGCTCCTACTTTGAGAAATTTTTCCAAAACGACACCATAAGTTTCTCCCAAGGGAGTGTAATTGATGGGCTCGGCTTTATACTTATAGGTGGTTTTTGGCGGGATATTAGATGGTGCTTGGGATTTGACCATCACCGCGTGTACAGCTCCTTTTGATTTCGAAGTAGTCGATGCATGAGAATTGGTGGTGTTGAGTTTGTTGGTGGAGTCTTGGGTTCGGAAATTAGGGTTTTTGTTGCGCAACTGTAATTTCTCTTCCTCTAAGGCTCGAATCTCTAGTTTCCGAGCCATAGTAAAGGCCTCATCAAAGGTGCGGAAAGTTTGAATTTTGAGGGTAGGAGAAATGTGCTTAGCGCAAGCCCGCATAAAGAGTTCGATAAGTTCGGTTTGAGGCAAGGCATAAGTAAGTTGGTTGATAAGGCCCCGCCATCGTCCAACGAAATCTGCAATAGATTCATTTTCAAATTGTCGGATGGCATAAAGGTCGGTGATAGATACTTTCTTAGCAATGTTAATGGAGAAATGATCCAAGAAAGATTGAGCTAATTGGTTAAAAGAGAAGATTGAGTGCTGGGTTAAAGCATTGTACCACCCAAGGTGGGTCCCGATAATGACATGGGAAAGGTGTGGAGTAGTAAGGCAGGCATCATCATGAGCAATCGATAGTAGGCATGTCTAAATGATTGCAAGTGTTGTTGAGGATCCTCCTTACTATTAAAACGAGTAAATTTTGGTAATTCCCATTTAGGAGGATATGAATGAAGAGGGATGAAAGGATGAATAGGCCCTCGACAAACTTGCTCGTATGTCGTGGTACTACGGCTTCCTCAAATGTGAAGCCTCTAGATTTTGCATCTTTTCCATCATTTGTTTGATTAAATGGTGGTTGGATGAGATGATGGTGCAGTTGTCGTAAACAGAGGAGGATTGGGCCAAGGGCCACCACTAGACAATGGTGGGGTTAAATGTTGATAAGGTATTGAGGACGAATATGTTGAGGCGACCGAATAGGGATGTCCTATATAAGATGTTGAAGCCACCGGATAAGTGTGTGGAAATGAAAAGGTGGGCGGAGCTTGAGAAGGAAAGCTCGTGTGGATAGGTGGCAGAGAGCAAGTTATGAAAGGGGCAAGTCTGTGAGAGAGACGAGGTAGGAGGAGCCGAAGGTAATGATATGTGGGGCCCTGTGTTAACCAAAGGAAAGCCAATCAGTGCCATATGAACCCCTCGAAGCCACCGAGTTGGGAGAGACGGGGCTAAGGATGAAGAAGGTAAGGCGGTTATCAGGTTGGGAAGGAGCTAAGTGAGCAGCTATACTAATAGGCATACCAACAAGGAGTTGACCATCGGGTGCACAGCAGGGCATGAGACAAATAGTACTTGTACGCTAGGATTAGCGCCCAAAATTTCACAAATTCCTTATCTCCTACAGGTATTTTGGGAACTTCAGTGTCCGTAGGATTCCCACAAGATGTGAAGGGGGTGATTCGGTGCAAAGGCACAGAGCAGGCATGTGAAACCATGGCCGTAGCTTGTTTCCGAGTGATAACAACCATGGACAAGGGTACACAAGAGGGATGCAATCTATCCTAATGTACAGCAATGTAATGTTGGAATTGGTAGGTTCTTTTGGTTTTGGGAACCGTGAAAGACAAGAACCGATATCGCCGGGGTAACCGATGTCGGTCAAACTATAGCCGGCGTCGGTAAGTTAACCGATGTCGGTATAATAGGACCGGTGTAAGAAGTCAAGAAGTTGCTAATTGGGGTTAATGATGTTTAGTATACCTACTAAATTGTTCAAGTGATTAATCTAAAAATAAAGGTATGATAGAGAAATAGAACTAAAAACAAGCAAGATGCACAAGCAAATTAATGAGACTAACCCTAGGATTAGTTTTAATCACTTTGGGATTATGCCTTAGACGTAAGATGATGTCAATCCTAAACAAAATACCTAAGGGAGATATCAAGTTTGTTTTGGCTTATAAGGTTACTCTCAATCTAAGTGACGAATACCGCTGGAAAAGGGGGATGTTTGAGCTATTGTGTTGATTATGATGTGATTTGGTATGTGTTGTGTAGTGAAAGTAAGAATAATTTCTTGTCAATACCGTGGATATCACCCCACGTGTACGAACTGTTACTTAATCTACGTTCACTAGAATTGAAAATAGCAAGCTAGAATGTGATGCACGTGTTTTAAACCCAAATCAAAAATGATGTTTGATGAAGCAAAGAAGATGACTTTCACTAATGCAAATATGTGAAAGCAAGACAAATTCTTTTACCAAAATAACCAAATATCTTGTGAATATTTTAGAAGAAGAAAATAGCATAAGTGTGCTCCGTATATGAAAGCAAGCAAGAAAGAAAAAAACCCAAAATGGGTCCCACCGGCATGCCAAAATGTTTCGCATGAATGTGTTTCCGCCTCCTAGAATAGAGTTACTTCTATCCTTTCATTCTCTTGAGAAACAAATAAGGGTTAGGGGCTAGGAGGAATACCCGTTGAATGTTGAGAGGGTGTGCGCGTACTATAGAGAGAGATCAGATCGATTGTGACTAACTCCTTTTTGTCTAGGAAGGACTACCCGCAAGTAAGAATACAAGACCACCAGATTTTAGTTAGACAATAAATGAGGGAACTCGCCTTGGGCCGTGAAATATTAGACTTCCTTTCGCAGTGGTCGGTTCCTTTAATACTTAATTAACACAAATGATAATAAAGAAGCTATTACGAAATCACGATTTAGGTACCTCGTTATAAAGCAATAGAGACTAAACTACCAATAATTACTACTCACATTTGTTTGTTTGGTCAATGGTCGTTGATACGCTCACCTCAAGTTGCCTGTGGATAAACTAGACTAGATCCGAGGTGTTAGGAGACAAATAAGTGAGAGGAAGGTTTTGGGTTTAAGTCACGTGGACCGATGCCGGCCATGGATAACCGACCGCATTGGAGAACCGCTTAGGTAGGGGATAACCAACACCGGTAGGTCGGTCAGAATCTCAGGCACTTCCGGGACAGAGGTTGGTTGTAGGGTGATTGTGGGGTTTTAAGGTGGTGGATGGCCGAGGGGAATAGTGAGATGAGGGGGAAGACTCAGAGAGTGATAAGATCTGCCTTTGGGCAATACAAGGATGTATGGATGGAGGTTAAGTGCATGGTCTGGTAGGTGGTAGATCTAAGAGTGAGCTTATAATTACTATCAATCAAAAGACTCAGGAGATGGTGCTTAGAAACATACAAGACACTACTTACTCGTTCTGATGAAGATACAGTCCAAGGACTCGTGGTAGTGACAAAGAAGGCTCTGGGTTGGGTGATCTGGTATTAGAAAACAAGCCGATGAAGCTATCCTCGCCTTTTCCAATGCTTAAATGGGGGTGACAAATGATCCAATGGCTCTGATTGCAGCCTTCTTGCTCGATGCTCTTCTCTACAAACTTCTCTCTTTTCTTCACTTGTCTCGCTTTGGCAAGTGAATTTATGGATTTGTTCAAATGAATTTGGATCCTTTTTTTTTTGGTTGGGGGAGATCATTTATAGGAACGATGGCGTTACGTAACCGATGGTGGTCGAGTAGGAACCGATGTCGATTAAGTCAAAGTGGGCTATTTTTAGTAAAATAGCCAACTTTCCCTCCTTTTCTCCCGAGGGATTAGTTGTGGGCTTGGTCAAGTCATTATTAGGTTGGTTTTGGCGCGGGTGAGGATTAATTAGTCATGGGTGTGGATGAAGACCAAGTTATAGGTATTAATTAGGTTAGTTTAGGGTTAGGGCTAGGTCATGCCGAGGTGGCGAAATGAGGTGGCAGGTTTGGAGATGTGGATTTATTAATTATAAGGTAATTAATAAATAATTGTGCAAGGTTTAGGTGTTGAGGTTAGGTTGCAAAATGAGATGCGGGGCACGGTGGTGTCTACAACACCTACGTCCCTAGCATTAGTAACCACATGATCCTAAACACATCCTCTAGGGTGACTGTCATCTCACCCATCGATAGGTGGAATGTGTTGGTCACTAAATCCCATCTATCAATGAGAGTGACCATCGACTTAGCTTCCAGATCAGTATGCCGATAGCACCAAACTCTAATTAGGCTCACCTCCTCCACATGCCACCACTCCTTAACCGTCACTACGCCTCACACTCTCAAGAGTAGGGGTGGCACCTTGTCTCTCATCCATAGCTGATATCTCCTTGCATTCTGTAAAAACATCAAATTAATCTACCTTCATCATATCCACACTCACCCTTCGACACCTCACCTATACCCACTATCTCACCTCTTTCTTTCTTCCTAACCTACCTTCCTATCACATTTCTATCTCCCCCACCCTCACCCACTATTGTTTCCCCATACCCATTTTACCCCTCGCCTACACTTGGTTTCTCACAAAACACCCTATTATACCCTTCCCTTTCTAACCCACTCAACCTAGGGCCCTATCGGCCCCTTTTTCTCCAAAACTCCGATGGTTCCGGTTATCTCTAATCGACTCGTCACCCCAAAAACGAATCAGTCACATGTTTCGTGATTGATACCGGTTTGACCCTACCGTTGGCTAACCTCGTCCGACGTCGGTCACCGCCGTGGTGAAAGCCACGACCCCCAAACCTTCCCTTCTCAAAAACTCCCTCTCCTAACTCTTCTACCCACCCATTCTCACCTACACTTCTCCTCAACCCCATACCACCCCCTATTCACCCACTTACCTCTCTCCTTGCTCCTATTCTACCCAATTCACCCTCCCACATTTCAAATTTCATTTCCCCCCAAACCTAATATTTCACCACCAGACTTATCACCTAATATATCTCACAAAACATACAAAGGGTTTTAAACTTACCTCATCATGTCTGTTGCCGCCATGGTGGCACGTCTAGCCGCTTACACCGCTGATCCACCCGATCCCTCTCCAACCTCTACCATCACCAATCTATCACCTCACCTCCAACCAATCTAATCTCATGTCGTGTGATTCGATCTATGGGTGTGGAATACGTGGAAAATGACCTCGGGATAGTTTCGTATGTCCCCTGTGATAGGGTCATATGGTGGATGGTGGAAATAATTGACTCTACGGATGATTCTCCTGCCTAGTCCAGAATTCTCTAGCTTCAATTAGCCGCTATCCAAGAAGGACAATTGTTCGACGATGATGGGTGGAAGTGGAGTGGATTGGAATACTAGTGTGCATAGGCCAATGTTTATATCGATTGACTTATGGATGCGTTAGGTCGTGGGACTTGTGGGTCACAACCGTAGACTCTTGGTTGTTGTGGTTCTGTTATGGTCATATACGAAATCAAGTCCTGATTCCTAGTATCCAATAATCATATGCTTTCTCATCTTCTATGTTTAGGACCAACAACTGCGTGATTTTCTCATAATATCTCACAAAGTGCATTCATGCAACTGGATCCTTAAACTAGTATCTATGTCTGTGAGAGTGTCTCCCCGCACTCCGGGTCGTGGGACCAAAGGATCACAACCAAAGGTTTGTTCTCTTTCGAACCCTTCTACAAATCATGTGAATGTTTGCCTAGGTAATATGTAGTTTGGTTGGTTTGACCAAAACGTGTGTGCTTGGTCGTCTTCTATATTTAACCTCTCAACTGAGAACTGATCAGTTGTAAATCTGTTGTTGTTTGGAAGACTTGTATTCTGAGATTTTGGTCTATGTCAACTATTATTGTGACGAGGTTTGGTTGAGGCACGATTGGCTCAAATATGTATTCCCTGGGCTCCCGAGGTCCCGTGATTGTCATACAAAATAAAATGTAAATCTAATCGTAATAAAGCAAATTCTAACTACGTGGAATAAAACTAAAACATATATAACTTCTATTTTTGTATTTTAACTTTATGAGAAGAAAAGTAGCTATTTAGGTATATCTAGAAATAACAACTGAATAACAATTTAAAAACAAACAAAATAACCGAGTGTAGTTATTTGTCTGTGCAATTTGTAGATTTATTCTAAATAATGCAATAACTTTCCTAATCTATTTGCAAGATTCTCGATCCTACCTCAGAAGTGAGGAGTGAATCATAGTTTCTCAGAAACTATCAATCCTCACAGCTTCCCTGGCAATATCGAGAATAGAAATTACTGAAATGAAACAATTAACTACCTTATTTGATATGATTCTAACTAGAACTTTGAAAGTTAAAACCTGGATTCCGCAGAACAGTGGCGAATCCGATGGTGTATGTGATCTTGTCCCCTCAGTATGATCTCCTCGTTCTTTCGTGTTCACGTGGATCCAGAAAAGCGTGTAATGCCAGCATCGACAGAAATAGATATTGGGACAAGGACAACTCAGAATGCAGACTGAAAATGTGAGTAGGAGAGGGATAGCGCAAGAGTACAGAGCTTGGCTTATGTAATTCCTAGCGGGATTTTACTGTAAGTCATGCAACATAAAGCGACCAGAACCTGAAACTACCCTGTTTGAAGAGAAAAACCTACAACTTTAATGGCTTCCTAAGCTATTCTACTTCAATGGAATGGGTAAAACAACAACACTGTTTGCACAAGCTGGATATGTGGCTTACCAACAGCTGGACAATACTAACTAAGCATTTAAATGAACTCTAAAACTATGGCTCTAAAAAAAAAAAAACTACTCGAACTATAAATCTGAGATGAAAATGAGAGAAATTCAAGTGGAGGCTTACCTAACTAGGCATATAAAACTCTAAGCAAAATGAACTCTAAAACAAACTCCATTTAAATCTTGAAAAGCACAAGCACAAACCATTTATTTATAGCTTTCATTCACCCAAAGATCAAAACCAAATCGAACTCTAAAACCATAAACAATGGCCAAACACTATTCCAGGGGACCAAAAACATAAATGCATGCCCAAGTCGGCAAGGAAAGCTGGTGAAACGTTGATCTTTTACATGAGTCACATCAAAGTGCTTTCTGGAAAACGCGTGCAGACCGCCGCTCCGAAGCGTGGTGGAGGTTACAGGACGCCGCCGCCCGATCGGCGGGCGGTCACAGACCGCCGCCTGGGCAGGTGGCGGTTTGGCCATCAAGATCAAAAGGCCAAGGAAAGAGGGAAAAAGGGGAAAACAAAGGGCGCGGGGCTAAGCGGGGCATGCGGGATGTTAACGCATACTCCGAGGGCTTTTCAGATCCCGAACACCTTGCGAGGAGACCTGTATCATCATTGGGGAGCTTGTTACACTTCTCTCAAAGAAGACAAGACCTTACAATTTTGGGTACGTACATATTGCCCCGGAGAAGTGTTTTAGCCATGAAGAGGCATAAAACGGTGGGTCCGAGTATGGCAGTCCCGAAATGGGAAGTTTGGAAGTTATACCTTACACGTCCGTGTGTTGAAATGACGCCATCCAAAATTCCCGCTACCTGCAAAATGAAAAGAGAACTCAAGTGCAGATAGATACAATAATTTGGAAAATAAACGCTAAAATAATAGGGAATGAGAACGTACCATTCGTGTGGGGATAGGGACTTACCTCCATCAGCGCTCCAAACCTGTGAAAAAGTCTTTTAAAATGAATCAGGGTGCTATATATATGAAAGTGGGCCCATTTTCCTATTCATTTGCGTGAGTTGATTTGATTGTTTTTGAGCTCTGGGGCCCACGGTGACGGTTTCTTGTGTGAGTAGAGTCAAAACGTCCGTAGCGAGATCGTGATCATGCCTCCACGTGCGGAACACCGCCCCGCTAGATCACAGGTTGGTTTTCTTTAATTTTGTGTTTTTCCCCTTTAATTTGAAATGCTAAATTTGTTGTAATGGGGGGGTCATTTTTGAAAATGCTAGTGTTAAAAGGTTCATCTAGGGGGGGCGCCTACTGGGTAGGCTCCGTTTTTAGGTTAAATGGTCTTTTTTGCTTGTTTTTAGGCTTTTTAGATTAAAACCCGCGTGGGTTTTGACCACGACCACCGCCCGGCCGGTGGCGGTGGTTACATGACCGCCGCCCCGTCTGTGGTGGCTAGCAGCACGACGACCGCGCTTTAAGGCGGGTTACAAAACCGCCTCCCTGCTCAGGGCGGCGGTTTTGCACAGAATGCAAAAGGAACTTATATTTGAGATTGCACTTGTATTTTTAGCATTTCTACGTGTTTTTATGACTCTCTCGGTATTGTTCGGATATTAACTTGCTCTGTTTTGTGTGTTTTTGGGTGTATGCAGGCGAGAGAGGAGTACATTAGATGGAGCAGAGAGAGAGAGAGTGTGATTGGCTCTCAGGGGTACTGGATGCCTCTCTCACAGGACGAGGAGGACACACTACAGAGAGCCGAGCATATTGCGTATATCGCGCGTGCCCCACGTTGCACCATCTAGTCACATCCTTTGTGACCTATTTTCTTATTGGGATGCAGATCGGAACACCTTCCGACTGCCAGGGGTCCGTGGTGAGTGGACCATCACCTTAGAGGATGTCTACCGCATTCTGGGGGTCCCGATCATCGGGAGGCGACTTACACTAGAGACAGCAGGCTCACGGGCACAGATTGCACAGTGGGTAGCTTATATGGGAGATGCAGCCATCTCCATGGGTCGAAGAAGGGGGTGAGAGTTCGATCCATTCCTTCTTTCCTATCCCCGTATTTCGACAGGCCATCATGGGGATCCTTGCCTCGAGATTGATCGGGGACAAGGGAGGGGACACATTGTTATATTGCTGGGCCCCCATCATTGCACAGATAGAGGGGCATGGCCGGATATACGCCTGGGGTGCAGATATTCTGGGGACCACCTACCATGATCTATATAGGGTGGTCCATTTACAGGGACAGTCATTGAGCCACCCAACTCTAGTCATGAGTTGGGTGTATGAGCATTTTATCCCTTATGGCAGGGGTGTGGAGGTGGCAGATCCTGGGGCTGTGAGGGCAGCCAGATGGATGGACATGTCGGTGCTCAGAGCACCTCATCAGCCAGTTGCCTCCCTTACTACTGCAGACATGGAGGCGACACCGTACCGGCTTATGGCCGGCATATGGGGCGAGGAGACTCTTACCCTGATCTCCTGCTCCACCACAGGGCAGCTTATTGATCGAGTGGGACGAGTGGAGGTACATCCTTTCGGCCGGGTTCCTCAGCAGTTTGGCCTTCCATATACGTGGGCATGCTTCCCCAAGTGGCACCAAGTTTACAGATCAGTTCGCGAGGCTGCAGGGGGCCTAGAGGCCAAGGTTAGACAGTGATTACTCCTGGCATTCCTATTGCAGCAGGAGGATAGTTCATGCTAGAGGGAGAGCCGGTGCGCCTCGGGCACCTTTGCTTCAGATTGCTGCGGGTCCTGCTCATAGCAGCGATGACCCCATAGATATTGACTCCGACTCCGAGGAGTTTTCAGAGGGAGGGACAGAGGAGGAGACCGAGGACAGCGATCCTGAGTGGCATGACACTCAGGATATTATGCAGGCAGAGAGGGCTGAGCAGAGCGCAGAGAAGGACACTCTAGTTTCAGAGGAGCCACTCTCTCAGGGCCATGGTGGAGAGGATGAGTCCGTTGCAGAGGGTGACATGTTGCCCGCCACAGAGAGCAGCCCTCGCCGGCAGCAAGGCATCCCGGCGGCAGTGCCGGTCCCAGTGACCCATCTTGGATGCCTGGGGATCCGAGTAAGTTACCCTTTCTCCCTTTTAATGTTTATATGTATGCCTCTCCTTAGTTGCTATTGTTGTATCTTTTAGCCTCTTGCTTGGTTTCTGATTCATTTTTCTCCTTTGTTTGCAGAGACTGTTGACGAGTGGCGGGATTTGATCCGCAGGGTATGTACCGATTCCCTGATGATCCCCATGGATAGGACCCGTGTGGAGCTATCCGTAGATGCCGGGGAGCCCTCAGCAGCCGGTAGGCATACCGATGTCTTCGCTCCCATTTGGCACGTGGCCAGGATGGTGTCGACCCTCCGCACAGAGTTAGCGGGCTACAGGATGGCTGAGCGCCTTATGAGGAGCCATTCTCGTGGTGAGACCGCGGCTGCCCCTTGGGACCCTGAGCCCTCCGTACATTCAGAGCGCCGCGCAGCCGGAGTCCTAGGCATGGGCGTGCACCTTCGGAGGGGTCGCGCAGGGATTGAGAAGCCATTTGGCTCTCGTGCATTTTGTATTATATATTCTTTGTATATCATGGGCTCTTTGAGCATTTTGACCATGCTTAGAGCATGATGGCATTGTATATAAACATTGATTATTTATATATATGCATTCGTTTTTGGATCAAAAGCTTGGCACTCATGTTTTCCTTTCTATTTCTAGTTTCCTTGTGTATACTACGATGTATGTTTATATGCTTTTTAGAATGTATGCAATGGAGAACAGATGATGCAAATGTTTGCTTTCTTTTTTGTGTTTCATGATGCTGATACATGATATTGTAGATATATTGTGATTTTGAATCTTAGCTTCTGTGAGCAATTTGGATACCTCATGTTTGTTTTGCAAAGTGATGAATATAACCAGTATGATGAACAGATTAATTTGCCCCATTCCTAACTCCACGCAACTAGTAAGATGCGAGGGCTCATCACCGAGAGTCAAGAAGGGCACAAGTTATGAGGTGTGGTGAAACGATAGTGATGAAAGATAGACAAAGCTTTGGCGGAACCAAATTGGAAGCTACAAGCTTACTCTACCCGAATGACTTCATAGTTTAGAATGCACTTGCTTTGTGGTTTATCCAGACTTAGACCCGTAGATGGCCACATAGTAGACAAGATCTGGGTTTTTAGGATTTTAATTCTTTTGGAATTTTGAACATCTGATTCATCCGTTTTGGACTCAAAGTTTGAATTGTTTGTTTATGACCTTTAACGCTTGCTTTGTCAAGAGGACCCCCTGTACTTTGCCCCATGCTACTAGTAAGAAGCGTGGGTTTATCACCGTGGGCAAGGCATAGGCGAGTAAGGGCATTTCCATCCTTTCCCAACCCTACGTCACTAGTAAGAGACGCAAGCTCATCACCGAAGGTTGGTGGGGCAAGGAAATGTGTAAAATTAAAATTTTCTGTTTAATCACTTGTTGACTTGCTTATTTGAGTAAAATGTCAGTATGTGCTTATTTCCAAAGAGATGTATATATGGGATAGATGTGACACCATGAAGCTTCTAGAACAGACCATAGGCAAGACACCTATCCTAAGAAGAAATCAAAGTGAGAATAAACTTGCAGATCTTGGTATGGTTACCGTTAAGACTTTGTCATGTTTGACTTTATTTGATAAAAGATTCCGAGATGATTTGATGATATATGAAGATGGAGAGGTATGATTAAAGAGCTTTATGCCAACAACATCATGAGTTTGTAATGAATTGCTTTGAGAATAGATTCCTTGATCACAATTTATGTAAGAAACAAGTGGACAAAATGATCTTAATCTATATGAAGATGCAATGTAGATAATTATACAAGTAGTGCTAGTTGCTTATGCGTAGAATCGCTTGAGGTGGAGGGAATTGACTGTTTCACCAAATTCCTCACCTTCTAGCATACATAAGAGGTAAGCACCATTTCCGTAGTCCTTCATGACTTGGTATGGGCCCAACCATTTGGGCCGGAATTTCCTTCCTTCGCCGGTCTTCTTGTCGATCCGGCTGTCTAGCCTTAGAACTAGATCACCTTCGTATATGTCACGTTCATAGACCTTCTTGTTATACTGCTGCACATTCGGTCAGCATAAGCTCTATGCCGCTATTCAGCATCTAACCTAGTTTCATCTAGGCTTTCTAGTTGGGAAAGACGTGCTTCTCTGTAAGCGTCTTCATCCAGAATCCCTTGTAGTGAAATGCGGAGACTGGGTATTTCGACCTCAAGTGGGAGAACTGCTTCTGCCCCAAATACCAGTGAGAAAGGAGTTGCTCCCATTGGTGTTCTTATTGAGGTTCGGTGGGCCCACAAGGCCGGATATAACTTCAAATGCCAATCTCATTTGTTTTCTTTCACCGTTTTAAGGAGAATGGCTTTCAGTGTCTTGTTTGTCGCTTCAGCCTGTCCGTTGGCTTGGGGATAATACAAGGAAGCCGTATGATGGCTTATCTTAAATTTATTGCATAGTTCGCGAACCTCTTCATTCTTAAAAGAAGTTCCATTATCAGAGATAATGATTTGTGGGATACCGTACCTGCAAATGATTTGGTTCAAAATGAACTTGGCGATCACAGAACCAGGTACAGTAGTAAGAGGCATGGCCTCCACCCATTTGGTAAAATATTCAATGGCCGTGATTATAAAATTATGGCTCTCTGTGGATGAGGGAGAGAATTTCCTATTAAGTCTAGACCCCATGTAGAAAAGGGCCATGGAGTAGCGATTGATTGTCAGAGCTTCAGGCTCGGGCATGTGGATCTCATGAGAGAATTCTTCGCACTTACGACACCCGCGTACAAACTCTATTGCGTCATGTTCTAGAGTGGGCCAGAAATAGCCCATTCGATGTATTTTTCGAGTAGTGGCGTGGCCACCGAAGTGGCCTCCACATATTCCACTGTGAGATTCATGGAGAATCTTCTTGGATTCCTCCGTGTCGACACATCTTAGGAGCATTCCATCGAATGCTTTTCGATAGAGCACTTGCTCTATAATGACGTATTTAGCTACGATTATGCGTAACCGCTTCTTTTGTTGTGGTGTAACTCCTTCTGGGTACGTATGGTCCATGATATAATTAATGATATCAAAGTGTACCAAAGACACTCGAGATAGAGGGTCGGGCTTTGATGTAGTATACGCACTCATCCGGGAAAGTCTAAATCTACTAAATCACCTCCGTCTAATGGGTTGTTGGCTAACCAATCTGCGATGATTTGTCCTTTAACCGACTTCTGATTTACAAATGTTAATTCGAATTCTCCCATTAAGGTTATAAAACGTCCAGCCTTTTTAGACAATGACCCTTGTGTGAGGAAAGTCCGTAAATGGTCCGTTTTTACCATGACCCTTGTTTCTTGATTCAGCATATAATGTCTTAGGCGTTTAGTAGCAAAGACTATGGCAAGGCATTCTCATTCTGCCTGTGTATAGCGTGTTTCATAGTCGAGTAGCATTCGGCTGATGAAATAAATCACGCGTTCTCTCTTGTTATCGTCTTCTTGGGCCAACATACAGGCCAGTGAGACATTGGTAGCTCGTGAATATAGAATTAACGGGTGATCTAGCTTAGGTGGCATTAGCGTAGGTGGTGATAATAGGAAACGCTTAACTGCATCAAAGGCTTCATTGCAATCTTTGGTCCAATCAATGCTATAGTCTTTCTTGAGTAAATTGTTGATTGGATGAACGGCGAAGCTTAAGTCCTGGGATGAATCTTCGGATTGCACCCAATTTTTCCGAGAAATGATCTGACTCCAGATTCATTTGAAGGTGGAACCATTTCGAGGACAGCCCGGATTTTGGTTGGGTCAACATCTATCCCTCGTGACGATATGATATAACCTAAGAGCTTCCCTCCCGTTACACCAAAGACGCATTTCTCTGGGTTTAGTGTGACTCCGTATTCTATTAGACGTGAAAGAATGACGCGGAGTACTTCGGGATGGTCACAACGCTTCTTGGCTTTAGCCAATAAGTCATCTACGTAAGATTCCATGATTTTATGAATTAGATCGTGAAATATGTATGTCATGGCCCGCTGGTACGTAGCACCGGCGTTCTTGAGACCGAATGGCATAACAACGTAGCAATAGGTTCCCCAAGGAGTTATAAACGTGGTTTTAGCTTGATCTTGCTCAGATATTTTGATTTGATTGTATCCCGAGAATCCATCCATGAGAGACAAAAGTTCAAAACCAGCTGTTGCATCAACAATAACATCGATGGATGGTAATGGGAAGTCATCCTTAGGACATGCTTTGTTGATATCTCGAAAATCTATGCAGATGCGTATCTTTCCATTCTTTCGAGAACGGGAACGATGTTAGATACCCATGGGAGTAGTCGATCGGCTTGATGAATCCTACCAAGGAGTTTTATTACCTCCTCCTTTACCATGAGAGCTACCTTGGGCTTCATGGGTCTTGATTTTTGTTTAATTGGCTTTGCATCTGATTTAGTGACGAGGTTGTGCACCGCAATGTGGGGTGCGACTCCTGTCATTTCCTTATAATTAAATGCAAACACCTTCTGATGTTCTTTGAGGATCCGAGTATGTATTTCCACTTTTTCTGGGGTTAACGAAGAACCTAGTTTCAATATTCTCGGTTCATCTTCTGTCCCGATGTTGACATCGATTGTTTCTTCGATCAAAGAGGCGTTACCCTCTTCGAACTCAGGTGGTGCTGGAGGTAAATCCAAATCATCCCCATTTTCTACTGCGTATATGCTAGGTTCTATTTGTGAGGGGAGATCCATCATGGGATTCCCGAAATAGGAAGACGAATGTGGAATTAAGGACAAATCTAGCATATGATAGGAGAGATGTAATGCCGCATAGGCGTTTAAGTAATCCAAGGTAGCCACATCACTATCAATATGGTCTAGGATGGTAGATTTACTTTCACTTGAAAGGGGATTTGTCATTATTTTTATCAATGGTTCATCACGAATGGACACCGTGAACTGGGTATCTTCTAACTCATTACTTGGAGTAAAACGTGATGCTGAAGTTGCTATTGAATCAAGAGAAGATTTTTTTCTCTCGGGATTGCTTCAATGGATATGAAGTTAAATGCCTTGCTTAAATTTAATACGCAAGATTTTCAGTAAAGTCGCAAGTGTTCGGCTTTAGTTTCATATACTTCAGAAACTTGATTTGCCACTAATTGTGAGTCTCCTAAGACTCTGATGTTATCAACACCAATTCTTTTGGCTAAGGTGAGGCCAAGGAGGAGGGCTTCGTACTCAGCGCCATTGTTTGTGCATTCAAAGTTTAACTTAAAGGCGAATGGGAGGACTTTCTCCTCGGGCGAAGTAAGAATTATACCTGCCCCGCTCCATAATGGCATTTAGCTCCATCGAAATGGAGAGTCCAATACTTAGTCGGGAGTATAGATGTTGGGGCATCTCATTGCGCTTGCGCACTCTACTTCTACCATACAGAGGTCCTCTGCTGGAAGGGAACCAACACCTAGGGAATATCCTATGCCTACTGAATCAAATGGTAAGAACATTGGTGAATCTTGTTCTATTAACTCAACGATTTTGCAGTAGTCCCTAATGATACCGCTTTTCTTTAGCTTTATTTTGGGGGTTGGGATTGTTTTGGCTATGCCGATAGTTTCAAGATCCGTCAGAGGTACCAACTTTCCTCCGGTTTTGGGTCAAAGTGGGTTTATTAGGTTGGTTTGTTGGAAGTTCAAATTTTGAGTGCACACCTGGTCTTTTCTTTAAATCAGCTAGGTGCAAATCGAAAGGTTTTGGATCACCTTTGGCTACAAATACCTTTCCTAGATGCAAGAATCTTACTTCTTGGAATAACGTAGAAGGGATTGCCTTCATTCGGTGTATCCATGGTCGGCCGAGTATCATATTATAATTAGTTTCCCGATCTATAATATAAAACTGGCTTAGATTGTTTTGGGTCCTAAGGTGACCGGCAAGTATTATAGTTCCTATCGAAGTGGCTTTAAGGCTATCATAGCCTCTCAATGTATTTCGAGTGGTGGAACAGTTTGTTTCCCCATATCCTAGTTTTTGGAGGAAAGAGAAAGGGACTATGTTAACTGTGGCCCCATCGTCAACCATTGCCCGTTTTACATAGTTATTATAAACCCATACTTGTAAGTGTGTAAGGTCGGATCACCTCGGCGTGTGATCTCAAAGATTCTGTGGGCATTTTACTTATTTCGAATATGAATTCGACATCCTTGTCCGGCTGCCCCGGAGGGTGGATATCAAAATCTACGTGATTTACTTGTGTTTCAGGAGGTGGAGTGATGTTAATTAGATGACCTAGACCTAATGCTTCTAAAAGAGCAGCTCTATGAGGAGGAGAGTTCTTTAGTAAATCCAAGAATGAAATGTGTGAGAAGGTCTTTGTTAGGTCACTAATTAAATCATAGGCACCGATGGGTTTTTCTACTATTTGTTGACTCTTATCTGTTTCTGGCAGATGACTTGGGCTTGGTTGAGAGAAATATTCTCGTGTTCTTGTTATAGCTTCGATAGGTAGTTCAGCGTCTAATTCTACCAAACTGACTATCTTGGGTCTCTTGGCTGACTTCCTAACCGTGGCGCAATCGATGGATTTAGTGAAGTCGAGGCTTCATGATCATTGTTTCCCAAAGCATTGCACCCTTTTCGTTCCCAGCTGGATTTAGTCTGTTATTATCATGATTTGGGAGTGGATCGTTAAAGATCTTGAGGGGAGCATTTTGAGGGGAAACTGCTCCTGCTAGCGTGTTTGGTGGTGATGACACGGGATCTGCCAAAAACAAATCTGTGAAGAACTGTCTTTGTTCTTCTGGTAAACGTTGCATGAATTTATTATAGTCACGACACGTTCTAGTATCATGACCCCAAATTTTGTGGAAACCACAATAAGAATTGGGATTGTAATTCCTGTTTTGTTGGTTTGGTGTATATTGTGGCCTAAAATTCTGATCAAACTGTTGCCTATTAGGATTAAAATTTTGCATTTGTTGTTTCTGGCTTTGGTTTTGATAACCAAATGAGTTTTGTCCTGGCCCTTGTATAGGATTTCACCATTGTTGTTGTTGTTGTTGTGGATGGTTAAAATCCACTGTATTGATTGTCGGGGTAAAGTTGTTGTTTCGTTGGTTGTTTGTTTGTGATGGAGTATTGACAACATTTACCCTCTTGGGCTGGTCGGTTACTCCATCCATTGTTACACCCCGATTTTTGTTAAGGATTTTGGGTCCTTGGTTGACATTCGTGGTAGTTGTAGTGTTCTGGCTGGAGGTGATTAACCTCCCATTTGCTCCATATGTCTTACGACCACTATCTATCGCTGCTTGGTCTATTCGAAGAGCGCTCTCAAGTACTTCATCGTAAGTTCTAGTGGGAACTTCTGACTTCTTCCTTCACCTCTTTCACGAGAGAATGAAGGAATAAATCACATAGTTCCATCTCGATCCATGTTTGGAGCACTTGCCGAAGAATAAAGAACCGTACGCCACCTCCTGGATGAAATGGGTGATGATTCGTTGTGTTCTTTGTTTGATGTGCAAGAATTCCCCGATTCCTCGTTCTCAATAGTTTGTTCATGTCGAATGCCTTAATGAACTCTGATACGAGTTGTTTAAATGAATGGATGGAGGCTTCTGGGTATTCTATAATACCAATCAAGAGCAATGCCTTCCAAGGTTTTGGGGAATATTTTAGCAACAACCCCATCCCAAGGGAGTAAGTTCACGTATGGTCAGTAGTGTAAGCCTTGATATGTGTTTGGATCTCCTCACCTTTGTACTTGGGTAAATCGGGAAGGGGTCTGGAAGCATGACGCTCAGTATGGAAAAGTCTAAGGGCTCTTTTAGATATTCTGAATAAGTCCCTATCGCATAGGTTTCGACCATTGATGGTGGTTGCTGAGGGAGTGGTGGTGGGATGGGTTGTTGATATGGCGCAGCGTATGCATTGGCAGGGGCATAGGGAAGTCCCTGTGTTTGAGAAAACATGCCGGGAGAGGAGAACATATCTCCCTGTGGTGATTTGGAGTACATGTTTAAGTATGACGGGGTATTGTCTAGTAATGGATTGTTTGATACTAGACCGGGAGGAATAGTGTTAGAGATGATGGGCCTTGTTGGCATTTGTTGTGGATAGTGAGGAGGCATGCCTAACGTGCCTACTCCTGTGAGGAGATCTACTTGGCCAGGGTGGTATGGAGGATTGGAACTTCCTGCTTGCATGAACGGAGAATTTTGACTTGCTTGAGCAAGTTCTAACCCTCTCACTTTTTCTACTAATGTTGAAATGACTTCATTTGGTGAAGTCACGGTGCTTTTCCTGAGCGGCGTTTGTTGTATACCCTGGTGTTGTATAGGCATGTGATATCCTGTCATGAACTGATCGCTATCTTGCCAAGTTTCTCCGAGAGTATTTCCTATATGCAGTGGCATAGAGGTATTTTCTTGAAAAGAGATCTCGGGTTGTATTTGTAAACCTCCTATAGGTGGGTACATACCCCGAGAATGTTGTTCACTCCTAGGATAACGTATTGACCGTTCATCATCTAAGACCAGGTATGGGTCTGATTGTCTACTAATTTGTGGTCTAAGTAGCATCTGAGGAGACGAACCAGATTCTCCGGTAAACGTCATATTGTTCGAGCTCAAGGCTCTGTTTGTTGCGTTTCGAGGAGGTTGATCTAACTCCCCCATTTGAAAAGATGAATTATATCTGATTCTTGGGGTTTGTGTTGACAACTGATTAGTTGAATAGTTGTCGCCCCATACTGAGAGTGAGGGTGATGATTGTCTATTCTGTTGGGCGTAGTATGCCTCAAGACCCAAGAGGGGTCTGCCATATTCATCGAATCCCGACATATTCGGGGGGTATATGAATACCCGCAGAATAATGGGAAGGAACGAAGGTGATTTGTGAAAGAACACGTGATACTATGACTCCGAACGAGAAAGTAGGAAGTAGGAAGTTTACGTCAGCTTCACTAATTTTGTTTGTTTGGTTCACGTCGGGTTCACCAATTTTGTACGCCGGAAAAGTGACAAGTGAGCGTGGGAATCTACAGTAACTCTTCCACGTACCCGACCTCCCGAGGTCGTGCCGAGACAGCCGGTGGGGATGGAATATGCGTGGGATACAGACAAACTAGTTAGGCAATCTAATGTCTTCGACACGCACTAATGGAATTTGTGAATCTAAGGCAAAGAAGGCCCTTCTAACTTGGACTGGTGTGATAGATCGATCGGCAAGGATGACTCGCTCAAGGCTCCAATCAATATCGAGCTCTGGCGTGATTCGATCTATGGGTTGTGGAATACGTGGAAAATGACCTGGGATAGTTTCGTGTACGTCCCCAGACAAGGTCATATGGTGGATGGTGGAAATAATTGACTCTACGGATGATTCTCTGGCCTAGTCTAGAATTCTCTAGCTTCGTTAGCCGCTATATCTAGTAAGGACAATTGTTCGATGATGATGGGTGGAAGTGGAGTGGATTGGAATACTAGTGTGCGTAGGCCAATGTTTATATCTGATTGACTTATGGATCGTTAGGCTGTGGGACTTGTGGGTCACAACCGTAGACTCTTGGTTGTTGCGGTCTTGTTATGGTCATATACGAAATCAAGTCCTGATTCCTAGTATCCAGTAATCATATGCTTTCTCAGCTTCTATGTTTAGGACCAACAACTGCGTGATTTTCTCATAATATCTCACAGGCGTTCGTGCAACCTGGATCCTTAAACTAGTATCTATGTCTGTGAGAGTGTCTCCTGCACCTGGCTATGGGACCAAAGGATCACAACCAAAGGTTTGTTCTCTTTCGAACCCTTCTACAGTCATGTGAATGTTTGCCTAGGGTAATCTGTAGTTTGGTTGATTTGACCAAAACGTGTGTGCTTGGTCGTCTTCTATATTTAACCCTCTCAACTGAGAACTGATCAGTTGTAAATCTGTTGTTGTTTGGAAGACTTGTATTCTGAGATTTTGGTCTATGTCAACTATTGCTGTGACGAGGTTTGGTTGAGGCACGATTGGCTCAAATATGTATTCCCTGGGCTCCTGAGGTCCCGTGATTGTCATACAAAATAAAATGTAAATCTAACTGTAATAAAGCAAATTCTAACTACGTGGAGTAAAACTAAAACATATATAACTTCTATTTTTGTATTTTAACTTTATGAGAAGAAAAGTAGCTATTTAGGTATATCTAGAAATAACAACTGAATAACAATTTAAAAACAAACAAAATAACCGAGTGTAGTTATTTTCCTGTGTAATTTGTAGATTTATTCTAAATAATGCAATAACTTTCCTAATCTACTTGCAAGATTCTCGATCCTACCTCAGAAGTGAGGAGTGAATCATAGTTTCTCAGAAACTATCAATCCTCACACTTCCCTGGCAATATCGAGAATAGAAATTTACTGAAATGAAGCAATTTACTACCTTATTTGATATGATTCTAACTAGAACTTTGAAAGTTAAAACCTGGATTCCGCAGAACAGTGGCGAATCCGATGGTGTATGTGATCTTGTCCCCTCAGTATGATCTCCTCGTTCTTTCATGTTCACGTGGATCTAGAAAAGTGTGTAATGCCAAGCATCGATAGAAATAGATATTGGGACAAGGACGGCTCAGAATGCAGACTGAAAATGCGAGTAGGAGAGGGATAGCGCAAGAGTACAGAGCTTGGCTTATGCAATTCCTAGCGGGATTTTACTATGAGTCATGCAACATAAAGTGACCAGAACCTGAAACTACCCTGTTTGAAGAGCAAAACCTGCAACTTTAATGGCTTCCTAAGCTATTCTACTTCAATGGAATGGGTAAAACAACAACACTGTTTGCACAAGCTGGATATGTGGCTTACCAACAGTTGGATAATACTAACTAAGCATGCAAATGAATTAAACTAAGAACTCTAAGAAAATTAAATCGAACTATGAAAATGAACATGAGAGAAAACTCTAGGGCGAAACTGGATATGGCATTCTAAAAAGATAAAAACCAAATGAACTCTAAAAACTATAAATCAATGGCAAAGAACTATTGAGGGGACCAAAAAGATGAGAGCCATGCCCAGTTTTTCAGGCACAAACCATTTATTTATAGCTTTCATTCACCCAAAGATCAAAACCAAATCGAACTCTAAAACCATAAACAATGGCCAAACACTATTCCAGGGACCAAAAACATAAATGCATGCCCAAGTCGGAAAAAGGAAAGCTGGTGAAACGTTGATATTTTACGTGAGTCGCGCATAAAGCGCTTTTCGGAAAACACCTTGCGCAGACCGCCGCTCTGGGAGCAGGGCTGGCAGCATTGGACCGCGCGCCCGATTGGGCGGCGGCTATACCGACATCGCCACCCTCGCAGGCGGCGGTCACCTCTTCTTCCACATCAAGATTTCAAAAGGCCAAGGAAAGAGGGAAAAAGGGGAAACAAAGGCCCTAAATCCCTAAGCGGGGGCATACACTGGGATGTTAACGCATACCCTTGCCTCTTGATGTGACCGTTTATCCCGACCAAACCCTTGGTGTACCGAAACACACCTAAACATTCCCGCACTTTGACCTATGTCATGTTTCCGACCATATCCTATACCTTGGATACCAAACTCACTTCAACCTTGTTTGGATAAACCTATCGACCTTTGAAAATGTAGAGTTTTCCGCTCTTAAGCCTAGAACCGTGCTTCACTTTATACGTGTGTGTGCGTTTGATACATTACCTTTGACTACGACCCATTACCTAGATTACCCGAGTGGACCCTTTTTCCCTTTTTACTGCGTTGCCCACCTTCCTCTTCATCACATTCACCTTTTATCAAACCACTCACCGATTCCACCTTCTCCCTCCTTAGTTCTGGTTTGAGGGGATCACCTTCACCCACACGTGGGGCAATCACATCTTATTTTTTTAGTGTCGCTTAAGAATACAAGCTACGCAACAAAAAGGGGCAAAATGTAGACACTAAAATTAGGTCACACTCCCCTTTGGTCCTTCGTCAAATAAACACCTTGAACATACTCACTTAACCATGGCCCCTTTCATCCCACACTAATATTAATTTAATTTAATTAATTCATTATCCTCACAATATTTATTATTTAAATATCCTAATTGGGATAATGCCCACATATCCACCTCATCTAGCCACCTCACCCTAAGACCTATTCTTAGTAAGTTGCCATAACTAACTAAGACCTACCCAAACCCTAAAAATCAATGCCTACATTCCCTCTAACCACATTCTTTCCCGTTAGAAGGAAGCTTCCATGCTAATCCGTGAAAAAAATGAAATGAGATCCCAGAAAATCAAGGGGATCTGCCTAGTTTAGTAAACCTAGGAAATCTCACCCTAACCGACTCGATTACCCTAAACCACCACCGGTTAAGCCGAAACCACCATCGGTTACCATTTAACCCCAAAACAACCTTATTTCGAGGTTGGCACATTTCTAAGAGATAATCACATCTTTTGAGAACAAGTGACACCTCTCTCCAAGCATGGGACTTGTGAAACCGAGAGAGGAATCTCTAGAGAAGGCTGGTTCCTGCTCCTAAACTACCTGCCACAAGCTATTCCAGTGCAGGCAAGCTAATCTAATCCTAATCTAACCATGCCAAGGAGACAGAGAGAGAGAGAGAAGGGAAAAACAGAAAAAGCCTACACTAAAACGGTGATACACCAGAGAAGGAGGATGTTGAACATCTATCAAAACTGCCATGGGACAAAGAGAGGTGAGCAATGGGAAGGATGGACAGATGCATCACAGGCCCAAGGATAGATTTCACACAAAAAATGTCCCAAAACTCCATGAACACAGCTCCAAACCTGCAATGAACATTTAGACATGCATAGATACCTGCAAATGAAGAGAGGCAAGGAGAGAACAAGCAAAAATGAGAGAGGATGGACAGATGCATCACAGAACACGTTTTGTTGCTCCAGAAGTTTGCACAGAACATCATTCCATTAGTAAAAGGCAAAAAATGCCATTACAGAGCAGGGAGGAGGCTCGAACTCCATTTTCAACCCTAGAGAAGAAAAGAAGGGAGGGCCGAGCCGAAAGAATGAACAACCTCTTTTTTTAAAAAAAATGAGCCAAATCTGGCTTTTACATTGCATGGGTCGAGCCCAGGGGACAGAAAACATGGGAAAACGTGCAAGCCCATTCCTCATTGACTGCAGATGCATTAAATCAGCATGGAGGATCTTACCAACCCATACCCTGTCACTTTGAGTGATTTTGGAGGAGAATGCGACCCATTTGTATTAATTTGGCCGCTAAAATGTCACTTCTGGCCGTGCAGAAGAAGAATGCGACCCATTAGCATTAAAACGGGTTGTTGAAAGGTCGCTTCTGGCCATTACCACACGTCAGAGCTGTTTCTCGATTTTCTCTCTTTAGACTACACCAAAACTTGAGATTGATCCCAGAATCATGTAGAGCATCTCAATAGCTTTCCGTTGATATAAAGAACGTGGAAATCTGAGCTCTCGATCAAAAGATATGGAGATCTCAAGATTTAGGGCACAAAATGTGATCAAAATGAATTTTAAAATGTTTTTCCGCTTCGCCATCCGGGATGACACGTGGCACGCTCTGATTGGACGAGCAATTCTCTCTCCTCCGTCTTTCGGCGGGCTGTTTTTTGAAATTTCCTTGTGGGCCCCAACTTGGACACGTGGCACCATTTCATTGGTTCTGCGCGACCCTTTAAAACTCGCCCTTGACTTTTTGACTTTTTCTCCGTGAGGACACGTGGTAGTTTCGATTGGTCCTCGCCTCCTTCCTTCGCGCATTTCGCCTCCATTTGTCCGGATGTCCCATTTGATTTTGGGCCCTTTGTGCTCATTTCGGCCGGTTCGGGCATTTCACGTCCATTTGTCCCGGATGTCCCATTTGATTTTGGACCCTCTAGACTCATTTCTACGATTCGAGCATTTCGGGCATTTTTGGCCCGCTTGTCCCACTTTGCTTCGGACTGACTTGACTCTTTTCGGCCGGTTCGGCCGGTTCACGCCTTTTTGGCCCGATTGTCCCATTTGATTTTGGACTCGGCCCTTTTTTTTGCCGGGTTCGGCGGTTCGCGCCTTTTGGCCCGATTGTCCCATTTCGGCCCCTCTCAAGAATTAGCCAATTTTTTTCTGGCCGAACCGGCATTTCGCGCCCGCCGCGTACTTTTGTCCCAGATGTCCCTGTTGCTTTGTGGGCTGTTTGTGCTTACTTCGGCCGAGCCGGCCGGTTCGGGCCTTTTTGTCCCAAATGTCCCGACTGCCCCTAGGACTAGGACTTAGTCATTTTTATGATTTTTTCCTGGATCAACCTACTTGCCTTCTGCAACCTTTTTTCACATTTTCTTAGAGCTTGCTCTTTTCCTCTCAGACAGGGAACTTAGAAAATATTTGAGGGGACTCTAAAGAACATGATTTTTGGCCCCGAATCAATCAATTTTCCTGGGACTTGAATATTTTGATGCATGTTATCAAAATTACCCAGGGGGGTGAAATTTTGACAACAGTTTAGCGACTCAGCGGGGTCATCTAGCTTGCTAGATGAATGATCGTGAGCTTGAAGCATCCATTGGGCATGGAGTCATGAGTTGCAACCTGCAACTGATCTGAACTTTGAAAACCTCCCTCTGAGCCACTTGGAAACCCATTGAACCTGGAGTGTCTTCACCAAGATGCCACTGAAATGAACTCAGGCAAGAGCAGTAACCAGCAACACCAAAACTATGTACAAAATCTGAAAATCATACATGCCCCAAATGGAACATGCAAAGTGTGCACAAGCACTTCTTCTACCGAAAGCAAACCTAGCTACTTACTCTAATCGGAAGCAAAGGCAAGCTAAACAAACCCCGCAATCAAGTTGTGAGAAATAGCTTCCTTTCTTCAAAATTGGCAGCCATGCAATTGATTCGCAATCGATCATGGCTGTTTGGATGGATGGAAAATCAACAAGAAGTCGGGTCTTCTATCCAAATCATCAAGGTATCAATCGAAAAATCCAATACCTCTTTTAGTTGCTCTGCATTTGGATTGGAGAGGTATGGCAGCTGATCCTTGGTACTTTGTAGCTCATCCTCATGCTCAGAAGCAAGCATGACTGGTTGTGGCTTCTCCTT
This sequence comes from Taxus wallichiana var. yunnanensis, assembly GCA_018340775.1. Lineage (NCBI taxonomy): Eukaryota > Viridiplantae > Streptophyta > Pinopsida > Cupressales > Taxaceae > Taxus > Taxus wallichiana. The sequence goes on from CM031236.1 coordinate 538,656,697, forward strand.
TGGCTCCAATGAAGCCAAATACCTGATTGGGCAAGGTCTGATCCATTTGATATGCCCATAGCTCTGATTTTCAACTCCAAGAATGGAGTCTTCTTGTAGACCCTCTTGAATGGATGGTGTGGAAGAAATGGTGAAATTCTTCTGTCCTTTCTCTTCCTCCAATGAATAACATGGAAGATAAAAATCTTCCAATCTTGATCCCAAAGAGCTGCTGTAAGATGCAGGCTGCTGCAAATGAAAGCTCTCCTTCATGGCAGCAGGCTCTTGTGTTTGGAATGTGGATGATGAAAGAGAGAAAGGTGAAAGCTCAACCGGCTCTTCTCCATCAAAACAGTCCTTCAAATCTGACAGGTAAACTGCCTCATTGCTGTCCTGCTGCTCGTGTTCAACTTCCTCCATGGTGTCCTCTTGATCTGCAACTTGACCACCATGGTTTCCTTCACTTTCCAATATTGAGTTTGAGAGATCAAACTCCTTTTCAGTAATAGAACTTGAGAGAGATGAAGTGGAAAGAAGAACTGAAGGTTCTCCTGTAGCCTGCTTTGTGCTCAAAGCCCTTGGATCTGCACTTTTCTCCTCCACAGCTAGGATGTGCTCCTCTTCTTTTAGATTTGGAGCAGCTTCTCCTTCCTCTAATGTTTGAAGGCAATCTTGCTCTTGATTGAACTCCTTCTCCAGCATGAAGTTTGTCAAGTCAAACTCTTCAATTTGCTGCTCTAGAGGACAAGTTGGGACTGCAAGATCTTCTTCTTCTGCTGCAACCAAATCAGTCCTAACCACCATTTGTTCAACCTTAGCCTCTTCTGTAGGCTTAACCATCAAGGGGATCTTTGTCATCCCAAATTTGGTAGCCCAAACCTTCAAGTCATCTATCATTTCTTTTCTGTTGGGCTCCTCTTCTTGCTGTCCTTGATGACTGATTTTTTCAATTCCTTCTTCCCCATATGAAATTGGGAATGCAAGAGGAGGAATGGGTTGAAACTCAACCGATTTTACACTTTTTTGTGGTGGTGGAGGCAGTGAAACCTCTTGTTTCTTTGGAGGAGGGGGTATTTCTGTTAGCTCTTGTGGAGGGGATGACTGTTTGGAAGGGAAAAGGAAAGAAGAATCGAGATGAGGTGGAAGACTGGGGGGTGGAGAAATGGATTCAACACTTGGGACAGCAGATGGAGGGTTTGAAACTTGACACTGCTGAAATGAAACAGATTGGGAAAGAGGAAAAGGAAAGGCATGAGATGGTGTGCTTACCCATTGACAAGGTTGCTGAATACTTCTCTCATACACCTCTATTTCTTCAATCCACTTTGCAAGCAAAGGCAGCGTTGCAATCATGAAGTCAAGCTTCTCCTGAGGGTTGTAATGCCTTGGAAAAGGTCCCACCCATGGACAGGGTGCTCCATAACCGATTCCAAAAGCTTTCATCTGTGCCTGAGCCCTGGACTGCACTATGTTTACCTCCATCTTTTGGATTTTCTCCAATAGACCAGCATCTTGCATCTGATTGTCTTCATTATATGCATACTCTTGCTCTTGGAAAGCTCCATAGCCAAACTGACTTTGGCACTGCTGTTCATATGAATATGCATGCTGATCTGGAGGATTTGTAAAACCTGTTGGAGGTGGAATATACTGCTGTTGTTGATATGAAATCCATGATGGAAATGAAGTCATGATTGCACAACTTCAAAGAATGAGGAAGAATGAAAGATGGAAAGAAGGATGAATGGAAAATGAATGAAAATGAATGGAAAGGAAGGTCTGCAACTTCAGAGATGGTTGTTGCCATCGATGGAGTCGCGCAGATGTGTTTGCAAGTGCCTCCAAAGGCTGAAATCTTCACAGAACACATCAACCTCGCAAAGATGAAGTGAAAGACCTCTAAGGTCCCACCGTGGCGTGCAAAACCGAGTGCAAAATCACAGCACTCTCGGACGCACATCAAAGCTTCTAGGTTGATGTTCAGCATCCAGTGTGATTGCACAACATGGAAACCTCTCTCCAAGCGTGGGACTTGTGAAACCGAGAGAGGAATCTCCAGAGAAGGCTGGTTCCCTGCTCCTAAACTACCTGCCACAAGCTATTCCAGTGCAGCAAGCTAATCTAATCCTAATCTAACCATGCCAAGGAGACAGAGAGAGAGAGAGAAGGGAAAAAAAGAAAAGCCTACACTAAAACGGTGATACACCAGAGAAGGAGGATGTTGAACATCTATCAAAACTGCCATGGGACAAAGAGAGGTGAGCAATGGGAAGGATGGACAGATGCATCACAGGCCCAAGGATAGATTTCACACGTAAAATGTCCCAAAACTCCATAAACACAGCTCCAAAACCGCAATGAACATTTAGACATGCATGATACCTGCAAATGAAGAGAGGCAAGGAGAGAACAAGCAAAAACGAGAGAGGATGGACAGATGCATCACAGAACACGTTTTGTTGCTCCAGAAGTTTGCACAGAACATCATTCCATTAGTAAAAGGCAAAAAATGCCATTACAGAGCAGGGAGGAGGCTCGAACTCCATTTTCAACCCTAGAGAAGAAAAGAAGGGAGGGCCGAGCTGAAAGAATGAACAACCTTTTTTTTAAAAAAATGAGCCAAATCTGGCTTTTACATTGCATGGGTCGAGCCCATAGGACAAAAACGTGGGAAAACGTGCAAGCCCATTCCTCATTGATGCGCATATGCATTAAATCAGCATGGAGGATCTTACCAACCCATACCCCGTCACTTTGAGTGATTTGGGAGGAGAATGCGACCCATTTGTATTAATTTGGCCGCTAAAATGTCACTTCTGGCCGTGCAGAAGAAGAATGCGACCCATTAGCATTAAAATGGGTTGTTGAAAGGTCGCTTCGCCATTACCACACGTCAGATCCGTTTCTTGATTTTCTCTCTTCGACTACACCAAAACTTGAGATTGATCCAGAATCATGTAGAGCATCTCAACAGCTTTCGTTGATATAAAGAACGTGGAAATCCGAGCTCTGGATCAAAAGATATGGCGATCTCAAGATTTAGGGCACAAAATCAAGCAAAACGAATTTTAAAATGTTTTCCCGCGCTTTGCCACTTGGATGACACGTGGCACACTCTGATTGGACGAGCAATTCTCTCTCCTCCGTCTTTCGGGCTTCTTTTGAAATTTCCTTATGGGCCCTTAAACTTGGACACGTGGCGCCATTTCATTGGTTCGACCACCCTTCGAAAACTCGCCCTTTGACTTTTGACTTTTTCTCCGTGAGGACACGTGGCGCTTCGATTGGTCTCCTCGGCTCCTTCGCATACTTCGCCTCCATTTGTCCCGGATGTCCCATTTGATTTTGGGCCCTTTGTGCTCATTTCGGCCGGTTCGGGCATTTCACGTCCATTTGTCCCAGATGTCCCATTTGATTTTGGACCCTCTGGACTCATTTCGCCGATTCGGCGCATTTTTCGCTTTTGCCACTTTTTGCCTTTGACTTTTGGCCCGCTTTTTGTCCCATTTGATTTTGGACTGTCTGCCCTTTTCGCCGCCGGTTCTACGGTTCGCACCTTTTGGCCCGATTGTCCCATTTGCGTCCCTCTCAGCAGTTAGCCAATTTTTTCTCGGTCGAACCGGCATTTCGCGCCCGCCGCGTACTTTTGTCCCAGATGTCCCCGTTGCTTTGCGGGCTGTTTGTGCTTACTTCGGCCGAGCCGGCCGGTTCGGGCCTTTTTGTCCCAAATGTCCCGACTGCCCCTAGGACTAGGACTTAGTCATTTTTATGATTTTTTCCTGGATCAACCTACTTGCCTTCTGCAACCTTTTTTCGCATTTTCTCAGAGCTTGCTCTTTTCCTCTCAGACAGGGAACTTAGAAAATATTTGAGGGGACTCTAGCAACATGATTTTTGGCCCCGAATCAATCAATTTTCCAGGACTTGAATATTTCGACGCATGTTATCAAAATTACCTGTGGGGGTGAAATTTTTCTATACATATCTAGGATCCAAATAAACCTTACCTTTGCCCTTCCTTTTCAAACGAGTTAGCCTCGGATCTATCACCCAACCAAGTTTTTATTGAGTTTCCTATACCACGACCATACCGATGCTGGTTACCCACAACCGTCGCCAGTTAACCTAAACCGACATTGGTCATACTAGACCGACATTGGTCTCTATGTCCTTTACCGGGAATCAAGAATAGAGTTTCTAAACCTCCACCAAATACCCAAAACCACCCAGAATCTCACCCTGAATAGTGAAAACTTTTCTGTGCAGAGACCTTGACCTTGATTTAGTCATAGCTTAGCCTATTGTGAACAATTTGCTTATTGTAGGTGAATGAGATACCTAAATCATTTTAAGTACAAGAGGATTTCCTTTACTATCAACATTAAGTTGTTTTAAATAGTGGATTGTGCCTAAGAAGTATCACACTTCCCGGATCTAGCACATGCTAGGCAATCCACTTGCATTATTGTTTAACTTTTATTTTGTGGTATTGTTTTCCATTTCAAGTAGTTCCTCCAAGCTAAAAAGGAATCTCTCACGATCAAAAATGATTTGTGGATTCGAATTCATACACGCGCAACAACCTTCAACCAACATCTTAATAGGTATTCCTCCTAGCCCATTACCCTTTTCTATTCTCACAACATTCAAAGAAATGCATCTAGAATCGGTGAAATAGACAGATTCACCCAAATGACGTGACATTGTTATAGGAGTATGTGGCCCAAAAGAGGACCAACCTCTAAAACTATTCCTATAAGGTGAAGGAGATGTGCTTGGTAGAAACAAAGGCACATGTAAATAAGTGGCTAGGAAACAAGTGTTAGTACAAACAAACATGTATGTAGAAGACAAGTGTAAGCTACGAAGACAATGTGTAAGCTAGGATGCAAGTAAACACAAGAAGACAACATAGACCACAAAAATTGGGTTACAAATAGGGACAACACTCATGGTTTTGGAAGACAATCTAGGTTATAACATCTCGCAAACATGAAAGTGTGCACACAAGACAAAGGGAAAATCCCACATACAATAGCAAACAATGACAAGAAAGTACAAGCAATGTAATAGATAACCATGGAAACAAGTAGCCCTGCATAAAAAATGTTGCACATGAAGCACCCATTAGCATGTTAGAAGGATAAAATGTATGTCAAATCATGTATAAATTGATAAAGGAGGGTACTAACAAAAAAATGAAACAATAGTACCTGTAGTGTACAAAATTGGATGCTCGAGAGAGCCACTATGGGAATGGTACTAGGTACTATGCCAAACATCCATGTTGTGTGTAATAGATCTATAGAATCTGTGATCACAACTAGAAAAGTAAGTGAACGTGTATGTGTGTATGATAAAGATAATGACATACAATATATCTATCTAGCATGTGTAATAACATGAACATGTACAAGTAAATGCAAGCAAGAGTAAATGCAACCAAGATATGTAGTATGTTTTGGATGGATGGAATGGAATACAAAGTGAATGATAGGAGCCACATGGCCCCGAGTGAATGGAATTTTATGCAGTGAGGTTCATTTATTATGCCCCATCAGCAGTCAAGAATGAACCGTAAATGAGAGTGTGTCATCACGAAATGGTTGAACTATATGTTGTGTGTAGCATGATTTGATGAATGTGTAATAATTATATGTGACATAAAGATGAGGTGTGAGAACATGTGATGATTTATCCTAAAGAATATATTGCAAAAAGATAACATGAGAATTGATTATTTAGCCTAAAGTGTATATCACGAAAGGATACTATAAGGAGTGATTATGTAGCCTAGAGTGTATATCACTAAAGGATTCTAGAAGAAGTGATGATGTAGCCTATGGTGTGTATCACTAATGTAGGAATATCACATGATAGAAAGATTGAATGGTTGAATTTGTGAGCGTGATGAGGTCCATTTGATTTGTATACCCTCAACAACCCAATATGGACATTGTGACTAGAGTGTGTCATTGTGTAGTGAGTACAAGTGCATAAACATAGATGTGTAAAAATGCATAATATGTGTAATAGATGTGGTGAGGATAAATCATCATGTGATGTGTAATGTGCAAATGTAATGTGTAATGTGTAATGTGTAATGTGTAATGTGTCATGTGTCATGTGTCATGTAATGCCAAATGTGTATATGAGATCAGATGTGTAGGTGCATAATAAATGTAAGATGTAAGATGTAGGATGTATGTATGTAAGATGTGTGAAGATGCATGATGTGTAGTGTTTATTGTGCAGTGTGTGAGGTTCATGTGTATAGGATTCCCTCAATAGTCAAGTGTGAACCAAAGCACAAGAAACCATCATCGGTAATTTTGATACAAATGTATGGGGATGTATATGATGAATGTAGAATACTATATGTGATGTGTTTAAGATGGAAGATAACTAATGATGTTATAAGATGGGGGGAGTACATACAATTCCCCCAAGTGTGTGGTGATGTGTATTTTAGAGTTTTTGATGGATGAACGTGTTTGATGATAAGTGATGAGAGATTATATTGTATGCGTTAATAACTATAGATGGTGATAAATATATGTATGTAGGAATGATTATGAGCATGCAATGCACCAATGAAATGGGGTTCTTATTGTAAGAGATCCCTCAACAGTCATGTAAGAACTAGAAGAACATGAGTGTGTCATCAGGGGGTAAGGTGAAAGGAGTCACCTACCAAAGACCAAGTTTGCGTGAAGCGGTGGAAGCATGTGTGGCAAAAGTGATAGTAGGACCATGCGATGGTGGTAGAAAGGTGTCTTGGCTTTCACTAGGAGTATTTTCCTTGAAAAAAGTGATTGGTTATAGCTTATGTAGGATTGATGACATTGTAGAAGAGTTGATAGAGAAGAAGGTGGACTGATTTTGAGAGGTTGTTGTGTAATTTGACCATGTAATATTGTGGATGACTAGAGAAGAAGAGGTGTTGAACTAATTTTTAAAGGAGGTTTCTTAGGTTGACTTGATAGTGCCAAAGATGCCTTAAGAGGAGGGGAGTGAGACTAATTTTGAGAGGTGGTTTCTTGACTTGAGTAGATTGCATAGGTGGCACATGAGTGACAAGAATAATAAACATTAGAAGTTATTACTATATTCTTATTACACAAACAAATTAGATTTAGGAACCCATTGAGATGTAGCATTTGTATATGGGTATGCAATAGAATGTTGTGCAATGAATGAGATAAAACCATGATGTTCAAGATGTTGGATTCTTATTTGTAAATTGTACAATCATTTTCATTAAGTCAATTGATTTGATGATAATTGAAATATGGATGACCTTGATATTTTTCTAGCCAATAAGGAGGATAATAATGAGTAGGTGGTAAAGTAATCAATTGATGACTAAGGAGCTCAATAAGAATGTCATGTTGCTTAATATTTTGATCAAAGGTGAGAGGCTCTGGTAATGGTATGACTTGAGGATCATTTATATGAGAACATGCAATAGACACATAATGAAGATGAGATGTAGAAAGAGAAAAAACATGAGCATGAGAAGTGTCCTTAAGATGTTGGATTTCAGATTTGAGAGATGTAATTGTGGATTCCATAGCCTGAAATTTGTCTTTAAATAAAGAATTCAAAGATTGAATTAAGTTCAACATGTGTTGAATAGATGAACAATCATGAGAACTAGGGTCATTAGATAAATGATCAAAAATAACACTCACTTGATGTGGCGACATATCTCTAGGGAGATACATGGTGTCTAGGGTTTTTTGCATAAAATCATGAAAATTGGGATGCATCTTAAGTAAATCAAACAAATAAATATGAAGAACTTGAGGATCCATGATATAAAATATGATGTTCCAAAGAAATATCGAAATGACCGATCATGAGTGAGGTTCACTAAAATGTAAAATAATAACCTAATCTAATGCAATTTTGCAGTAAATAAATGAATAATGAAATAATACCCAAGAAAAATAAGCTATAAAATATGAAACCATAATGTGCAAAGAGGGTTAGAAGAGCCTTAGATAATTCACGAGTTTGGTGGGTGTGTCATAGTGGAGACCAGTTGAACAGAGAAGGAGGAATATAGCACAAAATCCTAGAAAAATGTAGATCCGACAGATTTGGGATTTGACCTGGGAACTTGAGAAGGATAGGGGCACCCATGGGTGCCCTAGTTTGAATTCTAGGTGCCCTAGTATGTATAGATGCTTGGAAAACCTCCTTGATATGCCACAAGAGGTTCACACTTATTCACCTTTTGTCATGTGTATGTTGTTGAATTTTATCGAATGTCTCTGTAAATCTAGAATGAATGAATCACCTGTAAAACCCCAAACAAAACATAAAACCCTAAAAATAAATATGCAAATGAAGGGGTCAGACTATCCTCAACTGCCAAAATGATGGAATTATCACTAAGCACTTCACTATATCTCAAACCTAATGTATCTCTCTATGTGTGTGTGTGGAATTGTGCCCTAGGTTCTTTATTGTGTCGATTGCATTGTGAAGTAGCAAGAAAGTAACTAGATGTATAATGTAAATAATGTGTGCATGGAAATAATAGACTCCCCTCCTATGAAGTGTGATGTAGATGAACTGGCCTTTTTCCCCTTGTGATGGAGCTAGATGGATACAAATGGAGCTATAGATTCCTTTAATGGATGCAACCTTAGGTGGATATAGTAGATGATTAGTGTTTGGTCCCTTATTATGATCACATAACTTTATATTTATATGATTCCTTTTCTTGAATTTTGTAATTAACCACAAAAATTTCGACTACCAAAAATATAAGATGCTTAAACAACTAGAAAGGACTCAAAAAGTGTGACCAAAGTACAATTAGGACAACGATATTCAAAGGGGATGGAGGTGCCCTGAGCTAGCGTCTGGTTGGGCGCTTGTGTCCAAAATGACAAATACCGAAAGGTGAAAAGACAGATTGAGAAAGTAAGAGTGTGAAACTGAAAGAATAAGCATAAAGTAAAGAAAGGTGGCCAAAGACAAGGGTTAGTTAGTAATTTTCCTACTTATGAATCATGCAAATAGTAGTATGTGATCAAGACTAGATAATGACTCAAAGTTTGTGATTGTGTGTCTATAACCTACCTATTTCTCACTTTGTTTACTTCCAAGGACCCCAAATATGCATCATACCTCTAAATTCTGACCTAAAACTTATCACACACTTTAGGTACAACTTTGTTACAACAATTTTCCCATGCTTGTACAAGACTTATCAACTCCAAATCTCATATCTCTACCTCATTTTTCTTGCTCCAGGGCTAGAAACAAACCGGAGTGACTTGAATAGACCATGAACTAACCATGCTGACCATATGCATACCCATATACAACCATTACATATCATATGGACTATGATTTACCTCACAACACACTCCAACCAACTTAGGATGACTCAAATCATTATTTTTCCTAGCATACCAAGCACTAGGACAACGAACTTCATACTTGAAATCTGAATAACATCATATGGGGACACATACACCATCATGAAACCCTAATCCATCAATGGGGATTGACATCAATGACAACACTAACCCACAATGTCCTACAATCCACAATATCAGGCACTTTCTTGGGTGTCAACTCATCAATTTTCTCATTAAGTTATGCAATCAATCTCTACAATTGTGAGCTAACATCGTCTAGTACATCCATCCTACACATCACCTAGGAAAATTTTCCTTTATTATTTCCTTGAATGTGTCCTTCATGTGGGTAATCAAATCCCTCTTGTGTTCTACCTCTTCCAACATTATTTCTTGTTTGGCCTTGTTGTTCTTCATTCATTCGTTGCATTTCTTGCAAGCCTTTGTGCAGATTTGTTTGCCTCAATAACTAGTGCATAATACTCCACAAGGTGATCCTATATCTTCTCTGTATCATCCTTCTTTTTGGGTTAGTTATTCTTCTATGGTTCCTAATGTTATGCTCTTTTTCTCATGTGTGAGCATACGCGCTAAGTCATTTAAACAATGTAGTTTCATCTCATACAAGGCTTAGGATTGATCAAACAGTTCCAATCATGTGACGGTGATGGAATTTGTAATGCATTCCATCTTGTTGTATGCCACATGCGTTCATCCCTTCTCTTCCCACACCTATGGTTTTAGTTACGCAATGATTTTATCTTTCCTAGATATTTCATCGCGCAATCTCTTTATCATACAATATTTATCAAAAATTTGGATCCCTACTTCGCATTGATAGCTTGATCGAGTGCATTGTATGCTTGTTCATTCAACAAAAAATGCATGGCGATCCATGGGAATTTTTCATTCAATAGAGACTTAAGTTTGTTCTTCGTTAATGATTATACATTGACCTCGATTGTCAAATCCTCCATATGTGATTGATAGGCCTAATAGAGCATCTTGTTTGTACATGGTAGGGCCTTGTTCTTCCAAAATAAGGACCTATAGAAGAGATCCTTTTGTGGCCACCGTACTTTGATATCATGCACACAAATATTTTGAATGATTATTAATGTATTGCATTATAGGGCCATGGGGTGTACACTTTGGATTTCTCCCTTTAACACAGGATTCATTGGCATATCTAGCACAAGGACCCTCCTACACATGTTTCTTATTCATCTTCCTTCTTCTCTTCCTCTTCATCAAGCTCAAATTCACACTAAGTATTGCACTTTTTGCATCGTGTTATGTTTCCTTAGGCTCTCCTCCTATACCTTATATAAGGGATCACCATGGCCTTCTTCTTCCTTCTTCTCCGAACCCTCTACTTATTCATTCAACTATGGTATCTTATCATAGTGCGCATTGCACTCTTCATCAACCGACTCCATCCGAGTGTGAATTAGTGGAGAAGTATGATGCATATCCTCTCCAAAATTCTATGCCTCCTCAATTTCTCACTTGAAATCACCTTGGGTTTATTCTTCACGCACGTCTTCTTTTTGGGACTTGTTTTTGGAAAATTATGGGTCACAGTAGATGTACTCACTCCTTTCCCAGTTTCCTCATGTTGATCCTATCCTTCAATGTATTTGTATTTATCTTCCCTAAGGGTAGGAGTCTCTTTAGGGGTCCTCTTGGTTCTCACCATTTGTCTTCCCTTAGGTGCTTCAAGGATATTTAATTCATTCTCCACATACTTCCCATCAATCATCCTTGGCTTAAAGAAGATATAAATTTTCATGGCCACCTAGTTCCAACTACCAAAGTAGTGGAGTGGATATTTATATCATCGATATCATTGTCTCCACATACACACCTTTGTCAAGAAAGACATATGTCTTGCACAACATATGATATTCAAAATCTTCTTTATTTGCATCAAACTTTAGTTTGCATGATTTTCTGAACCTATTCACCAAAGTTTAGGAGTATCACGCCATAAAATAAAATGAGATTTTTGCCAAGGAATATTTGTTCCATCCTTCAAATAAAATATGTTGAGGAAGAATTGTTGATACACGATGAACTATGCCTTCCCTTCCAATTCTAAGGAAACTCGCTAAGAATGTGTCACTCCTATTCAAATGCTTTGCACATCCATTTATACCACCTACAAATCCTTAGCTTATAGGAATTATCAATCTCATCACATTTAAAATTGATGAACCTCTTTCTGGGGACTTTTTCTTCAGGGGAAAACTTCCACATTTTATCATTTGGACCATCTTACACCCAAATTTTAGAGAAGATAATCAACAAGGATATTGCGTCAAAAGTGATCTTATCTCCAACGAACACTTCCTCTATAATTTCCTCAATGATAAACCCAACAAGGTTGTAAGTAGTTCCCTTGACCATCTTCTTCGTTATGTGAAGCCATCTCTTATTCACCTATGTCCATCGTTCTTGTGCTCCTAACTTCTTAACCAAGTGTGAGGCCATTCTCGACAATAAGGTAAATAAGTTTTGTGATGTCCATTGAGTTCCCTCCTCATTGATACTTCAAGGTAGTGGAAATGATCTTCACCCCATCATCATCCTCCATGTCAATAGTAATTTTTGTGCCGAGCTCTAAGCGCCAATAACTTTTCCAATCAAGTGTGCGTTAAGGTACATCCTTCTCCCCCTGTGAAATATAAATAGTCCTCATGGAATTATGACATAACCCACCGATAAAGGAGATTCGTTTTAAAAAAGGGGAGCTCATAGAGTTGAAGGGCTCCAACACTTCTCAAAACTTGGTATCCCTTATCATCATAAATGGGCTTATCATCTGCGGTCCTATTTTGCATCCTTCAAATCAACTGAATTTCTATTTCTTACTCATTGAATCGATTGATGATTAAAATCACTAACAATCATCTTCCTTACATGGGACACCCAATCCTGCCCCATAATGACACCTGCCTGGGTACTACATCTCTGAATACTACTCTTCCTATACGTCCTCAACTATGGGCTTCACCTTGCCCTTTCCCTTCACTTGGGTGACACACGGTTGTTGGTTTTCTTGGTGCCATGTCACGTAAAAATCCTAACTTGTGAACTATTACCTTTATGTTCCTGTAATTACTTATTTCCAACCATCTTCTTTGAATATCCTTTTTACCTTGTCTCTTTGATAAAATCTATGCCTTAATTCTACAAACCCTAGCCAAAGAACCATGTAAACCCTTCTCTTGTGGAAAATTAAATTCCACACTACCCTCAAGCCTCAAACTTCTTCATGAAGGAGTAATCCTACCCAGACATTCTCTCACTTTGATCTAGTTTAGTTGATTCTTTAGGTTCACATGCAAATTAACATCAAATCACACCAATTTTATTCTTTGCAAATTCCTAAGTTCTTCACAAGGAAAGGTGAAAATAAACTTACCCTGATGCCCCTTTTATAGGTTTCTAAATTTTTATCATATTAATGCTCCTCACCTACCACCGTCATCATGCACCTTAATTATGCATTTGTGATTTTTGAACTTTTCCTCTACTTTCTTCCACACGTTACATTCGTAACCTCCAAGCACGCTCACTACTTCCCATGTTGCATAACTCCTTGTGCATGCCTTCCTACACCACAGTACATAATCCTCTATGTCACATACCAAGTAGTTCACATTGTTGCGTTTCGCCTTGCATTCCACTACAAGTCCTCTTTTTCACATGGTATTCAATTTGAGAAATTTCTTATCATCACTATACTTCAAATTCAACTCATCCAAGAATAAAAAGATCTATTTTTACGTACTTACACCTCGGTCCACTCCACACTAAAAGCATATGTGGTCCTCTACGCATTAACTCACAGTAGATAGTAATGAAATTCCTATACGCAAACATGTTTATTACAAAAAAACAAGGAAAATAAATAACTGAAATGAAAAAACAAAACATGAAAGGAAACCTAATCTAAGTGGCAATACTTCCTTATTACAAACACCAAGAAGCTTATTTATAGTAGGGCTTTAGCCTACTCCCATTGAATTAACTAGGAAACATGGTGCCATCTAGCACCTGTAACTAACATGTGCTTGAGTCAAGTATCTTGGTTACTATAAAAGGTCCCAACCAATGAACCTTCAACTTTCTGGGTGGCACAAAAACTTGGATTCATAGAGAAGGAACATCTTTCCAAGTGTAAATGTCTTGTTCTTAATGTGCTTATCATGTTAAGCCTTCTCGATCTTATGGATCCAACGTGCAATGTACACCACTCATTTAGTTGCATTAGTTTCTCAATGCACTCTTCCACAACCTTTTCATCTAAAAAATCCACCTGTGCACGTAATACGTAGGGATGGTAACATAAATTCAACCGGTATTATCGTATCTTCACCAAACACCAAATGAAAGGGTGTGTCCTTGTTCAATATTTTATATGTGGTCATGTAATCCCAAAGTACAACTGATACTTTATCATCTTAATATTTTCTTCCAACATTACAAATATTTGTAAGTGTTTTTCCCAAAATCTTGTTAAAATATTTTGCAGTACCATTAGCTTGAGGGTGATAAGGGGTGGTTTTATGGTGTACCACCATAAACTATGCCAATAGAATTATGATTGTCTCATTCAAGAAATGATTTCCTCTATCACTAGTCAAACTTAATGGACAACCATACCTACTAATAATATTCTTGCATAGGAATATTGTTATTGTGGTAGTAGTAATCCTTTGTATGTGCAACCTTTGCCCACCTTGTCAAATAATATGTATAAATGATTATATATTGCACTCTATTCCTACGTGTGGGTGGTGCAATAGGTCCTAAAAATTTAATGGACCATTTATAAAAAGGTTCCTCCTCGCTATAGGTCTCAACAACATCTCATTCCTACTTCCAGTTTTCATAAGCACATTGATAATGATTACATGCCTTCACAAAGGCCTTAAAATCCTAAGTCAATGTTTCCTACCAAAGACTCGGCCATCAAGATCTTACGCACGATTACATATGACACATAGTTTCCTCTGCAATACCCCCATGATATTCTTCCATAATGGCTTCACGCTCATGCTCAAGTACACACCGATACAAAACCTCATCTCTACCCATTTTGTACAAGTCACCTCTAATTAGCTAATAAGGTGTAGTGCATATAGCCACTGCATTTTCTCCAATGCCTTCATTCCTTTAGGTGCTAACCCAATGCATAAAAACATGACTATATCTTCCAAATTTGTGGGCACACGGTTCAACCTAAACAATTGTGCATCAGTCATTGTGCCCTTAATACTCTACACATTCTCTTGAAATTGATTCTTGATAAATAATCGAGGCATTTGATTTACTCTTTCCTAGCTTTACAAAAATTGTGAAATCAAATTCTGAAAGAGAAGTATCCACTTGTATATGTGCCCTTGTAAAACAGGCTTGTTGACCAAATATTTCAATGCCATATGATCTATATAAAAGATAAACGGAGTAACCAACAAGTACTGATGAAACTTATGAATCACGTATATCATATATAGTGCCTTGCACTCACTTTGGTAGTATAATTTTGTTGTGTTAGTGTCAACTTCCTTCTTGCAAAGCATATGGGGTGATCCACATTACCCTCTCTAGGTTATGCCAAGAATGTGGCAATCACCATACCGAATAATCAACATGTACATGAAAGGGTTTGTTCTATGAAGGAAAATGCAATATTGGTGCAATGGTAAGCCCTCCCTTTCAATGTATCAAACACATGTTTTGCGCTTCACCCCAATAAAATCTTCCTTTCACCTTGAGCAACTCTTCCAGGGGCATAAAAATATTTTCACATCCCTTTATAAATTTCTGGTAACAACCAAGTATGCCCCAAAAATTCTCGTACCTAAATTTGATTGGTAGGTTATTCTATACCCAAAATTACTACAACCTTCGTGAGATACACCAATAATCCTTCTTTGCAAATTATATGTCTAAGAAAGGTTCCAAAGGTTGTAGCAAAAATACATTTCTTAATATTAAGAGAAATACTCAACTACCTACATCTCTTGAACATCAACCTTGGATTATCATAGTGATCGTTGACTAACCCATAAACAACCCACTCATCCGAGATAAACCTACAAGAACTTATGAATAAATTCATGAAATGCCTACACAACCATGTGTGATAATATTGATGGCACGTTCCTTAATCCAAAAGGAATAACAAGATATGCAAGGCTTCCCCATTTAGTAGTGAAATTTTTCTTTTCTTGGTCTTCGACACAATGCGCACTCTGATGATAGCCTAAAAATTATCTCGTAAAAGAATAGATATCACGCCTGCGACTCCTTCAAGGATATCCTCATTGAACGGAGTGGGAAAAGGATCTATGAAGCATGCGGAATTAATCTCTCTATATTCTAAAAAATCCTAATCCTCCCATCCTTTTTAATTCTTATAATCATAAGGCTAACCCACTTAGATTCCTCAATTGGTTCAATAATTCCAGACTTACTCATCTTATCAATTTCCTCCTTTACTCTTATGTGTAGGTTTAGATTCATCTTGTAAGGCTTCTTTCGAACTAGATGCACACCTTCTTTCAACTTAATTTTCATTTCTCCCAATGATTGATGACCATGGAAAATTTTATCAATGAAAATGATATAAAATATTAGGAAATGGGACAATGATAGAAAGATCAATGAAGCCTCAATTACGAAAAATTAATAATATTAATTATAATTGGTAATCATTATAGCTGCCACATAGTTACGGATGATTAATTATATTTAACGTAATAGTATGCCTACAATACCCTAGGGGTTGACAAGTGCATTGTTAGAAAACAAGCTAGATGGGTATTAAGACTTCTGGATCCCAAAAGTGTTATGAAATCCTACTTAAAACAATTAAGTATAACTATAAATCATGCACTAATTGTTAAGAAATATTTAATTTGGACCCTTATGTTGAGTACTTAGTAAAGTGGAACATATTGGTGGATTATGACCTCAAACTTTAAAGGGGTGATTAAGTATATAACAACAATTAATTCAATATCATAGGGTCATCTCGCTAAATTGGGGGATGCAATTGATGAATCCTACTGTTGAACAACAATAGATAAGTATGATGCCAAAGCATATGTTAAGAATATCTAATAAGGATCATGATGTTGCATAGATGGTAGCAATATTACACTTAAAAGGATCAAGTTGTATCTCGTGCAATGAACTTGAGTTCAGTGTAAAGGTGTAATGACAAGTACGTAAGTACATTGACAACTTGTGAAGAAGTACAAGATGTTTATAAACCCAATGGGCATGAATGACAATAATTGATGCCTTGAACTAGATTAAGTCAAGTTCCTTATTATTCCTAGCCTTAGGTCTTAATCTGATGCAATTGACCTATCTATAGAATGAAGGCATGATTTGTCATAAATAAGATAATCATAACTAATAATATCTCATTGTTATACCTTGGTCATTAACAAATGACACATAATAATTTAGGTGCACTTAAATGTACAAAAGTACTTGTTTATCTTAATAAACTAAATCAACCTAGTAAATAGGAATGGACATTAATGAATTCTTAAGTTGTTAACTATGAACTTAATAACTTAAGAAATGGAAAATAATCCATATAACTAAACAAAGTGATTAGGTGATATGACAAGTTCCTAATGATGAGTGTGTCATCATGGAACCAAGTATGACAAACATGTCTCTGAAACTTTGATCAAATTAGTGTAAGTTGTTGATTACATTGTCTTGATTTCACCAAGATCTAATGTGTAGGGATATCGGATGGGATTCGATTGGCGGATACCTATGTATACACTTAGAAATCATCACTTGATTATCAATGTCTAAAAAAGGAAACCAATAGTATACCTTGTATACACACTTATAAAGAGTAATCTATGAGGGGTGGTTACTAACCGACTCATACAACTGCACATGGTTTATGATTATTATCGAATGGATTCAATTTCATATTTATGTTGGATTTAAATGTTGGGTATTTAAATCAGTGAAGCATGAAGTTAAAAAAATCCCTAGTTGAGAAGCGTAATAAAGAGGTGTTACATTTTGGTATCAAAGATAAAGTTTGTAGCTCTTGGACTTATTGGGTCCTCACGCTAACTAAATTCTTAGTTTTTTTCATAAGACAATGGATATGGGAAGGATGTACCATAAAGAAAGAACCAGATGAGATTTTTGTAGGTTCAAATGGTGCAAATCTTAGTTAAAATTCTAGCAATCCTTGATATACCCAGGCTGGTTAGTTGTCTTAGAGCAGTTGGTGATGGGTGAAATGACAAGTTGGAAGAAAAAAACTTGAACTTGTTAATAACAATCAACAAGGGATTTGTTTGATTTTTGAACTGAATAATGATGATAGATTTCGGATTTACAAATCCAAAGATGAATTAAACCCAAAATTGGGAGAAACATTGGATGATTATGGACTTTCTTTTGATGGAGTGATATTCGGAAAATCCAATGGGATAAAACTAAATCTATAAGACATTCCAACTCATAAAAAGGAGAAGAATCATAAGAGTGTTAACTCTTCTTCATCAAGGAATGCTAAGAAAATGTGGTGGAAGAAACATAACAAAAAATATGTTTTGAAAAAAAAATGTAGAAAAGCTTGCACAAATTACCAGTAAGAAAAAAATAGAATAACGTTGTAGGTGGCAAGATTGGACGTGGTCAAAAGGGACCTGTTGGAGGATGTTTCATATGTGGGAGTGAGAATTATACCAACAAATTTCCTTTGAAGAAGATGAACAAGTAGTGGTTGATGATGCACGTTGCAAGGACAAATAACCAAGAAAAGGAACAAGTATCCCTAACAAGATGTTGGGAAAGTTGTGAAGGACTCCCTGATGTTGGTATAGAACAATACTAAGTAGGATGGAGTTTGTTGTACCTAATGATTAGCTGAAACTAATTGAGAAAACTGATTTTTATTTGTAGTATGGGAAGAAAATTGTTTAAATTTCAGACCTATGTCTGTCAACGTAACATTGATGGTGTTTATCATCTTCACGGAATTGGAATTATATTTAAATGCATTTAGACTTATGAATTATTGTCTATACATATATTGTCTAGATACAAATAAATTATTATTTGTTATGAAGGGAAAAATACTAGTAAATATGTGACAACAACAAGCCTAAATGGTAAGAAAAGGAATATTTTAGATAATCCGAGTAACCATTGAAATAAACTTAAGATGAAGATATCCAAAAGGTGAAAAACATGGATGTATTTAGATAAAACCATCCAGAAAAGGGAAGATTGTTGGGTGCATTTCAAAGAAATTTGGGAATTTCACAAGACAAAGGTTTGGAAAAACAAGCGAGTAACAAAACAAAACAACTTAAGAAGACTTGTGGGAAATTCAAAATAGTGTTTTTCTTGTTGTTTTATGATATGTGTTTGTTTTTGAATATGTGTTTTATATATTAAATAATATCCCATGATTGATTGGTTGTTATAACAAAAATTATGTCATGTCCGACTATGTGATGACTTTTCTTTGGTTGAAAGGCTTTTACAACCAATTAAATTAATTTTTAGGTTAGGAAAATTGTAAGTTTTTGTGGAAACTAATGACTATTCTCCTTAGTTAATGCATAAAATTTTGTGATTTTATTAATCGATTTTGTTTAAAGGTTGAAAATCATTGAGACGATGATTCATTGAAATGGATGGGTCATAAATGATGGGTGGGTCACGTGAATTGAGGGATAAACTTTGTTGTGGAGTCGTATATGTAGCCACACATGCGTGTGCATAACCTATAAAGGATATGCACACATACTTGTAGTTATATGTGCAACCCCACAACAATGATTATCATTCGACACATGAGGTGTACTCAAAGCATTTATGGCGTGTTCATTTTTTATTTGGTCATTGTATCGGTAGTAAATAAGATTGAGCACCATGTTATTCAAAGTGTGTTATGAGTTTTTTACCTTGTTTTTGCTATGAAGTATTGGACTGACGACTTACTTATGCTTTGTGCCTATATTCTATGGATCATGATCTTAGTCTATTTGCATGGTTGTAGCATGCTTGAAATAATGGGATTAGTATTCTAACAAAGTGAATAGTGGGAGTCTCTTTAGTTAGTTTAATGTGCACATAGGTTAGTTACTTTTATTTATTTAATTAAAAAATAAATAAAGTGCACATAGTCTTAGTATTAAATATTTTAATGAGAGTTTATGTTTTCCCTCCAAAAGGGAAAGGTCGGTCTTTATTGGATATTGCACCTTAGTTCTATAAAAAGGGAGGTCACATTTCCTTAGAGGGTTATGTTGGATGATCATTTGATTTCACTCCATGCTTGGAGTATTGGGATGTATGCCCTAGTTCTTGCATTTTTCTCTCTTTCATTTGGAAGCCATTATTGAAGATATTGAAGACTCTCTTGTTCCATTCATTGTGTTTCATTGTGTTAATGTGTGCATGATTTATGTGCATTATTTCTCCATTAGAAGATTGGTGCATTTATTTAGAGTGGAATCTGCATGTTATTGATGATTGTTGAAGAGTTTTTTAGTGTTTTATGATTTGATTTTTAATGCTGCAATTTATTCCATTTATGGATTTGAATTTGTGGGGTCATGTTTTGGCATGTTTTGAGGGTGAACAAGTTAATTTATAATATGATCTATATTGGCTTAATTTTCCAAGTAGGACTATTATTTGGAGGGATTTTGAAGGGTTCTAAAAGAGCTGAAATAATTTATGCCATTTTCTAACCCTAGCGACTGGGTTTAGGATTTTGGGGGCTGTTTTGGAGGGTTTTCGGTGATCTAAAATTTAGATTTTAATATCTTTGGAAATATTTTGAATTATAGATTAGTCTTGCACTTTATTTCATGAAAAAGACCAAGTATTGAGCAAGTTATGAATTTCCAAGTTTCCAAGTTTTCATTGTCTATCAGTAAGCAATATTTAATTATTAGGGTTTTAACTACATAGTTTCAATTTTGGGGTCGGTTTGCATGCCTTCTACTTATCCAAAAATTGTGATCTATAGCTTGTTGGAAAGCTAAAAATATGAAGAATCTTTTGGCATTGGTTTGATAGAAAAATATTGGATGGTGAAGGAGTTATTAATTTTTGAAGTTTCAGCAAGTCTAGTGCATTTATTAATTAATTACTGCTGTAATTAATTTCAGATTTGAAGTGATTAATTTCCTAACTGGTTCTCCCATCTAATCCACCACCTTGGCTCACTCCAACCCTATTTGGGTTGTATTGAAGCTAACATTGGATTATTTGAGGTCAAACTAGGAGGGTTTAGTCCTTCTAGAGTCGATTCAATAAATTAAATTTGCATATTTGGATAATATCCCAAAAGGGATATTACAGTGGTATCAGAGCTTCTTTCCTCTACTCTTGTGGGGGTTTGTGTGGCAAAAACAAGGAGGAATAAGGAGAAATTAATTTCATAAATTTTGGAGTTGAATTGGTGCCCTAAATGTGTTGGGTGACCTATTTTTTGGGAAAAATTAGGGTTTTGTGTTGGCTATGAAAAATATGGTTTTGGGATATTGTTCCTCATATTTTTTTGGCCCAAGATCCAAAATTTCAGCTCTTTTGGACTTCCCTAGCCAAAGATATGGATTTTTGAAGTTGTTATATTTTTTGCAGTATTTCGGGTTTTAAAATCAAATTTCAATTATTTTTAGAAAATTCCTTTTGGAAAAGTTTCTCCATAATATTATCTATCATTCCCCAAAGTTTCATGCAATTCTAGGTGTTTTGAGCAAGATATGCAATTTTTCTAAATTCAGCTAGGGATAGTGACGAACTTACTATTTATAGTAAGTCTCCCATTTTCAGATTTAGAAAAAAATTGTTTTGGCATATTGAGATTGGGGAAAAAATTTTTCAGACTTATTGCAATTTGTTTGAGGTGAATCAGAGCAACTTTCTTCCATCCTTGTGGGTTTGTTTGCAGAATAAATCATGGAGCTTGCCAGTGATGGAGGTTTGAGGACCAAGCTTTATAAGATTGGGAAAAGGCTCAAGAAGCCTTCATTTGAGAAGAGTGTATTGCTCCACACTCTTGAAGAGATAGTAAGTTGTTTATGTTTGATAGAGCAATCTGATTATAGCTCTATGTTTTCAGTTGTAGCTCCTTTGGTGACACACTTGGCTAGATCTAGCTTGTTGAGACATGAGGAGGCGGATGTGAGACTTTTGGTCATCACATGCATTAGTGAGATCACACGGATAACAGCCCCAAGTTTTCCATATGATGATACTACTATGGAGGAGGTATATGAGCTCATGATTGGAAGCTTTCAAAAGCTTTGGGACATCACAAACCCTCACTTTGATAAGAGGGTTAAGATCTTGAAGAACATGGCTAAGGTAAGGTCTTGCATTCCAATGTTAGATCTTGATTGTAATGACCTCATTTTGCACATGTTTGAGGTTTTCTTTGATGTTATACATGAGGAACATTCACATGAAGTAATGGATGCTATGCAAACAATAATGTCCCTAATGTTGAATGAGTATGAAGAACCTCCACAACCTTTGCTATCCATACTTGTGGAAGGATTGGAACAAAAAGAGTCATGTCTTGCTCACTCCTTAGCAAGAAGAGTTGTAAATCAATGTGCAAACAAGTAAAGACATGCATCCAAGGTATGAGCACTTTTTTTTTATGATAAATTTTTGGCATCTAATGATTGCATGGGTTTGAATGGGTGCAAGGAGAAATCAGATTTGGTTGATGGGCATGAAGAGGATATTAGTGTCAAGCATATGCATGATCAAGGAGAAATGATGGCAAGGGAACATATGATGGAAAAATCATATTTGAGGGGAGTTGTTCAACCCCACCACGAGCCATTTGAAGGGCAAGGAGAAGGCATGGTCAATGACCTCACCATAGAAGGGTATACTCATTCATATAATACATCATTTGTGTCTACTTCTATGTGGCAAAAAGAAGAAATCTTGAAGCATTCATTGCATGGTAATAATCTTTTGATGTTTGAAAAATTATTAGTGCCTACTAATTGCATCAAGTTGAACATGAGTGCAAAAGGAGCAGGTTTTCAAGAGGACTATGAAGATGGGCTTGTGAAGAGGTATGCTTATGAAGGAAGGACATCATGGAATGTTTATGGTAATTTGCAGTTCGCTGTAATTTTCCAAACAACAAGCCCTAATGGGCAATTGAATGAGGTTTGTCACCCAAGCATGAGTCTCATGGATGTCCCAAGTCATTACCCACCAAGTATGAATGCTTGTGGGGAGGACAAAGGGGTTTTAGACAAGGAAAGTAGTGAGGAACTAAGTGTTGTTCCAAACTCAGAAATTATGAGTTTTGTAGATGTTGGGAGCAGCCCAAGGTATGATCTTTCTTGTTTTATTTCTCCTCATATGTTGAGTTTTGATGGGTATGATTTCGAGCATGATAGGGAGATGGATATGAGGTGCAACATGGAGTATATTGGTTGCATTTTTGTTGGTACTCTTGCTCTTAACATTTGGGTGCATATGGAGCATGATGGAAAAGGAGAAAGAGTGATTATCACTCTTCCCAATGATGGAAGCCATAACAATAAGCTTGTTGGTCCGTATGAGGAATTCATCATTAGAAGGCACAAAGGTATGATGATTTCATGTTTTTTCCCCTATCATAAGGGAAAGTCATTGGCACAAAGTAAGGTACAAGGTTCCTTGGTTTCTCTATGATAATATTCATAAATGCATGCACTATATTTCAGTTTTCTCCTTTCTTTTTGAGTATAGAAAAAGAGGAAATTTGGGGTATCATCTTGCACATATTGCTTCATGTGGTATGGGATAAAAGGATTTGGGTTTTGCAAGTTTGGTTTGGATACAAGGATATCATTTCATTTCCTTTGTCAAATGATGCTAACTCCTATCTCTTTGGAAGACTTGAAAGAAGGATGGATCACATGGACTACACTTTGCATGGTAAGAAGTTCATTTTCAGATTTTGAGCTACAGTTATGTCTTCCATTTGAGTGTTTGATTGATATGCTTCCAAGGGTAAAATCAACCAAGGATAGGTATTGGGAATGTTTGGTTGATGTTGCTTGCATGGCCACAATCTTTTGGGCTTCAATGAAAAGTATGAGAAGTTTGAAGGAACATGGTATGAACTTTTCTCAAGGCATTTCATTTTCAGTTGTGCATGTGGATAATTTTCAGTTTGTTATGATTGAGGATGAAATTTCAGCTATATGGGAGCCATTTTTATTCACTAGGTTGATGATCATTCATGTTGGGAAAAAAATTCTGAATTATGCTAGTTGTTGTCCTCTCATTTTTATGGATAATACTATTAGGACCAGCTCCACTATCACTTCCAAAATTCAGATTTTTTACATACATTTGGTGACATGGTTGTTGGTGCTTGATTTTGGCTCATGGGTGACTATTTGGGGGTGGAAACCAGCCATCCTAATTCTGATTTTTGAAGGAAGAATGCATGATTACAACAGTGTTGGGAGCCACATAACAAATTTTGGGGACAACCCATACATGAGGAAGATTTGGGAGCTCTCCATGCCTTGGAGACATGAAGAAGAAACAGGAAAAGTGTTTCTCAACACTTGTTTTTCTAATGAGTTTGCTTCATGTGTAGGATTGAAGACATGTGATGGAAGATTGTTGTCCTATTCATTTCATGAGGGCATTTTTGAGTGGGCAGCCTTGGAGCTTAACAAAGCTCATCCTTTTGATGACTCTCTATGCCATGTTGAGGACACCATCTCTTGGAGCACATGTTATGGAGCTGATGACCCATCTTTTTGGGTTGACATGAGGGAAATAAATTTGTTCTTTCCAACTTTTCGCCACTTGACAGGCACCGGATCGAGGCTTTGGATGCACCACCCCACATCTTCTCTTTGGGGCATGATGCATGGATCTATGAGCTTTCTATTGCTTGAGGGAAAGCAATTTTTGAGAGGGGAGGACTGTAATGTCCCCTTTTTGAGACATTATTAATATTTATTTTTCATTTGCATTGTAACCCCTTGGCATGCCTAGTGCTACAAGTGGGAGTCTCTTTAGTTAGTTTAATGTGCACATAGGTTAGTTACTTTTATTTATTTAATTAAAAAATAAATAAAGTGCACATAGTCTTAGTATTAAATATTTTAATGAGAGTTTATGTTTTCCCTCCAAAAGGGAAAGGTCGGTCTTTATTGGATATTGCACCCCTTAGTTCTATAAAAAGGGAGGTCGCATTTCCTTAGAGGGTTATGTTGGATGATCATTTGATTTCACTCCATGCTTGGAGTATTGGGATGTATGCCCATGGGATGTATGCCCTAGTTCTTGCTTTTTTTCTTCATTTGGAAGCCATTGTTGAAGATATTGAAGACTCTCTTGTTCCATTCATTGAGTTCTCTAGTGTTAAGTGTGTTTGTGCATGATTTATATTTCTTGGAGACATTATAATATTGGCACATTTATTTGAGAGTGGAATATGCATGTTGTGGATGAATGTTGAAGGTTTTTGAGTGTTCTATGATATGATTTTAATGTTTTTTATTCAATTAATTCCAGATTATGGCGACTTGTGTGGGGTCATTTTGGCATGTTTTGAGGTGAACAAGTTATAAACATAATCTGATCTATGTTGGCTAATTTTTCCAAGTGTAGGACTCATTTTGGAAGGGTTTTTGAAGCAGTAGAAAGAGCTGAAAATAATTTATGTCATTTTCTAACCTTAATGACTGGGTTTAGGATTTTGGGGCTATTTTGGAGGGTTTCGTTGATCTAAAAATTCAGATTTTAATATATTTGGAAATATCTTTGAATTATATATTAGTATGCAATTTATTTCATGTCAAAAGACCAAGTATTGAGCAAGTTATGAATTTTCCAAGTTTCAGCTGTTTGTGAGCAATATTTAATTATTGGGGAGGTTTTATCTACACAGTTTCAGATTTCGTGGGTTGATTTGCATACCTTCTACTTATCCAAAAATTGTGATCTATAGCTTGTTGGAAAGCTAAAAATATGAAGAATATTTTGGCATTGGTTTGATAGAAAAATATTGGATAGTGAAGGAGTTATTAATTTTTGAAGTTTGCAGCAGTCTAGTGCATTTATTAATTAATTACTGTTGTAATTAATTTCAGATTTGAAGTGATTAATTTCCTAACTGGTTCTCCCATCTAATCCACCACCTTGGCTCACTCCAACCCTATTTGGGTTGTATTGAAGCTAACATTGGATTATTTGAGGTCGAACTAGGAGGGTTTAGTCCTTCTAGAGTCGATTCAATAAATTAAATTGCATATTTGGATAATATCCCAAATAAAATTATATCCATAATGGCATTAGTATGATGATTATGTTATTAAAAATGTGCATGCACCTTGGATAATGATGTTATATAATGCAAGTGTAATGCGATTACCTTTAATGCTAGACTATGTAAAGTTCGAGGCATTAATAAGTAAGTCCTATTCAAGGCTAATTTGGGTTGGTTGTATTCAATCCTTAATGTTTATAAAGATAAGGTAATATTTATTCAAACCTAACATTTTCTAAGCTAATCTAAGGGGGGCACATTGGACACCCCTCTCAATGTGGCATGTACAAACTTCAAATATTAATGAGGGGGAATTTAAGACCCATCGCCAACCCTACAATGTGGAAGCAACTAATTTTAGAGGCATGGATAATTCGTTGGTTAAGCGATTGACATGAAATGGATTAGTGAAGATCAGTGGAATTTATAAATTTTAAAGGGCAAGTTGGTGGTGAAAACTTGGAGGAGCTAATAGTTTTCCTCTCATGCATTTGATTCTTTGAAACTCTACCCAGAACATCGGGAAAATACAAGTTGGTTTTGGAAAAAATTGGGGAGTTTTTTTACTATTGTTGTTTTCATTTTGGGATTTTGTTGCAGCTCTACATGCTTGAGTTTCTCCCTATTTTTGTGCTCTGTTTGATTCTATGAATTGTTGCATGCATCCATGAAACTAAGAGTTGAGAAATTTTGGGGAAACATTATTATCTAGGGTCGATAAATAATCATGAAGAATATTGAAGATTTTTGTCATGATGAGAAATCAATTTTGGGTCTATTCATGCAGAGTAAAAGCTTGGAAAATAATAAGAAGAAGTGGGCTTTCTATTACAAGAATGATTTGTCCGTCTCCTTAAAAGCTTGTCTTATTTACTATTTTCTTAATAAAAATCCTTGCAATAGATCATGGGTTGATTTTTTTATCTAGATTATCTATGGTTTTATTTCTAGGTGATGTCCTTTATTCGTTATTAGATTGATACATGGATATGTTCTTTGGAATGTTGCCATGTTGATCGAATCATTAGTAGTAGGCTAATCATGGATTTATTAGCATATAAACTATTTTGTGAATCCTTAGGTTCATATTATCTCGGGACACCCAAGTAACCTTGGGTTTTATTACTTATTACATGAGAACCCTCGGGTTTGAACCGGGATACTTCTATGGCTTTGTTGATTGTTCGAGTATTTTCTTCCATCTTGCTTAAGGTCGATTCATTGTTTATCGAAGGGAGCATTTTAATCCACAACCCCTTGAGTTCTCTAGACAATGAAATAGTTGAGAATGGGTATAATATATCTTATGGTATATATGTAACTATCCTAGTTCAAATCCTTTTTTATAATAGAAACTTTTCCAATTTATGGTGAATGGGGTCCTTATCCCTGTTGTGATGGTTTTCCATTCGGCATATACTCACTCGATTGTTTCGCTTCATGGGTAATTTCATGGTGTTATGATGGCTTGGTTTCAAGCCTCCGAGAATTGATTTCAGTTTTTGTAATGGCTATGGGAGGGGTATATTAGTATGGATTCATTTCCATAATGATAGTGGATACCCCATTAATGGGCTTATGCTTTACATTTTATGAATTTCACTAAGGATGGTGGCTACAGGTTTTGTGGGCCTTTATTTTGTTAAGGGTTTATCTTATCATATTTTGATTGTTATGGGTTTTTCTTGGGTATGTGGCCCTGCCCTTGTGGCTATAGAGCCTCACTTAGAGAGATGACTTCGTAATATTACTCTCCACTATTAACAATGGGCTCTTAGAGCTCTGTTCATGTCTGTTGTATCCTCTTCTTTGGGATGGTAGCTTGAAACAATGGGTTCGTTTGATTGTGTTTCAAATGGAATTTCATAGAATATTTGTAAAGGTTAAGGTAAATCATATTTACCATAAGGAATTCAAATGTCTACTCATTTCTTTTAAGGTAATCGTGATTAGTTATTAAGGTATTACCTGTCATATGGTCAATGTGTATGGAACTTGGACTTAGTGTGTGATTGTGGAATCATGATGGAGTCAGTGTTTGAATGTATCTTTTCAATATATGAAGATTTTAGTTATGTATGGCAATAAAATGGTTCATACTCACAATTCATATTTTTACTATGTCCCTTGGGAAGTATTGATACTTCAAGACGGTTTTGGTATAAGATGATTATAATGTACAATTTAGATATTAATATAAGCTATGTATAGTTTAGATAACATCGTACAATTATTGTATTATGATGCTATGATTGAAAATGAAAGGATTTTATGGTAATTTGATATGAGTACTACCTTGTAATATGATTGAATGCATTGGGATTGGAAACAATAAACAATTTTTAGGGATGCGAGGTTAGTGTTGTAGGATCGATGTTATTGATCTAGTTTTCAAGTTAGTTGTCTTTATGATTTTGAGTATTGTAGTAATTCAATTACACAAATATTAAATGGCATAAACTATTAAGTGGGAAAGAGGACTTTTCATGCCAATTCATATAGAGTGACCATGTATAATGTTGAACTTGTACCTTGTAGGTTGAATAGCAAAACAAGTTGAATACAAATGAAAATGTGACTTACATCATTGTTGACTGCTATGTCTTTTGATATAATCCATAATGTTGTTCTTATTGTGAAAAGATAAAAATGATTAGAATTGAGTAAGGAAAGATGCGAAATATTTTGTGATTATCTTGATAACCAGATGTGGATATTAAATAATTATTATCCATGGTGGATGTTTTTTATTGAGAAATCCAATTAATTGTAATGTTTATAATTAAGAAGCGAAATTTATACTTCGTTGTGATATTAACGATGGAAAGGAAGTTTTTCCGGTTATTAATTAAAGTATTATCCTTGATCATGCATATTGTATTGCAATCATTATTATTCTAATAATGAAAATGTTGATAGTTTTCTATGACTTTGTATTAAGTATTGATATAGAATTGGCAAGTGATTGATTAAATCAGTGATATTTTTATTGTGACTCTATTCTGGAATTTGTTGTTATAAACCTTATATTTTTTTATGTTGAAATGATAATACTATTGTATAATATGTCACGATGACCACAAAAAGTTTAGAATAGAAATGATATTAAATATAAGGAAATGGGACGATGATAGAAAGATCAATGAATCCTCAATTGCTAAAAAATGAATAATATTAATTATAATTGGGAATCCTTGTAGTAGCCACATAGTTACGGATGATTAATTATATTTAACATAATATTATGCCTACAATACCCTAGGGGTTAACAAGTGCATTGTTAGAAAACAAGTTGGATGGGTATTAAGACTTCTAGATCCTAAAGCATTATGAAATCTTGCTTAAAATAATTAAGTATAAATAATGCACTAGTTGTTCAGAAATATTTAAGTTGAAATCTTCTACTGAGCACTTAATAAAGTGGAACATATTGGTGGATTATGACCTCAACCTTCAAAGGGATGATTAAGTAAATAACGAAATGAAATAAATATCATAGGGTCATCTGCTAAATTGGTGAATGCAATTGATGAACCTATAACTGAAAAACATTAGATAAGTATGATGCCAAAGCATATGGTAAGAAGATCTAATAAGTATCATGATGATGACTAGATGGTAGAAATCTTACACTTAAAAGGCTCAAGTTCTATCTCATTCAACAAACTTGAGTTCAATGTAAAAGGTGTAATGACAAGAACGTAAGTACATTGTCAACTCGTGAAGAAGTACAAATGTTTATAAACCCAATAGGCATGAATGATGGTAATTTATTCCTTGAACTAGATTAAGTCAAGTTCCTTGTTATTCCTATCCTTGGGTATTAATCTGATGCACTTGACCTATCTAGAGAATGAAGGCATGCTTTTTCGTAAATGAGATAATCATAACTAATAATATCTCGTTGTTGTACCTTGGTCATTAACAAATGACACATAATAATTTAGGTGTACTTAAAGGTACAAAAGTACTTGTTTATCTTAATAAACTAAATCAACCTAGTAAATAGGAATGGACATTAATGAATGCTTAAGTTGTTAACTATGAACTTAATAACTTAAGAAATGGAAAAGAATTCATATAACTGAACAAAGTGATTAGGTGATATGAAAAATTCCTAATGACGAGTGTGTCATCACAGAACCGAGCATGGAAAACATGTCTCTGAAACTTTGATCAAGTAGTGTAAGATGTTGATTACACTATCCTGATTTCACCAAGATCTAATGTGTAGGGATATTGGATGGGATTTGATTGGTGGATACCTATGTATACACTTAGAAATCATCACTTGATTATCAATTCCTGAAAAAGGAAACCAACAATTATACCTTGTATACACACTCATAAAGAGTAATATATGAGGCAGATGCACATGGTTTATGATAGTTATCGGATGGATTCAATTTCAGATTTATGTTGGATTTAAATGTTGGGTATTTAAATCAATGAAGCATGAAGTTTAAAAAATTCCTAGTTGAGAAGCGTAATAAAGAGGTGTTACAAGGTACTCATTTTGGAAGTACTATTATGAAGGTATTTATCAAATAATTAAATTTTACACTTACACATATTAAACCAAGGTGCCTAAAAACCGACATAAAAAGATACCTCCCAAACAATTATAAAGAAGCCAATTATGGTAATTCAATCCTAATGAAAAATAAAAAGTTGGAGTTAGAATCTTATCAACATATCTTATTAACTTATATTACAATAGTTTCCTTCTTTCCTTATTTCATTAGTAACATATAATTTGTTTCCTAAAAAAGCATAAAAGAAATAACATAAGATGTCTCATTCAAGCTACTAATAGTCTCTTAATAAGGAATATTTTTCTTTATTTTTATGTGATTTAATAAATTTTAAATTAAACATTATTTTTATGTATAAATATAATAGATCATTGATTATTTACAAGACATCTTCTACTCTATATTAAAATTTATTAGATTAATACTTGTCTACTCCATATATAACACTAATTTTCAAATTTGTAAGAGATATTGTTGGTTTCTCAAACCTACCTCTAACACTACTGCTACTCCTAATGTTGAAAGAAAATCCTAGACTAAACATGCCAAGGGACCAGGATAGAAGGATGTGTAGAAAGGGAAATCCTAAGCTAAGGAAGGTGATAAAGCACTAGAAGGAAAGGGTCGATCTCTCTCCACGAGTGGTGAAGGAAACAAAGAGGGCACGGAGAAGAGGGTGGATGATGCGTGCCATAGATCAACACATGGGCTGGCCTTCAGCATGTGCAACACATGAACATGGGGAATGCAAGCATAGAGGAATACACACAACATGCCGTAAAAATGCAAACAGAGAGGTGAGATGCAATGAAAATGAGAGAGGGAAGACAAGAGTTCCACAAAACATGATTTTATTGCTTAAGGGATGCATCATTTACATTCATGACAGGAGGTGAGAATACATTGCAGAGAGACCATGCCAAGGTCTCGAGACCCATGGGAATTGGCCACCATTTTGGCATGGTGCCATTACAACAAGAGAGAGATATTTTTACAAAGAAGAACTCTACTATTTATAGAAGAAGAAGGAGAGAAGAGAAGGAGAAAGGAGGGAAACTCAGATTCAAATATTCAACCACCAAACAACAACCAGTGATAAATGCCTACAAATCCACCTACAAGGCTATTAGATGTACTTCCCCATGTCTATTTTGGCATGTGGAAGAAGGAAGAAGGAAAGATCTGATGAAATCTGGTAGTTGAGGTCGATTAGATGTGTGCATTGATGAGCTGAAAGACATTTCCTATTTTTTTCCTAACAAATCCCACCTAAATTTGAATTTGAATAGTCCAATGTGTAGCTTGTGTCAAGTATTCTCTTGACAAGTCTGTGTGTGCCGATCTGAGCTCTGTAGCAAAAGATATACATTTATCGAAAGAGATGTTAGAGTCGTCGGCGCATGGAAAACATGTGGCATGTAGTTGGCTGAAATGATGGCCAACTATTCATTTTTTTTGTCTTTTCTACCACATGTCATGCACTGGTTGGTTGGTTTCAGATTTGTGTGCCTATTGGCATGCTTTGATTGGTTACGTGTGCACACTCAAGTCTGAAGAAGAGAAGATGACATTTGAAGGAAAGAAGGAAGAAGGTAAGAAGGGAAGGTGCAAGGAAAAAGAAGAAAGAAGAAAGAAGAGGGAAGGAAAGCAGGCAAGAAAGGAAATAGAGGGAGGAAGAAAGTGATGAGGGAGCAATGATGAGTGTGTGAGAAATGAGGAAAAAAGTGAGAAGAGAATGTATGGTTAAGGTGCAACTATGTAACAATTAGTAAGGAATGCAGGGACTTAGCTGATGGAAGGTAAGTCTAAGAGGCTTGCAAGAAGTGAATTAGATGATAGAAGAAGAAGGAAAGGAGGTGAGGGAAAGGGAAAGGAAAAATGGAAGGAGATAGAAGAATGCAAAGGGGAGAGAAGGAAAACAGGCAAGGCACATGCAGAGGAACTGCAAGAACTATTGTGAGGTGTCAAAAGAACAATCTTGAGTGCGCAACCTGAAATGTGAAACATCAGAGTCAGGATGAAAATATAAGTTATCCAGATAACTAGGAGAGTTATTTGGATAATAGTTTTGGTGACTTTGGGGCCATCTGCCTACTAGATGAAGAGACCAAGTAGCCTTAGAAGTCCATTGGGCATGGAGTCAAGCAACTAATCTTGAAGATCTGATCTACAACTTTGAAGAACATTCCTGAAGTCACTTGAAGCTCTATCTGAACTCTGAACTGAACTCGTTGTTCTCATATGAAGATATTCTGAATTGGATTGATGAGAGTGAAAGCTATGCACTGACCATTGGAACTACCTCTACCAAAATTGAACTATCATCCCAAGAAGCAACAAAGGGGGGCATGGGTGCAACAAGAAAGGAAAAGGTTAGAGGGAGCATGCCAAAATAGAAGCACAACACTATGTACAAAATTTGAAAATCATACATGTCCCAAATGGAACATGCAGAGTGTGTGCAGCAAGCACTTGTGTTACTGAAAGAAAACCTAAACTAACCTAAACTAACCAGAGGAAAAGGGGCACTCAAGTAAAACCTACAACAGGTAGGGAGAAGTAGCTTCCCTTCCTCACAAATTGTGACCATGTAGTTGATTTGGCGTTGAACATGGTTGGAAATAAGAGTGAAAAACCACCTTGCAGATGGTGTTTCACCCTCCTCAAAGTATCAACAAACATAATATACACCTCCGGAGTTGTTTTGTACTTGGATCTGGGAGGTGCTGCTGCTGACCTTTGGCATGCTTGAAGCTCTACCTCATGCTCTGAAATGAGCATGACCGGTGGAAACTCTATTTTTGGCTCTAGGCTAGCAGATATTTGATTGGGCATGGTCTGATCCTTGTGGTTTTCCCATTACTTTGAAGCTCAATCCCACAGATGGGATTTTCTTGTAGACTTTCCTCCTGAAGGGGAGTGCTTGTAGGCTAGGGTGCACAAATCTTGGGCATGCATGGTTCTGCCTCTACAAGTAACTCGGTCTCCTCAGAAGAACTATGCCTCTGGAGCTAACTGATTTCTCCTTTGGAACAGTGCACCCGTATGATTTCCTCTTCCCAATCGAGAGTCACATGAGTCATGCCATTCTTCAACTATTCTGCAGTCATCAAACATGATGATGTTGGTTGGGAGAGGTGCATTGGTGGGGGTTGTTCATTTATGGTACAACTAGATAGAGGGGACTTGGAAGAAAATGGGAGGATGGGATGAGAAGGGATGGAAGGCATGTGCACAAGAGGAGGAAGAGGAGCACATGGAAGGGGAATGGAAGAGAAATGAAGGTGAGATGAAAGTGAGGAGGAGGGGGAATTCTCAATGGGGGCAGTGTGCAAGAAGCTGGGACACACGCAATGGGATGAGATGATGTAAGTTGGTGTGGAGGAGTGGGAGGGCTATAGATGGTAGTGCAAGGTTGTCCCCATTGACAAGGTTTCCATGCGCTAGATTTTTGAGCCTCCATTTCTTCCACCCACTCTGTAATCTGGGGCAACATCTTAATGATGAAGTGCAACTTCTATTGGGTGCTAAACCAACCTGGTACAGGGCCGACCCATGGACAAGGGACCTTGTAGCCAACTTTAGCTACCTTTATAGAGCACTTGACTCTGAGTTGCATCATGTCCATCTCATTTGCACCTACCTCTCAAAATCAGCTTCGGCCAAAGAGTTTCCACCATCATCTGCATAAACATGTTCTTCATAAACATTTTGGTTAGAAAAAGTGGGTTGTATGCATTTTTAGGATAATGGGGCTTATAAAACTGATTTGGAGGAGGATTTTGAAACTGTGGGGATGGAGGAAAATTTTTCTGCTGCAAATGAGAATTCCCATGGGAAAGAAGTCATGATTGCACAACTTCAAAAGAGGAATGTGGAATGATGGAAAAAGGAGAAATGAATGGAGGAATGAGGGGAGACTGGTCTGCACATGAGATAATGGGTGCGTTGAATTAGTGGAGTCACCAGATGTGTTGAAAAATGCCTCCAAAGGTTGGATCTCAGTGATAACACATCAAACTTGCTGAGATGAAGATGTAAAGCTCTTCACTCTGGTCCCACCGGGTGCGTAAACTGTTGGTTGCTCAAATGTGCACCCGCATCTCAGATCTCGAAAAGGGCCGAGGTGTTTGAGACCACAATGGAACCATCCCCAAGTTGTGGGACCTTGCACGCTTGGGATGGATCTCAGAGAAGGCCGGTTCCTCTACCTACCTCTAATGCTACTACTACTCCTAATGCTGAAAGAAAATCCTAGACTAAACATGCCAAGGGACCAGGATAGAAGGATGTGTAGAAAGGGAAATCCTAAGCTAAGGAAGGTGATAGTGCCAGA
This sequence comes from Taxus wallichiana var. yunnanensis, assembly GCA_018340775.1. Lineage (NCBI taxonomy): Eukaryota > Viridiplantae > Streptophyta > Pinopsida > Cupressales > Taxaceae > Taxus > Taxus wallichiana. The sequence continues at coordinate 538,691,260 of CM031236.1, forward strand.
AGGAAAGGGTCGATCTCTCTCCATGAGTGGTGAAGGAAACAGAGAGGGCATGGGAGAAGAGGGTGGATGGTGCGTGCCATAGATCAACATGTGGGCTCGCCTTCCAATGCATGTGCACAACACATGAACGTGGAATGCAAGCACAAGGATATGCACAACAACATGCCAAAAATGCAAACAAGAGAGGTGAGAGATGCAATGAAAATGAGAGAGGGAAGACAAGAGTTCCACAAAACATGATTTTATTGCTTAAGGGATGCACAATCATTTACATTCATGATAGGAGGTGAGAATACATTACAGAGACCATGCCAAGGTCTGAGACCCATGGGAAGTTGGCCACCATTTTGGCATGGTGTCATTACAACAGAGAGAGATATTTTTACAAAGTAGAACTCTGCTATTTATAGAAGAAGAAGGAGAGAAGAGAAGGAGAAAGGGAGGGAAACTCGGATTCAAATCTTCAACCACCAACAACCAAAGTGATAAATGCCTACAAATCCACCTGCAAGGTTATTAGATGCTTCCCCATGTCTATTTTGGCATGTGGAAGAAGGAAGAAGGCAAGATCTGATGAAATCTGGTAGTTGAGGTCGATTGGATGTGTGCATTGATGAGCTGAAAGACGTTTCCCTATTTTTCACCTAACAAATCCCACCTAAATTTGAATTTGAATAGTCCAACATGTAGCTTGTGTTAGCTCTTTCTCGACAAGTCCAGGCATGTGCCGATCTGAGCTCTATAGCAAAAGATATGATATGTAAAAGATGTCGAGTCATCGGCATGCATGGAAAAAACACGTGGCGCATGCAGGTTGGCTGAAATGATGGCCAACTATTCATTTGTTTTGTCTTTTCTACCACGTGTCATGCATTGGTTGGTTTTCTAGATTCAGTGCCCTGTTGGTGTGCTTTGATTGGTTATGCATGACACACTCAAGTCTGATAGAAGATGACTTGGATGAGATGACTTGCACGCATAAGAAGGGGCAAAGGAAAGCAAAGGAGAAGAAAGAAAGAGAGGTGAAGCAAGGGGGAAAGGGAAACAGAAGGAAAAGGGAGGAAACAGAGAGCGCATGATGATGGATGGGGAGATGAGGAAAACTGGTGAGTAGAGAACATATGGTTAAGGTGCAACTATTACAAGGTAATGGGCATGGGTGCAAAGGGCCAAGGACTTAGCTGATAGAAGTAAGTGTGCAAGGAAAATGGAGGAGCAGAGATGAAAAGGGGAAGGGAAAATGGAGGAGATAGAAGAATGTGAAAAAGGGGAAGCAAAAGGACATAACTAGGAGGCGCGAGGGATACAATAACTATTAAAAACTATGCCAAGGTGTCAAAAGAACAATCTTGAGTGTGCAGTGATTTAACCTGAAATGTGAAACACTAGAGTTAGGATGAAAATATAACTTAAGTGTATTTTTGCTAGACACGAGACCTTCAAACATATATTTTGGTATTTTTCCTTGATCTAAATATGTATGTACATGGATTCACTCCATCTTTAGACTTTACCACCCTAATTCCTTGACATGGAAAATTATTTTTTTGTGACCCTTCCCATTGGACTATTTATATTGTTGTTTTGTGGAATTTTTAGAGCTATTATTCTATTTCAATTATAGAAATTTGTAGATGTTATTTTCATTATGAATCCATTTCTCAATAGTTTTCTGCTAATAATAAAATCATAGTTATATTTTTTTCCTACATATTCTATCTCAAGAAAAGAATGTGGCTATCAATTTTCAAAATTTGCGGTGGCTTCTTAATCATTGGGGTAGTGTCCCTTGCACCATGAGCCATTTTCTGCCTAATCCTCCACAATTGGGCTCTCCATCACCAACCACGTGAGAGGAAGAGCCACTCGTAAAGATAGTTTGCATCCCCTATTCATGGTCACGTCTCTACCCCACCATCACCTCATAATGGTCTTTGGATTCCTTCACCATAAAGAGATAAATTTTTGTTGGCGTGTGTTCTAGTAATCCATATCATTATCCCTCTAGTTCATTATGGCATCAATATTGTTTATTCTTCACCATGTGCTTGGGGAATTATGATGCCACTAATTATGCGAGAGATATTTTCAAATCTTGGATGGGTTTCCCACCCTAAATCCTCGGTGGATGAGATTACTAGTTTGGAAGCTCTCTCCCCAATGATGATATGTCACCTCCATTAGTGTTGAAGTCTTTTTATTTTGTCACATTTATGTAATGTTTTTCTTTTGGTTTCCCTCATAATGGTTTGACTTATGTTGAGACATATTTTTTACTACCATGGATATTGAGCCATGATTCTTTCAAGCCAACTTTTAAGTATAATAATATTTTATTGATTATTGTTTAATGTAATGATGTGTTCTTATTTATAAATAATTTAAAAAATTCATTCCACATTCTCAAAAGGATAATAAGATACTAAATTATTACAATTGAGTAGGAAAAACTTTTTATGGAATTTAAAAGGCTTCAAATTCTGCGTTAGTAAAATAAGTGATATAAACCATCAGGTCATGAGTTTTATTCTTGACCTACTTGCAACATTTGGAATAGGGAATTTACTCATTTCTCTAGAGGTTGAGCGTTTTCATTCAACTTGTGTTAGAGCTTTGTATCTCTTGTTTTTCGAGTAATCGTCAATCCCTCTAAAACAAAAACAAATACACACTACTCTAGAAATTGAATGGTGGTGCTCACCTTATGTTAGAGCTTTGTAACTCAAAGACGCTAAGATTTTTCAATCCTATAAACTAAACACAATGATATAAAATACATATTTAAATGTATTCTCCATATAAAATAAGTTTGAATATTAAATTATCAAAACATGTTTATGTTTTTATTTCATCGTATTCACATTTCAATCTTTATTACAATACAAAACATATGGATTTAATTATTACATCCCAAAATTTAGCTTGTTGCACATTACAAATGCATATTTAAAAATAAATAAACTTATAATAATAATAATTTAAAATTTTCCATGATTTTAAACAAATTTGATTCTCACATTGTTCAAATAATCAACAAACACACACACACACACACACACACACACACACACACACACATTATAAATTTGTAAAAAGAAAACATAAACAAAAGATTAAAAAATAATCTTATTTTGCATACAACGATAAGGAATGAAGGATAAAAAGAATGTTTTCATTTTAATTTATATTATAGGGTTATTATTTCAATTGTTACAATGTTAATAGTTCTTATTGTAACTTATTATCATTTAATTGTCAAATGAAACTTAGGAGTCATTTTTATGATAACAAAAATGGCATAATATGTTAAACAAGTCACTTTTTAATATATGTGTCATTTCAATTTTAAGAAAAGGGATTTAAATAAATTTATTATTATTATTATTATTATTAGTAAATGGTTTTGAAGGGGACCATACCCCATAGTACAAAAAGGCTCAAAAGCTAGGATATACAATAAGAGCATTATTGTTTTTTTGATAAGTGGGGCCACACCTCAACAACAAAATTCCCAAAAAATAGATAATACAATAAAGAACAAGGTAGAGGCAGACTACTACGGAAGAATCCAAAATACAATAAAAAAATAGCAAACCAAAGTAGATGAAAACCCGCAACAAAACAACATCGAGACAAAAACCAAGTAACAACAAAGACCTATTTGAGAAACTTGTTAAAACTTTATGAGCATCCTTGAGGCCTTATGCAGATTGATGGAAATTTTTGGGTAGGGTATTGGATGCATGTTGTTATAACATTCTTCTTGAGTTTCCCATCCTTCCATACATCCTCTGGAATGCCACTTATATCACAAATCTATTTAACTTGAACTTGAATAAAATCAAGCAGTGTTTTGTGCATGGAGAGTTGGTTGATCTGCTTGTTCACAACTTGCTGCACTCTCTCCTCCAAGGCATTGTGTTGTTTAGTGATATTTTCCATCTTCTCCTCAAGCCTTGAAAGAACAGAAGGGTCCAATTCCTCCTTGATGCCTTCATTAAGAAGAAATTCAACATTGTCTTCTATTCCCTTGATAGTGTCATCATGTTACTTCAATTGGGCTCTAAGATCAAAGCTAGCTTGAGGGTCAAGGGAAGATTGGCTGATATGAAGAATATTTTGAGCCACAACAATATATTTGTCCTTAGAGTGACTACACAAAACCCTTTTAGCTGGGGGTCGGAGAGGTGGAGGCCGGATGTTATAATTTTTGGTTTTGATTCTAGGTTCTTTACCGAGGAGGTGTGGGGCCTAAAGGGTGGGGGTTGTTGACCAAAACATCATGGAAGTACTAGTGCAAAAGGAAGATAACCCCCTGATGAAGGGGGAGAGCACATAGATGGGCTTGGACATCAAGGACTTATTTCTCAATTGAATGAAGAATATAATAAGAAAACATAACCTTGGCGGAGCGAATGAAATGGTTCAAGATAAATAAGTGGAGTGGCGAGTTAAGTATCACCCTTCCAAGGTAATGTACCTCACAACCATTTTAGCAACATCTCCATACAGGGGGATAGAAGAGAAAAGTATACCATATTTCCCAATCTGCAAGGCTTCCTCACCCTCCACAAATATTTTCTCCTCGGCGTCCTTATCAAATTTATTTATATAAAACTTAATCCCATCCATACCTAAACCAGTAATGAAGGAAATCAAGTTCTCGGTTATGGTAAACTCCTTACCCTTGAAGGTTATCACCCTATCTTTCCATTTGTGGGAAAATTTGAGAGAGATATATCTATTGTTCCCTTTTATCCTTTGCATGAAGTCTGTGAAGCCATCCACATTGAGGATCTTCCATAATTATTCATTTTGCTTCTAGGAGGGATCATAGATTGGCTCCACTTGACAAGGGGGTCCACCCATTTTGAGAAGAAAACAAACTGATAGGAAATAACATCCTTATCGCGGTTATATATCGGCATCTCAATAGCACAAATGTCGGATCCCAAGCACAAATACCCAAGACAAAGGGCCCGTAGAGCTACCGGATAATGCAAACGAAAACTAGCAATCTTTTTAGCAGCTCGTATGTCAAAGCTAAAATATTAAAATTAGGTAAAAATGGACCTTTTGGGAGAGAAATCTCAAATGCTCAAAGTACACAACATCATTACGCCACACGTGCCTGATCCACCGGTGGGACATAATTAAATGGACATGTGGCCTTGGCTTCCTTAGAAATGATGGCTCTTGTTGTATGAGAGATTTCCCCATGATCATGCCAAATTTTAAATTGATTATTGATGATGCCATCATTTGCAAGTGCGTCAGTAGCACTATTCCCCTCCCTATAGATGTGGCATATATTAATGTTATTAAACCCTTTACATAAGGTCTTGGCCTCGTTGATGAAATCTTTTATGGTATATTGGGGGTGTGGATACCTATGAGGTTTTTTATGATGTTCATAGAGTCTCCCTCAATAATTAAATTTCTCACCTTGAGGTCCCTGATAGTTCTAATCCCCTAGAGAGTAGAAAGGGCCTCAACATAGTGATTTTATTATTTTCCCATGGGACCAAACATAAGTAGCAAGAGGGATGAACAAGATGGTTTCTAATAAATCCACCACCACTAGTTACTTTAGGGTTGCCATTAGAGGCACCATAAAAATTCAATTTGTGCCAACCTTGAGGTGGGGGATCCATTGAATAAGAGATCTGTCAATGTTGGGTGTATTATAATTATTATTACTATGACCACGAGGTGTTGTACTCTATCCCATCTTTTTCAAAATTTTGTCTTGGAAATACCTAGTGACTAGCACAATCCAAAGGTGTGTAGTTGCGGGGTGAGTCCATTACACAAATCATCGGGTGATGTGACATACACCCCAAGAAACCACACCGCAATTGAAATCTGGATTGAACCCATGACCTAGTGTTCACCCACTCGATGACATACCATTAAGGTTAACCATAAGGATTTTCATTATTATAATTATTATTATTTATTTTTGGGGATATTTTAGCCCTTGTCATTTTAATATTTTTCTAAATTTTTAATGTAAATGATGTTTAAATTTTTATTTCCTTTTATACATATTTTTAAAACTAAAATATAGTCAAATCCCATTTAGTTTATTTGTGAAGTTGTGTGGCTGCATAGAAACCACCAAGGACCAATTCTTGACATAAAAGTTAAGTGGTTGAGTATAAGATCATTCCTTGGGTGATTTCGATAGTTTGTATGCCCTTTACATGTAGTTATTTAGCTAAAGGTGAACATTGATTTAAATGTACACTTACTCGAGTTTATAAATGCTCCATCATTCAATCAAATTACAAGTGACCTTGTTATAACTATGTAAATTTATTTCCTAACTATAATTCTTTTATCCTAGAGATATCATGAAATCAATAAAAAAACATTAAATTTATATAATTCTTATTTATAGCATAAATAAAAATGATATTTTATTCATATACATATACATTGAGTGTTATAATATTAAAAGTACATTGTGTCGAAAAAATCTTGTTTTAAAAATTATTTTTCACTATATGATACACAAGCACACAAATTTGTCACTTGAAATTCTTATTTCCACTTGTGAACTAGTGTCTTATAGAAAAATTAGAAATATATATAATTGTATTGTTATTTACAAGAATAATAGTAATATTATACATCAAAATCCTACATTTCATCATTGTAAAGTTTTAAACTAATTATTTCTTTTATCACTTCATACACTCACATTTTGAACAAAAATATCACTTCTCTATTTAAAAGTGTGTCACATTACTATACTTTCACTTGGTAATACCAAAACAAGTAACTAGTTTATACAAAAATTAGGCACCTAGGATTGAAAAATTGATTAGAGCGTGAGAGGGTGGAACATCAAACATGAAAATTAGGGATTTATCGTGGCGGTGGTTACGAGACATGTGTGGCCTGCAACACTTGTAATAGGTACACCACGTGGAAGAGGATTCTTATATATGTGATCTTTCACCCTTTATCTTAAAGCCAATTTCAATAAACTAGGATTTTGGTAGAGCGGGGTTCATTTTAGGGGCGAATATTCATACATGTACAAATATTAGGATTTTTGAAGTTTGAAATTGGTGATTATTTTACTATAGTATGGTAACAAGTTCACCAAAAATTTATGGGTCATAAATAAATTTGACCCTAATTTTGCCTTATGTTCCACTAAGAGTCAACCAATGTTGGTATATCCGCCATTATGTTATAATATACTATTATATATACAATTAATTCACCGTAATGTAGTAATACAACAATGTGGTATTGGATAGGAACATTCATAAGGGTGGGCATGTGTGAACATGGTTTCCTTACCAAATGGTAATAGACTATGATTGATGTTATTCGGGGAGTTACATAAAGGTGTCACATGTTAACATGGTGTTGGTACTAGACGGTAACAAATTTTGATTGTTGTCGGCGGGGACATGCATAAAGGCGTTGTACGTCAACATGGTGTATTTCTTGGGGGTAGTAAAAAAATTTGATTTCTACTTGGCGTGAACATCCATGAGGGTGTTGCACCTAGCATGATGTCATCACTAAGCAATAACAGGTTTTGATTACTATATGAGTAGTAGTTTTCCTTTCCATGTAGCACTCGATATTATTTTCCATGCCACTAACTAGTGGAATTTTTTAGTGATGTCATTTGACATAAAAAGAGAGTATGGGATTTTTTTTCTTATGTCATTTTTGGGAGGAAATATTTCTCATTGAGACAATCATTTTAACTACTAACATTAAAAAATTCAAAAAAAAATTCCATACAAAATTAGCGAAATCTACATTTTTGCACAAAAATCAATTTTTTTGAAGTTTTCTATTTGCACCATATTTTGTGAGGAAAATTTTCTTAATGAGATGGTCATTTTAACTACTATTGTCACAAAATTACATATTCTTTTGGCCGACATCATATACTATCATCCGAAAGCATATACTTTTAGTCACAAATTTTTACCGATCAACACCATTATTAAATGATTCATCATCATTTTCTTTAGATTCGCCATCATTTCGAAAGTCATTTTAACATATTTTCTAAGGAATCTATATAATTTTTTGGGAGGGGGTCTTAAAATGAACCCGGGGTAGTGCTCAAGGCCTATGCCAATAATATGAGGAATTAATTTGTTTAGATGAAATATTGGTGTACAAAAGTAGATGAATAATATCCTATTATCGCCATTTAACGGGATGAAATTACATAATAAATGAATACCTTAATAAATTGAGGTTTAATTAACAAGTTTATAGGTTGAGAGCCTCATGATAAAGAGTTACGAGCTTGGATTACAAAAAAAAAAAAGTTGAAAGGGAATATCATTGTTTGCCTTGGCTTATGAGGGTTTTTAATTGCTAATTTTTCAAATGAAGAGTAAAAAGTTAATATATTTGAACATGGAACTTAGTTCTTTGGAATATCAAGGTTATTGATGACATTGTGAAGCTTCATTTTCTACTTCTCTCAAGAGCATCCACAATTGCTCCAATTTGGGTAAGACATTTTAACCTTCTAGCATATATGTGGGTAGAATCTATTTTGTTGAGAATTGATATCTCCCACATGGATATGACCTAAATTTATTCTTAAACTCATAGTAACAAACATATTTTTATGCCAAAGTTTGTGTTTAAATGAATGTTAGAAAACATCAACCTAGAAGGGTATGGTTAAAATCCTTGGAAGAAGATTTGTTTGAGAAAACCTTAGATGATGAAAACCTTCCATTTAGATGTATATGGCCTATCATAACATGTAATTTTATCTTGGGAATACACCTTGACCACTTGCTAAAATGATGTTATTTCTGAAAAAGAGAGAGATAGGAAAGACTTCAGTTTTTGGTAGTAAAAACAAACAAAACCCTAAACCTATTTCTAAAGGGAGATAACAATTTCAAGAAAAAATTAAGGTGATCGATAAACATGTTTTGATCTAAGCTTCAACTCTTTTGTGGTTTTAGACTCATACTTGAGGATGTTCTTTAGGAAAATAAGTTTTTGGAATCAATAAAAACCCCAAAGTTTTTGGTTAATACCTGTGTTTTTAGGATGGATTAGTTGAGATTCATGTTAAAAGCGCCAAAGTATTGCAAGGTGATATGTACAATTCTATTCCATTTGCATTTTCATTTTTCATGATATGTCCTTGTTTGCGGTCTAGGAGGAAAAGGGAAGAATGCATGCATGTTACTCACTCTTCTAAAAACTAATGATTAGGTTTGGTGTTTGAACAACCATAATTTGATATATATTGGTGTTTGATTTTGTTCTTTGAGATCCTTTTAAAATTTTTGGTATTTTTATGTGGTGTACTCTCATACCACCTCCTTTTTTATTTCATAAACAATAGTTAGTCATATACATAATAAAGGAAAACAATACAATCTATTTTAAAGATTTGACTAACTTATAATGAGGAAGACTCCACATTATCATGCTTATTCATATAATTGAAAATATTCTCAAGTTAGCACCCTAAATGGATTCTTCAACCAAAAGGAGAAGAAACATGCCAAGGAAAATAAATTATGGCACAACACGATGTTAATTTTTAGAAAGAGTTAATAAATGTTTGACAAGGAATCAATGAATGTTACTTAGGGTTATCTTTCATATGCTCATAATGGCTAGTTTATAAAATATAAATTTAGTATGTAAGTTTTATTCATAAGGTTTCTCAATAACAACAAGTACTAAGTAATATATAAAAGTAATATTTTGTATGCACTATTTTGAGATGGGACTTATCACACTTGTATTAGAAATTATATTTAAAAAAACCATTTGAAAAAGAAACTCTAATAAATGTAATTTGTACATACTTTTTTGGGTATGAGACTAATTATTTGTTATGGTGTTAGTGTATTTATGTATTTATTGATTATTGGTTTAAGTTATATTTTTGTTGGTGTGTTATTTATGTTGTTTAATTTTCAATATATTTACTTGTACTTTATGTGGTTTTTAACACTTGTAAATTTATCTCTTGTTGATTTTTTTCTAATCTTGTTTCCTTTTTTTTCTTTAAATGTTTTATACTTTCCTTTGTTATATTTTAAACCCTACTTTTTCTAATCTTAGACCCTTGAAAACATCATTAATCAACTCAAAACACCCAAAATCTTACGGAATAACTATTTGTTTCCCTAGTACAACTCTTGATACTCCTAAGATGTCATGAAAAGTGTTTCCTTTCTTTTCTAGTTTCTCAAAAATATACTTCGGTTTTGGCTCCCATTTTTGTGGTTTTATGTTAATGATAAATTAGGTTCCTTGATAATTGTATCCCTATTCATCAATGTTTTCATGTTATATGTCAACTTGTGCACCAATAGGGTCTTCATTTGAATTCAAAACTTTATAAATACATAAGTGCATTAGTGCATTTAGTGAAAAAATGAATATTGATCAAAATTGAATTTAATGAAGCTATAAAATGAGTGAATCTATTCATTTCAAAAAAAAATCATATCAAAAGAGGTAAAACATTTAGAAAATAACATATTGCATTATTACTTGTTGAATCCATTGAAAGAACAATAATGGTTAGAGAACTTTTTTATATTAAACTATATTCTAAACTACATTGTCTACTATTTTTGAGAATTATTTTGTAAATGAGGTGTGATTGAGATGGGGCCCACATTTTTAATATATTATAGGTGTTCTGTAAGCTAATTTAGGTTTGGAGGAAGGAGAGTTGATTCTTAATGACTCATAGAAAAATTTAGATAAGTGAGGAGAGTTTCAAATCCTAAGAGCACATAATCAAGGTCATCAAATCGATTTTACATTTTTCTAATATTTTCCAAAATCATAATATTATCATAATCATAGGGATATGGTTTTTGGGTAAAGTATAGTCTAGTGAAACATCTTTATTTTTTGATTTTGTGGATATGCTTGACCTTTTTTGACTCATTTTCCATTATATGTTGTTGATGAATGTCTTGATTTGTGAATATAAGTGTGTCACTTTATATCCATAATTATGTCAAAGATTTTAGTTATTTTGAATTCATTATGTTCTTATTGTACATTTTTTTGGAAAAGGGTGAGTAAGAGGGTTTTAAAAGGACCCACGACCTTTTACAAAAAATCCCAAGTGGTTAGATATAGAAATTAAGTGTTAAGAGAGAAATCCCAAAGGAATCCAAAAAACAAAAAGCAAAAAACCAAAGGAAAACCAGTACAATTACATAAAGTGCATTTTATTAAGCGTGTAGATTGCATTCTTAGAAACAAAAACATCATTTCTATCTACCAAATTAAGAGTAAGCTTTATTAGTTTGAGGAAATCTGATTTGATACTTTCTCGAGTCTTGTCCTTGTATAACTTCTAGTTCTTGATGACCGAGAAGGCCATGTTGAGATTTTCGAGGATAATGAGAACGATTGCATTATCTTCTTAAATGTGTTGGATAGGAGAGGATGTATAGGATTATGCACTTTAATTGAAGCCACATTCTTATATTCCATGTCAATTTCAAGAGAGCCCACTAGAATAGGGAAGGACATTCAGGATAGACAAAATAAATCCACAAAAAAATTATGGAATATTACGATCGTGGACAACTCAAAGGCTTAGAAAGAGGGCACAGGGACGTCAATGGTAATGCAAGAGGGGACATGATAAAGGTTGATGGATAAATACATGAAAAAAGAGGAAGAGATGACCATAGGGGCCGAGGAAATGGGGGAAAGCGTAGAAGGCCCCAACCCAAGGAGGGTAGTGGAGAGGAGGGGATGAAAAAGAGAGGAAGTAGGGAGGAGAGGATCGTAGCACTCTACCCAGTGATGAGAACATCTAAGTTAGATTCGGAGGGAAGGTGGAGGATGGCGAAGGAATAAAATCATATCAAAGGAGGCATATGGGAGAGAAGGAGGCGGGTGGGGTGGCTCGAAGTAGAAGCGAAGTCGGGTGGCGTTGCTTCCCCAATGTAGGAAGGAAATGATCAATGTCACTCGGAGAAGGAATGGAAGAGAAGAGGAGGTAAAGAAGACTCTAATGAAGAAGAGGGCCTTCTTCTTCTGTACTTAATTGCAGAGAAAGATCAAAATATTGGAAAAGAAAAGATGCAAGATTCACCTATTTATCATGGTGCAAATGAGCAAGCAAGAAGATCTAAGGACCATATATCAACTTATATCATCCTTCTAAAGTGAAATAACACATGAGATGCTTTGTAACCTTGTCCTAAGGTAGAGGTAGAGAATCCATTCATAACCCATTGATATTATTTTAGTTTCTCCCCATGACATAAACATTCTTCCATTTCACACATAGGGATCATTTTAAATATGCATCTCCCTGGAAGGAAGGCTAGTAGCTTGATAATTGATTCAGGAGAAATTATAAACCTTTATGCCCACCTTGACCTTCCTTTATTTCATAATGCCAACACACTATTGGAGACCACTGATAGAATGTTCCTTCACCATTCCATGAAAATATTAATCCCCGCATCCTGTAATATATTCCAAACTTTTTGATCACCCTTCACCTCCTCACGGGGAAAAATGTTCAATCCTTTATATCTAGGCCCACCCATCATGCGCTGAAAGAAAGCAACCAACATTGGCAAAAATCCAAGATGGTTGTTGCTTAAATGGGAAATACAAGCACCTTCACCCTCGTAGTACAACGTGTCAAAATTAACTCAAAATGAGTGTTGTCATTAATCAAAAATCCACTCCAATTAACCATCATTGAGAAAATATTCCCCTCACACAAGTGTGCACAATTTTTAGAATCATAATTAGCATTGCAAGTAATTAATGAAAAATAATTATTATCACTATCACAAAGTAGTGGGACTTAGTCTTAGAAAGCTATAATTGGTAGTAGCCCAAAAGAGCCAAATACAACTGGAAAATAATCCCCGAGGAGAATTAAGCTCATGCAGAGGAAAATAATTAGAAATAATATTAAAAAGGTTATCCAAAAATTCTCCAAACCAAGATCTTTGACCATCATAGAAGATACCCATATTCACTAGAAATTTTGCCACTCTATTGCCCTCTCGATATATATGTTGAAACTTTTATCTACTAAAAGTGATCTTGAAGTTTTCTAATATTTTTATTATATTACTAATTGTCTATTGGACAAGATCATCAAAGGTTAGAAATTTTTGCATTAAGAGATTCACTTTCCACAATGATTTTACCCATACCAATATTAAGATTCATCTCCACCCCTTTAAGGATGGCTAGAGCTTCAGCTCTGTGATTAGTACCAGTGTCAAAATTAGTTGCAACTAGAGCCAAGAGATGACCAAATTCATCTCTTAGGATAGATCCACCCCCCGAGGCCCCTAGTTTACCCTTAGCCTCTTCATTTATATTAATCTTCATCAACTTGTGAGGGGGACTAAGAAGTATTCGCTCTTAATGAAGCGAAAAAGAAAAAGATGAAATTGGTATCACAAGTTAATTAGGCCAAGAGGCTGAAGTAATTAGAGTAATTTTCTATTTGTGCTTCCTCCAGATGAAGAAATTCAAGTTTTCCTGGACTAGAAACTATTCCGGTGAAGACATATCCCAAATCACAAGCTGCTCCTTAAAACTTCACTTTTTCTTTTTATCTAGATACCCCATAAGGTGCGTGGGAGAAAAAATATTCCAAGCAAGAGAGGTAATAGGATGATTGAAGTGATAGCACCCTTTGGGAAAAGGTATCCGCTAAGAAGAGGGGAAAACTCAAGAAACCCCCATATTAACAAGAAGCGGACTCACGGAGGGAGTGAGAGAAGGGGAATGAAGTTAAAGGTGGGTAGATATTTCCATAAGCATTAAGGAAGAGTATGCAATGACTAGTAAGAGAGAATCCCATATGTTTGAGGTTTTCCCCAGAGAGAATAACATCACGAGAGGAGAGCAAGAGAAGACACCAATTTTAGGAATAACCTGCGGAGACCAAATTTTCTTAAGTGGTGGTGCACAAGGTGGGTGCACTTTTGACAGAGTAGGCATATTTAACCAAGAAGTCACTAGAGGAGAGATTAACAAAATGCGTTCATCTTGAGAATGAGAAAAGGGAACATATCTTTGGGAGGAAATCACAACCTTAAGATAATTAATATGTTGCTGAATTTGGATAAAGCTCTGACCATCCCATGAAGGAATTTTACCGTGAGGTTTATTTTCTTTCCTTTCGATGTAACCCTAACCTTATAACCATATAAATAAGAAATATGGTTTTGATAGGGTTCCAAAAGTAATCCCGCATAAGAGGCATATCACCCAACCACCGATCATTCCTAGAAGTCAATGAGAGTTCCATCCCCCAAGCACCACTTAGTACCAAATTGTAACAATGATTGAGAGCCGACAATGGAGTTCCAAATTGCAAAGCCTCGTGAAAATTCAAAAGTTAGAAAGTCTCCATCGGGGAAGGTATTTATAAATCAGAATGAGAGCCCATGGGGAGTGGTCTTTAGAAGCAATATCCCACCCAAACTTAGCCAATATGGCTACATTCATAGAATCAACTCTTGAATTATGGTCCTCCAACCGCCATAGGTTCACAGACATTATTCTAGGAAACTAGATGAATCCTTTTGTGCTCTTGATGCTCGACAAAATGAAGTGTTTTTGAATTTTAATGATGTGAGAGGCCACCGATGAGGGCATTTTAAGTAAAGACATAAAATATATAGGAAGGCTTTTAAGCGAGGTTTTAACTGATTATAGCTTGGTTGAGAAGTGAACCCTTCTAACCTATACGCTTCTTCTAAAACGTTCAATAATCATATCCAAAGAGTTTTAATTTTCCTATCTTTGAAAAGTGGTATCCTCAAATAGGTGGAAGGAATATTAGTTATGCTTATGCCAAAGATAACAACGATCTTTCTTTTCCTGTTGACCGGAGTATGAATGAAGGCTATACAACTTTTGGTAAATTTGATGAGTTGCTGAGAAGCAAATTGGTAGCATTCAAGGATCATTTTCAAAGATCTAGCTTCCACCACCGAGGTTGCACCCAGGAGGAGGGTGTCATCTGCAAATTGACTATGAGTAGCCTCAGACCCTAGTCGTAATCTTGAGGCCAAATAAAGTAACAAAATTTTTAGCGCCTCAAGTTCCCCTGCTCAAAGTGTCAACCATAAGGAGGAATAGGAAAGGAGAGAGCCGATCTCTCTACCTAATTCCTCTACTATTAGAAAAAAAAGCAGGGAATACCATTCACAAGAATAGAGAAATGAGGAGTGGAGATGCAACTATAAATCCAGTTACACCATTTTTCACAAAAACCAAATTTCTTGAGTACTTTGAGGAGAAAAGGCCAGTTGACTCGATTAAAATATTTTTACATGTCTAACATGACAATCATTCCTATTGTTTTAGAGTTATGGGCTGAGTGGATGGCTTCATGCACAATTATAACTCATCCTTGAATCACCTTTGCCTCTAAGAAAACCGGTTTGTTGAGTAGAGATCGGGTTATTCATAAAAGGATTCAATCTCATCACAAAAATTTTGGTAATTATTTTATAAGTGGTATTGCAAAGGCTAATAGGGTAAAAATTTGAAACCGATTTGGATCCCAAAGATTTAGGAGCTAATGTAATGAAAGTATTGTTCCATTCCTTTAAAAGAGAGTCATTATTTTGAAACTCATTAACAACCTCAATCAGGTCTTGTTTAATGATATCCTAAAAAATTTAGAAGAATGTTGTAGGGAATCCATCGAGGCCTTGTAATTTGTCTCCTTTCATGTTAAAGACAGTTTTATGAACATTTTCGAGTTGAAAATGGCTGAGTAAGTTTTCCATTAATTTCATCAAAAACAAGCTGGGGATATGTTACAACATTTCTGACATATCAACCTCATTAAGAGGCCCTTCTTCCATGAGGATGTTAGCATAAAAATTAACCAATTATGAAGAAATGGCATCTTCAAAATTCATAAGCTTATCGTCTATCAATAAGAGTTCTTTGATTTTATCCCGATTTTATGCTTGGAAGTTATAGCATGAAAAAATGTCTTGTTGCGGTCTCCTTGTTGTAACCAAAGTTCCCTAGATCTTTGTCTCCAATAAATTTCCTCTTCAGCAAGAGTATTATGATATTCACTTAGCAAAGTCAGTTCTTGCTGGTGTATTTCAGGTGTTCTTCCATATCTTTCAATATTGGTAGTTATATATGAGATCTTCCTAGAGAGTTTGAGTTTTCTTTCTCTAATATCCTCGAAGGTTTTGACTTTCCAAATTTTTAGATGTTTTTTTGGACAAAACTAAGTTTCTTGGAAAACCTAAACATTTATGAGCTATGTATTTCCACCCTCCACCATTCCTTGATGAGTGAATCAAGATTGTGATTCTAGAGCTAGGCGATTCAAATCGAAAAAGGCGAGGTTCTTGGATTTTGAGAAGTTTGTTGCACTTAAAAACATGGGGCTATGATCTCGAAGTAACTTTGAGGAAAGAACTTAGATAGAAATCATGCATTTATGATGAAATTACGGTTCCCTGGAATAGTGTTTTGCCATTGTTTATAGTTTAAGAGTTCTATTTGGCTTTTACCTTGGGTAAATGCAAATCTATAAATAGTTGGCTTGTGCTCAAGAAAATGGCCCCTCAAAATTTGCCTCGATTTCTCTTTCTTGATAGATTTAGTTTTCCTTTTTCTTAGAATGCTTAGTTTCTTTCATTGCATGCTTAGTTAGCATTGTTTTCTTATTAGTAAGCCACATATCCATCTTGTCTGCAAGCACTTTGTTGTTATTTCATCCAATCCATTGGAGTAGAATAGCTTAGGAAGCCATTAAAGTTGCAGTTTTTCTCCTCAAAGCAGGATAGTTTAGGTTACGGCGCTTTATGTTGCATGACTCGCATGATAATCCCTTTAGGAATTGCATAAGCCAAGCTCTGTACTCTTGCGCTATCCCTCTCTACTCGCATTGTATTGATCGGTGTTGAGCTGCCTTTATCCCAATATCTACTTGTTGATCTTTAGCATTACACGCTTTTCGGATCACGTGAACACGAAGGAGCGAGGAGATCTGCTTGAGGGGACAAGATCACACACACACCATCGGATTCGCCTTTTATTACTGCGAGAATCCGGGTTCTAGCTTTCAAATTTCTAGTTAGAATCATATCAAATAGAGTAGTTAATTGCTTTATTTCAGTTAATTCTACTCTCGATATTGCCAGGGAAGCTGTGGGGATTGATAGTTTCTGAGAAACTATGATTCACTCCTCACTTCTGAGGTAGGATCGAGAGTCTTGCAAATAGATTAGATAAGCTATTTCATTGTTTAGAATAGATCTACAAATTACACAGACAAATAGCTACACTCGGTTATTTTGTTTGTTTTAAATTGATTATTTTAGTTGTCATTTCTAGATATTTTAAATAGCTGCTTTCTTAAATTCGTAAAGCTCATCAGAAAACACAAAAAAATAGAGAAGTCATATATATCTATAGATATACTTCACATAGTTAAATTTTATTTTACTGTAGTTCGCTTTACTTTGTTGCTTTTGTATGACAATCACGGGACCTAGAGAGCCCAGGGAATACGTATTCGAGCCAATCGTGCCTCAGCCCAATCTCATCACAGCGATAACTGATATAGATCAAAATCTTAGGATTCAAGTCTTCCGAACAATGGTAAGCTTACAACAAATCAATTCCCAATTGAGTGGGTTAAACGTAGAAGATGACCAAGCACACACGTTTTGGTCAAATCAAGCGAACTCTGATTACCTAGGCAACATTCATATATTGTAGAAGGGTTGAAAAGAGAACAAACCTTTGGTTGTGATCCTTTGGTCCCCATGACCCGGATAAGGAGACACTCTTCTAGATATAGATACCAGCCTAAGAATCCAAGTTGCACGAATGCACTGTAGATATTATGAGAAAATCACACAGTTATTGATCCTAAATATAGAAGCTGAGAAAGCATACGATTATTGGATATTAGGGATTAGGACTTGATTTCACGCATGACCATAATAGGTCCACAACAACTAAGAATCTATGGTTGTGACCCACAAATCCCCATAGCCTAACGAATCCATAGGAGAATTAGACATAGACACTGGCCTACGTACACTAGTATTCAGATCTACCCCACTTCCACCTGTCATTATCGAACAATTATCCTTGCTAGACACAGACAGCTAATAGAGCTAGGGAATTCTGGACTAGGCCAGAGAATCGTCCATAGAATTGACTATATTTACCATCCACCATATGACCTTATCCGGAGAAATATGAAACTATCCCAGGTCATTTTCCACGTATTCCTGACCTATAGATCGAATCATGCAGAGCTCGATATTGATTGGAGCCTTCGAGCAGTCATCCTTGCGATCGATCTATCACACCAGTTCAAGTTAGAAGGGCCTTCTTTGCCTTAGATTCACAAATTCCACTAGTGCGTATTGAAGACATTAGATTGCCTAACTAGTTTGTCTGCATCCCATACATATTCCATCCCCACCGGCTGTCTCGGCACGACCTCGGGAGGTCGGGTGCGAGGAAGAGTTACTTGTAGATTCCCATGCTCGCTTGTCACTTTTCCATCGTACAAAATTGGTGAACGTGTGACTTAAAACTTCCTACTTTCTAAAGTTCGGAGTCATATTATTACGTGTTCTTCTTCCAATAGCTTATACGTTTTCATCTTTTCCACCTCATTGGCTTTCACCATCACCTTTTCACCATTTCGCTCCTTCCCATTATTCTGCGGGTATTCATATACCCCCGAATATGTCGGGATTCGATGCATATATGGAGACCCCTCTTGGGTCTTGAGGCATACTACGCCCAGCAAAATAGACAATCATCACCCTCACTCTCGGTATGGGGTGTGACTATTCAACTAACGGTTGTCAACACAAACTCAAGAATCGAGATATAACTCATCATTTCAAGCAGAGGAGTTAGATCAGCTCGCTCAAACACAACAAGCAGAGCCTTGAGGCTCGAATAACATGACGTTCACGGAGAATCTGGTTCATCTCCTCGAATCTTTGCTTAGACCACAAATTAGTAGACAATCGGACTCATACCGAGGTTTAGACGATGAATATTGGTACGTTATGCCAGGGAATGACCAACGTTCTCGAAGTATGTATCCACCCTATAGGAGGTTTACAAACACAACCCGAGGTCTCTTTTCAAGAAAATACCTCTATGCCCTTTGCATATAGGAAATACTCTCGGAGAAACTTGGAAAGATAGTGATTAGTTCATAGCGAGGATATCACATGCCTATACAAAACCATGGTATACAACAAACGCCACTACTGGAAAAACATATCGTGACTTCACCAAATGAAGTCATTTGACTCTAATAGAAAGGTTAGAGGGTTAGAACTTGCCCAAGCAAGTCAAAATTCACAATTCATGCAAGCGGGGAGTTCGATCCTCCACACCATCCTAGCCAAGTAGATCTCCTCACGGGAGTAGGCACGTTAGGCATGACTCCTCGGTATTCACAACAAATGCCAACTAGACCCACCATCTCTAACTGCTTTGTTCCTCCCGGTCTAGTACAAAACAATCCATTCTGGGCAGTACCCGTCATACTTAAACATATACTCCAAATCACCACAAGGGGATATGTTCTCCTCTCTCGGCATGTTTTCTCAAACATAGGGGCTTCCTTATGCCCCCTGATGCATACTGCATTGTGCCATATCAACAACCCATCCCCACCACCGCTCCCTCAGCGAGGCACCATCGATGGTGAAACATATGCGATAGGGACTTACTCGAGAATATTTGAAAGAGCCCTTGGATTTCACCATACGAAGCGTCATGCTTCAAGACCTCTTCTGATTTTCCCAAATACAAAGGAGAGGGAGATCCAAATGCACATATCAAAGCTTACGCTCTGACCATTCGAGAACTACTCCCATGGGATGGGGTTGTTCTTTAAAATATTCCCAAAAACCTTGGAAGGCATCGCTCTCGATTGGTATTATAGAATACGAGGCTTCCATACATTCATTCAAACAACTCGTGTCGAGTTCATGAGGCCTTTGACATGAACAAATTATTAAGAACAGGAATCGGGAGTTCTTACACATCAAACAAGAACACAACGAATACATCGCCCATTTCATCCAAAGGTGGCGTACGGTTCTTTATTCTTGGCAAGTGCTCCAAACATGGATCAAATGGAACTATGTGATTTATTCCTTCATTCTCTTAGCGAGAGAAGTGAAGGAAGAAGTCAGAAGTTCCCATTAAGAACTTATGATGAAGTACTTGAGAGCGCTCTTGAATAGATCAAGCGGCGATTGATAGTGGTCATGCAAAACATATGGAGCAAGCGGGAGGTTAATCACCCTGACGAGAACACTACTGACTTATCCTACTACCACATGAGCGTCAATCGAGGACCTAAAATCCTTAACAAAAATCGGGGTGTAACAACAGATGGAGTAACCGACCAGCCTAAAAAGGTAAATGTTGTCAATACTCCATCACAGACTCACAACCAACGAAATAACAACTTTACCCCGACAATCAATACAGTGGATTTTAACCATCCACAACAACAACAACAACGGCGAAATCCCATACAGGGTCCAAGCCAAAATTCAACTAGGTACCAAAACCAGAATTCAAACCAAAAACAACAAACACAAAATTTTAATAGACAGCGGTTTGATCAAAATTTTGGGCCTGATACACATCAAACCAACAAACTAGGAATTACTGATCCTAATTCGTATTGTGGTTTCCACAAAATTCGGGGCCATGACACTAGAACGTCGTGACTACTGATAAATTCATGCGCGCTTGCCGGATGAACAAAAACAACTTTTTCATGGATATGTTCTTAGCAGATCCTACGTCACCAACGTCAAATACCTTTTCAGGGGTAGTTTCCCCTCAAAACGCACCCCTGAAGATCTTTAATGATCCACTCCCAAATCATGATAACAACAGGCTAAATCTAACTAGGATGAACAAGGGTGTAATGACAGGAAACAATGATCATGAAGCCTCGACCTCGCTAAATCCATTAGTTGCGCCACAACTAGGAAGTCAACCACGACCTAAGGTAGTCGGTTTAGTGGAGTTAGATCTTTGAGCTACCCATCGAAGCTATAACAAGGACGCGAGTATTTCTCTCGGCCAAGTCAAGCCACTGCCGAGAGGCGGATGACATCAACAAATCGTAGTAAAAACACTGTGGGTGCACTATGATTTGATTAACGACCTAACAAAAACCTTCTCACACATTTCATTCTTAGACTTACTAAAGAACTCTCCCCACAGGGCTGCTCTTTTAGAAGCATTAGGTTTAGGTCATCTAATTAACATCACTCCACCACACTGAAACATAGGTAAATCATGTGGACTTTGATGTTCATCCTCAGGGGCGAGGCGAGATAGGGATGTCGAATTCATATTCGAGATAAACAAAATGCCGACAGAGATCTTTGAGATCGCGCCGAGGTGATCGACCTTACATTTGCAAGTATGGGTTTATAACAACTATGTAAAGCGTGCGATATGGTTGTGATGGGGCGGAGTTAACATAGTCCCCTTCTCTTTCCTCAAAAGCTAGGGTATGGAGAAACCAATTGTTCCTGACTCGAAATACACTAAGGGGCTATGATAGTCTTAAAGCCACCTCGGTTGGAACTATAATATTACCGGTCACCTTAGGACCCAAAACCATCTTGGTGAGTTTTATATTATAGATCGGAAACTAACTATAATATGATCCTCGGCCGACCATGGATACCGCATGAAGGCAATCCCTTCTACACTATTTCAAGAAGTAAGGTTTTTACATTTAGGAAAGGTATTCGTGGCCAAAGGTGATCCAAAACCATTTGATGTACACCTAGCTGACTTAAAGAAAAGACCAGGCGTACACTCGGAGTTTGAACTCCCAACAAATCAACTTAATAAACCTACGAGCGCAAAAACAAAAGAAAAGTTGGTACTCTACGACAGATCTTGAAACTATGAGCCTAGCCAAAGTAACCCCAACCCCCAAAGATGAGGCTAACACTGTAGAAACAGTATCATTAGGAACTACTGCAAAAATCGTTGAATTGCTAGAAAATGATCTACCAATATTCTTACCATTCGATTCAGTAGGCATAGGATATTCCCTAGGCATTGGCTCTCTTCCAGCAGAGGATCTCTGTATGGTGGAAGTAGAATATGCAAACACAACAGATATCCCACCGTCCATATTCCCAGTCAAATATTGGACACTCCATTTTGATGGAGCTAGATGCCGTTACGGAGCGGGGGCAGGTATAATCTTTACTTCCCCTGAAGGAAAAGTCTTACCTTTTGCCTTTAAACTAAATTTGAGTGCACAAACAATGGCGCTGAGTACGAAGCCCTCCTCCTTGGCCTCATCTTAGCTAAGAGAATTGGTGTTGATAACATCAGAGTCTTAGGAGACTCATGATTAGTGTGAAACCAAGTCTACGAGGTATATGAAACCAAAGCCGAGCACTTACTGACTTTACAAAAAAAGTTGTATTAGATTTAAGCAAGGAGTTTGACTTCATATCAATTGAAGCAATCCGTGAGAGAAAAATCTTCTCGCCGATTCAATAGCAACTCAGCATCACGTTTTACTCAAGCGATGAGTTAGAGGATACCCGTTTCATGGTATCCCTTCGTGATGAACCATTGATAAAAACAATGACAAATTCTCTTTTAAGCGGAAATGAATCTACTATCCTAGACCATGTTGATAGTGATATGGCCACTTTGGATTACTTAAAATGCCTATGCGGCACTACATCTCTCTCTATCATATGATAGATTTGTCCTTAATCCACATTCGTCTTCTACTTGGAAATCCCATGATGGATCTTCCCTCACAAATGGAACCTAGCATATGCACGAGTAGAAAATGGGGATGATTTGGATTTACCTCAGGCCACTTTGAGTTTGAAGAGGTAACGCCTCTTTGATCGAAGAAACAATTGATATTAACATCGGAGCGGAAGATGAACCAAGGATATTGAAACTAGGGTCCTCGTTAACCCCGGAGGAAGTAGAAATACACACTCGGATCCTCGAAAAGAACATCGAAGGCGTTTGCATTTAATTATAAGGAAATGACGGGAGTTGCACCCCACATCGCGGTGCACTGACCTCGTCACTAAATCGATGCAAAGCTGAGTTAAACAAAAATCGAGACCCATGAAACCCAAGGTAGCTCTCATGGTAAAGAGGAGGTAATAAAACTCCTCAGTAGGATTCATCAAGCGATCGATTACTCCCGATGGGTATCTAACATCGTTCCCGTTCTCAAGAAGAATGGAAGATACACATCTGCATAGATTTCGAGACATCAACAAAGCATGTCCTAAAGATGACTTCCGTTGCCATCCATTGATGTCATTGTTGATCACAGCAATTTGGGTTTGAACTTTTGTCTCTCATGGATGGATTCTCGGGATACAATCAAATTAAAATATCGAACAAGATCAAGCTAAAACCACATTTATAACTCCTTGGGAACTTATTGCTATCTTTGTTATGCCATTTGGTCTCAAGAATCTTTGGTGCTACATACCAGTGAGCTATGACATATATATTTCATGATTTAATTCATAAAATCATGGAATCCTACGTAGATGACTTGTTGGCTAAGGCCAAGAAGCGTTGTGACCATCGGAAGTACTCGCGTCATTCTCTCACGTCGATAGAATACGGAGTCACGCTAAATCGAGAAAAATGCGTCTTTGGTGTAACGGGAGGAAGCTCTAGGTTACATCATATCATCACGAGGATAGATGTTGATTGACCAAAATTGGGTTGTCCTCGAAATGGTTCCACCTTCGGATGAATGCGGAATCAGGTCATTTCTCGGAAAATTTGGGTGCAATCGAAGATTCATCCGGACTTAAGTTTCGCCATTCATCAATCAACAATTTACTCAAGAAAGACTATAGCATTGATTGGTGAAGATTGCTGATAAAGCTTTGATGCGGTTAAGCGTTTCTTGTTATCACCACCTACGCTAATGCCACCTAAGCTAGATCACCGTTAATTTTATACTCACGAGCTACGATGTCTCGCTAGCTTTGCATCTTTGGCTCAAGAAGGCGATGACAAGAGAGAAGCGCGTGATTTATTTCATTAGCGAAGCGTTGCTCGACTATGAAACACGTTATACACAAAGAGAGCGAGAATGCCTCGCCATAGTCTTTTTGACCAAACGCCTAAGACATTATATGCTAAATCAAGAAACAAGGGTCATGGTAAAAACGGACCATTTACGAACTTTCCTCACACAAGGGTCCTTGTCTAAAAAATTTGGACGTTTTATAACCTTAATGGGAATTGAATTAACATTTGTAAATCGAGAAGTCGGTTAAAGGACAAATCATTGCAGATTGGTTGGTGATAACCCATTAGATGGAGGCGATCTAGTAGATTTAGATTTTCCGGATGAGTGCGTATCTACATGAAACCCGACCCTCTATCTACGAGTGTCACACTGGTACTGCTTGATATCATTAATTATATCATGGACCATACGTATCGAAGAAAGAGCTACCACAACAAAAAGAAGGCGGTTACGTATTATCGTAGCTAAATACATCATTATAGAGCAAGTGCTCTATCGGAAAGCGTTCGATGGAATGCTCTAAGATGTGTCGACACAGAAGAATCAAGAAGATTCTCCATGAATCCATAGTGGAATGTGTGGAGGCCACTTCGGTGGTCATGCCACCACTCGTAAAATACATCGAATGGGCTATTTCGGCCTACTCTAGAACACGATGCGAGTAGAGTTTAAATGCGGAGTGTCATAAGTGCGAGAATTCTCCCATGAGATCCATATGCGGCCAAGCTCTGCTGACCAATCGCTACTCCATGGCCCTTTTCTACATGGGGCCTAGATTTAATAGGAAATTCTCTCCCTCGTCCCTGAGATGGCCATAATTTTATAATCACGGCCACGAATATTTTACCAAATGGGTAGAGGCTATGCCTCTTACTACTATACACAGTTTTGTAATCGCCGAGTTCATTTTGAACCAAATCATTTGTGAGTACGGTATCCACAAATCATTATCTCCGATAATGGAACTTCTTTAAAAATGAAGAGGTTCGTGAGCTATGCGATAAATTTAAAATAAGCCATCATACGGCTTCCTTGTATTACCCTCGAAGCCAGCGGACCAGGTGAAGCGGCGAATAAAACACTAAAAGCCATTCTCCTTAAAGCGGTGAAAGAAAACAAAGCGAGATTGGCACTTGAAGTTATATCCGGCCTTATGGGCCCACCGAACCTCAATAAAAACACCAGGAGCAACTCCTTTCTCTTAGTATTCGGGGCGGAGGCGGTTCTCCCACTCGAGGTTGAAATACCCGAGTCTCCGCATTTCATTACTGAGGATTACGGATGAAGATGCTTACGAGAGAAGCACGTCTCTCCCGATTAGAAAGCCTAGATGAAGCTAGGTTAGATCTTTGAGCAACGGCATAGAGTCTATCTTTGACCGGATGTGCGGTGATATAACAAGAAAGTCTATGAACGTGACATATATGAAGGTGATCTAGTTCTAAGGCTAGGCAAGCCGGATCGACAAGAAGACCGGTGAAGGAAGGAAATTCGGCCTAAATGGTTGGGCCCATATCCGAGTCATGAAGGACTATGGAAATGGTGCATACCTCTTATGTACGCTAGAAGGTGAGGAATTTGGTGAAAGCAGTCAATTCCCTACACCTCAGCGGTTTCGCAACGCGTATATATGTAGCATATATATATATATACTATATATATATATATATATATATATCTACATTGCATCTTCATATAGATTAGGATCATATTGTAAGCTTGTTTCATACACAAATGGTGATCAAGGAATCTATTCTCAAAGCAATTCATTACAAACTCATGATGTTGTTGGCATAAACACTTTAATCATACTTCTCCATTTTCATGATATCATCAAATTATCTGGAATCATTTTATCAAATAAAGCTAGACATGACAAAGTCTTAACGGTAACCATACCACGAGATCTGTGAGTTTATTCTCTTTGTTGGTTTCTTCTTAGGGTAGGTGTCTTGCCTATGGTGCATTTCAGAAGCTTCATGGTGTCACATCTATCCCATATGTATATCTCTTTGGAAATAAACACATATTGACATTTTACTCAAATAAACAAGTCAAACATTGATCAAACAGAAAATTTTAATTTTACACATTTCCTTGCCCCACCAACCTTTGGTGATGAGCTTGCGTCTCTTACTAGTGACGTAGGGTTGGGAAAGGATGGAAATGCCCTTACTCGCCTATGCTTTGCCCACGGTGATAAACCCACGCTTCTTACTAGTAGCATGGGGCAAAGTGTAGGGGGTCCTCTTGACAAATAAATGCAAAAGGTCATACACAAACAATTCAAACTTTGAAACTTTGAGTCAAAAACAAATGAATCAGATGTTCAAAATCCCAAGAGAGTTAAAATCCTAAAAACCCAGATTTTGTCTACTATGTGGCCATCTACGGGTCTAAGTCTGGATAAACCGCAAAGCAAGTTGCATCCAAAACTATGAAGTCACTCGAGTGGAGTGGACTTGTGGTGTCCTAATTTGGTTCGCAAAGCTTTTTCTATCTTCCATCACTATCATTTCACTACACCTCATAACTTGCGCCCTTCCCTGACTCTTGGTGATAAGCCCTCGCATCTTACTAGTTGCGTGGAGTTGGGGGTAGGGGCGAGGTTTATCATTCATCGTCCGGTTTATTTTCATCACTTTGCCAAAACAAACATGAAGTATCCAAAATTGCTTACAGAAACTAAGATTCAAAATCACATTATATCTACATCATCATATATCAGCATCATGAAACACAAAAGGAAAGTAAAACACTTGCATCATTTGTTCACCATTGCATATATTCTAAAAGAAACATATAAACATACATCATAGTATAGGAAACTGGAAATAGAAAGTGAGCCATGAATACCAAGAGTTTGATCCAGAACAAAAATACATATATATAAATAATCAACGTTTATATACAATGCCATCATGCACTAAGCATGGTCAAAATGCTCAAAGAGCGGGATATACAAAAGAATATATAGTACAAAATCTACGAGCCAGTGGCTTCTCAATCCCTACGAGACCCCTCACGAAGGTGCACCCACGCCTAGGACTCGGCTACGCCGGCGCTCACGAATGCACGGAGGGCTCAGGATCCCGAGGGGCAGCCGCAGTCTCACCACGAGAATGGCTCCTCATCAAGCGCTCAGCCATCCTGTACCCCGCTAACTCTGTGCGAAGGGTCGATACCATCTGGCCACATGCAGACTGGAGCAAAGATGTCGGTATATCTCTGCAGCTGCTTGAAGGCTCCCAGCGTCCACGGGCGACTCTGTGCGGGTCCTCTCCATGGGGATCATCAGGGTATCAGTGCATACCCTGTGAATCAAGTCCCGCCACTCATCGGCGGTCTCTGCAAACCAAGGAAAACAAATTAGAAACCAAACAAGAAATTAAAAGATACTGAGAGATAGCAACTAAAATGATCTTAAATTAAACAAACACTAGAAGGGAGAGAGGGTAACTTACTCGGATCACCAGGCCTCCAAGATGGATCTATGGGATCAGCGCCCGCCACGGATGCTGCTGCCGGCGAGGGCTGCTCTGTGGCTGGAGCAACGTAGCGCCCATGCATGAGACTCATCCTCCCCATGGCCCTAGGAGAGTGGCTCCTCTGAAACCAGAGTCACCCTCTCTGCACTCTGCTCGGCCCTCTCTGCCTGCATGATATCCTGGGTGTCGTGCCACTCGGGATCCCACTTGTCCTCGGTCTCCTCTCTCTGTCTCTCCCCTGTAAACTCCTCAGACTCGGAGTCTACCTCAATGGGGTCATCATTGCTGCTATGGGGCGGGACCCGCGGAAATCTGAAGCAAAGGTGCAGGGCACCGGCTCTCCCTCAGCACGTACTATCCTCTGGCTGCAATAGGAATGCCGGGAGTAACCCTGTATCGACCCGGCCTCTAGGCCCCCTCAGCCTCTCGGGTGATGATACGCTATCTTTGGCGCCCTTTGGGGAAGCATACCCATGTATGGTAAGCCAAGCTGCTTTGAGGAACACGGCCAAAGGGTGCATCTCCACTCGCCCCACTCTATCGATAAGCTGCCTGTGGTGGAGCGGGAGATCAAGTAAGAGCCTCCTCGCCCCATATATGCCTGCCATAGTCAGTATGGTGTGGCCTCCATGTCGGCGGTAGTCGGGAGGCAGGCGGGATGATGAGGTGCTCTAAGCAGCACCGACATGTCATCCATCGGCTGCCCTCACAGCTCCAGGATCTGCCACCTCCACACCCCTGCCATAAGGGATGAAATGCTCATAGACCCAACTCATGACTAGGGTCGGGTGGCTCAAGGACTGCCCCTGTAAATGGACCACCCTGTATAAGTCATGGTAGGTGGTCCCAAGAATATCTGCTCCCCAGGCATATATCGACCGTGCCCCTCTATCTGTGTAATAATGGGGGACCAGCAGTATAATAATGTATCTCCTCCCTTGTCCCCGATCAGTCTCGAGGCAAGGATCCCCATGATGGCCTGGCGAAGTAAGGGGATGGGAAAAGAAGGAATGGATCGAACTCTAACCCCCTTCTTGACCCAGTAGAGATGACTGCATCTCCCATATATGTAGCCCTCTGTGCAATCTGTGCCCGTGAACTGCTTGTCTCTAGGGTGAGTCGTCTCCGATGATCGGGACCCCCAGAATACGATAGACGTCCTCAATGTAATAGTCCACTCACGCGGACCCCAGCGATCGGAAGGTGTTCGATCGCATCGAGTATGAGAACAAGTCACAAAGGATGTGACTAGATGGTGTAACGTGGGGCACGCGTGAAATCGTAGTATCGGCCCTTTGAAGAGTGTCCTCCTCATCTGTGAGAGGGCATCTAGTACCCACAGGAGCGATCACACTCCCTCTCTCGACTCCAGGATATACTCCTCTCTCTCTGCTGCATCGCATACAAAACACACAAAACAGAGCAAGTTAGCATCCAAGTAATACTGGAAAAATCATGAAAACACGTAGAAATGCTAAAAATACAAACACAATCTCAAATAGATGTTCCTTTTGCATTCTGTGCAAAACCGCCGCCTGAGCAGGGAGGCGGTTTTGTAACCGCCGCCTTAAGGGCGGCGGTCGTGTAACGCCACTACTGAACAGGGCGGCGGTCATGTAACCGCCACCCTGGGTAGGGCGGCGGTCGTGGTCGAAAACCCACGCGGGTTTTAAATTTAAAAGGCCTAAAAAGTGCAAAAAATGACCATTTTACCTAAAAACAAAGCCTACCCAGTAGGCGCCCCCCCTAGGTGGACCTTTTAACACTAACATTTTCAAAAATTACCCCCCCATGACAAAGTATTTAGCATTTCAAATTTAAGGGGGTAAAAAGGATAAACTGAAGAAAACTAACTTGTGATCTCACGGGTCGATGTTCTGCACGTGGAGGCATGATCGCTATCTCGTCACGGACGTTTTGACTCTACTCACGCAAGAAACCGTCACCGTGGGTCCCAGAGCTCAAAATCAATCAAATCGACTCAGCACAAATGAATAGGAAAATGGGCCCACTTTCATATATATAGCGCCCTGATTCGTTTTAAATGACTTTTCACGAGGTTTGGAGCCGAGCGGAGGTAAGTTCCTATCCCCCGCACAAATAGTACGTTCTCATTTCCTATTATTTTAGCGTTTATTTTTCAAACTATTGTGTCTATCTGCACTTGAGTTCTCTTTTCGTTTTGCGGGTAGCGGGAATCTTTGGATGGCGTCATTACAACACACGGATGTATCGGGTATAACTTCTAACTTCCCATTTGGGACCGCCATACTCGGACCCACCATTTTACGCCTCTTCATGGCTAAAATGCTTCTCGAGAAGGATATGTACGTACCCAAAATTGTAAGTCTTGTCTTGCCGAGAACAACGTGACACGTGCCCCTGATGATGATACTGAGTCTCCTCATGAGGTGTTCGGGATCGGAAAAGCTCTCAAGTGTGCGTTAACATCCCGCATGCCCGCTTAGCCCCGCGTGCTTTATTTTTCTTTTTCCCCTCTTTTCTTGGCCTTTTTCTCTTGATGTGAAACCGCCGCACCTGCTGCAGGTGGCGGTCTCGTGACCGCCCGCCACTGAGCAGGGCGGTCGGTCTCTCACCACCACCACTGCTCGGGCGGCGGTCCTTTACGCATTTTCCAGAAAGCTCTTTTAACATGACTCACGTAAATTCAACGTTTTACCAGCTTTCTTTCACCGCCATAAGCTTGCATTTATGATTCTGGTTCCCTGGAATAGTGTTTTGCCATTGTTTATAGTTTAAGAGTTCTATTTGGCTTTTACCTTGGGTAAATGCAAATGCTATAAATAGTTGGCTTGTGCTCAAGCAAATGGCCCCTCAAAATTTGCCTCTGATTTCTCTTTGCAATAGATTTAGTTTTCCTTTTGCTTAGAATGCTTAGTTTCTTTCATTGCATGCTTAGTTAGCATTGTTTTACTGTTGGTAAGCCACATATCCATCTTGTGCAAGCACTGTTGTTATTTCATCCAATCCATTGGAGTAGAATAGCTTAGGAAGCCATTAAAGTTGCAGGTTTTCTCCTCAAGCAGGATAGTTTCGAGGTTACGGATGCTTTATGTTGCATGACTCATGATAGATCCCGCATTAGGAATTGCATAAGCCAAGCTCTGTGCTCTCTGCGCTATCCCTCTCCTACTCGCATTTGTATTGATCGGTATTTTGAGCTGCCTTTATCCCAATATCTCTACTTTGTTGATGCTAGCATTACACGCTTTTACGGATCACGTGAACACGAAGGAGCGAGGAGATCACTGCTGAGGGACAAGATCACACACACCATCGGATTCGCCCTTTGCATTCTGCGAGAATCCAGGTTCTAGCTTTCAAAGTTCTAGTTAGAATCATATCAAATAGAGTAGTTAATTGCTTTATTTGAGTTAATTCTACTCTCGATATTGCCGGGGAAGTGTGGGGATTGATAGTTTACGAGAAACTATGATTCACTCCTCACTTCTGAGGTAGGATCGAGAGTCTTGCAAATAGATTAGATAAGCTATTTTATTGTTTAGAATAGATCTACAAATTACACAGACAAATAGCTACACTCGGTTATTTTGTTTGTTTTAAATTGATTATTTTAGTTGTCATTTCTAGATATTTTAAATAGTTGCTTTCTTAAATTTAAGTAAAGCTCATCGAGAAAACACAAAAAAATAGAGAAGTCATATATCTTATAGATATACTTCACATAGTTAAATTTTATTTTTCTTTGTAGTTCGCTTTACTTTGTTGCTTTTGTATGACAATCACGGGACCTAGAGAGCCCGGGAATACGTATTGAGCCAATCGTGCCTCGGCCCAATCTCATCAGCGATAAGCGATATAGATCAAAATCTTAGGATTGAGTCTTAGAACAACAGCGGTAAGCTTGCAACAAATCAATTCCCGATTGAGTGGGTTAAACGTAGAAGACGACCAAGCACACACGTTTTGGTCAAATCAGCCGAACTACAGATTACCTAGACAACATTCATATGATTTGTAGAAGGGTTGAAAGAGAACAAACCTTTGGTTGTGATCCTTTGGTCCCATGACCGAGATACGGGAGACACTCTTCTAGATATAGATACCGAGCCTAAGAATCCAGGTTGCACGAACGCTTTGTAGGGATATTAGAAAATCACACAGTTATTGATCCTAAATATAGAAGCTGAGAAAGCATACGATTACTGGATATTAGGGATTAGGACTTGATTTCACACATGACCATAACAGGTCCACAACAACTAAGAATCTACGGTTGTGACCCACAGATCCCGCAGCCTAACGAATCCACAGGAGAATTAGACATAGACACGGCCTACGTACACTAGTATTCAGATCTACCCCACTTCCACCTGTCATTATCGAACAATTATCCTTGCTTTAGAACCACACTAACTATCGAGCTAGGGAATTTCTGGACTAGGCAGAGAATCGTCCATAGAATTGGCTATATTTACCATCCACCATATGACCTTATCAGGAAAATATATGAAACTATCCCAGGACATTTTCCACGTATTCCACTAACCCATAGATCGAATCACGCCAGAGCTCGATATTGATTGGAGCCTTGAGAAGTCATCCTTGCCGATCGATCTATCACACCGATTCGAGTTAGAAGGGCCTTCTTTGCCTTAGATTCACAAATTCCACTAGTGCGTATTGAAGACATTAGATTTTGAGGGGGTCTCTGATGGAAATTTCTGATGATAACAGAGGCCCCATGAGTTCACAGAGGATACCTAAGAGGAAAAGGAAGTGTTTTAACCTCATATCTTTAAGGAATCTTTTCTTCAGGGGAGCATTAATTCCCCTTATATTCCAGGAGAGAATCTTCATTTTTTGGATTTAGGTTTACCCCCACCATCCATAGTGAGAGTACCCTGAACACCTTGAGCAATATTCTAAGTTGTCTCTTGTTGAAGCTTAGAATGATTGGTAGGTCTCCCTTTCTTGTTATTGGCACCAACATCACCATTTTTCTTACTAATTGTTTTGTGTGTTCCTGGTTGGACCGCCATCTTCCACAACCAAGGGGGAAGGAGAGGGAAAGGATGAGCCAATATCTAAGAAAGTATAGGGAGAAGGAGAAGAAGGAAAGGAAGATAAAATCTCCTCAGCGGGGTAGGAGGGAAGAAGGGGGAGACCAACCTCAAGTGGGGGAACCAGAGAGAATGAAGCGAGGGGGAAGAGGGAGGAGTAGAAGTCTCAACCACCGTAACAATAAGGCGGTTTCTCTAGGGAATCTCGGTGAAGGTGATTTCACCCTCTTCCAAAAGGGCGGAAAGGGATTAAAAGTGTCAATCTTTGGAATGTTTTGGGGATGAATTTATTTTTCAACTTCAAAGAACGAACATGAGTGTTCGTTTAGGAGTCGGTTTCGAAGGGCAAGCGGGGGCCCCGTGGCAAATGCCCTTACAAATAGATCATTCTTATGGAACATATTTGTATTCAATGGGTTGAGACCAAACTCCAAAGTCGACAGGAGATCAATGGATTTGGGTAATGGGATACTAACATCAATGTTCACAAAGAATATTACATGTCAAGTCTGGATTTAGATTTGGTGGCATGATCAATAACAATGAGCGAGCCCAATGATAGAGTTATAGCTTCAATGACTACAATATCCCGAACTCCAATGGCGTGTCACAGTTGTCTCCACGCGAGGGTTAAAACCTAGTGTCCATTTCCGTAGGTAGAAACCGCGTCTACCAAAGAACCATGACCCAAACGAGAGGCGCACGGGAAAAATCTTCCTTAAGGCTGAAAGTAAACAAGATGAAGCCATTCGGCATTGTTGTAATCTCCAGGGGGGCCACTTAATGCGCGACCATTTCCGAATGTCCTCTAGAGGGCTCCAGACCCCATCACTTACCGATTAGGGACAAGTCTCTCGAAGCAAGAACAATAGCCGTGATGTGGGAAGGAATCTGCAGGACAACGTCCCATCCGAGAATCTTTGATTGCAACTCGGCTGTGATTGAGAAACCTTGGGCGATCTAGCAACCACATCTTTCTAAGACCCATAAGGGTACATGGAAGAGAAACATTGGTTCCATCAAGAGGATCGGAGGCCAAACCAGGAAGGGTCCAACATCGCACTTTGAAGGAAGGAACATGAAATTCAAAAAATCACAGAGTGGGAAAAATGTATGGGAGTTTTTTTAATGTTCATATTATACATTTATTCATGTAATTAAGTTTGATTTTATATATATACACACACACACACACACACACACACACATATATACATACACAAACATATGTGTGTGTGTATACATATAAATACATATACATACATACATACACATATATGTATATACATACATACATACACATATATGTATATACATACATACATACATACCTACACACACACACACACACACACACACACACACACACACACACACACACACACACAGTGTGTGTGTGTGTGTAATGTGTGTGCGTGGCAACGCTTGCGTGCGCGTGCATGTATTGAATGTGTTATGGTTAGTTGTAGTGTATTGCTAATGTGAGAATATTTTCCATATTTTATATTACATTTATTCCATTAATTAAGTTTGATTTATCGATACATATCTATTAGAGATAATTACAATGTGTTGTTAGATGTAGTGTATTACTTTAATGTAAAACATTCTCCATATCTATAAAATGTTGAGGCAAAGTTTAATTTTGAAGGATGCATGATGGGTCAATCTTAGATTTCCACTCTTTAATATTGGTTTCGATATATGAGATTATAAATGTGATTGTTGTGTGTGTGTGTGCGCGCGTGTACGTGTGCTCATGTGTGTGCGTGCGTGCACGTGCACATGACTGTGTGTGTGTGTGGGTACATGTGCATGTGTGTGTGTGTGTGTGTGTGTGTGTGTGTGTGTGTGTGTGTGTGTGTGTGTGTGTGTGTGTGTGTGTGTGTGTGTGTGCACACGTGTGTGCTTGTGTGTGTGGGCACATGCATGTGGGTGTGTGTGAATATTATATCAATATAAATATTTGAAATATACTTATCTCAAAATTGTTGAGAGATATCAATCTCAAAGCCCTTACCTTGGATTTTTATGTTCATTACCTTCTTCTATTGAATAGTGACAACATGTGTCAATCTAATTACATTAATGGGAAAGACTCAAAAAATATTTTAAGAGGAAAAAAATGCTCCAAACTCTATTATATGACCAAAATATTACAATTTTTTTATTAAATTTTCCTTAAAAACTTCTTAATAACAATCAAATAAACATAAAACTTAAGATTGAAAATAAAAATAAACATATTCACGAACATTATAATACACAAACATTTGACCCCTCTACCCGATTACTATTGTCTAACATAACCATAATCATATAAACTTTTCCTTACATTTTAACTATAAAATAGAACTTAGTTTTGTTTTTTTTGGATAAAATTATAATAAAGAAAATGTTTCATTATCCCAACTTTTGAAAGTAACTCTTGAATGAATATCACCCATATATATATTTAGATAATTTGATTCCTATTTTCGTTGGTTTTCATAGCATGAATCCAAATGTTTGGTAAGTAGATAAAGACCTTACGATGATCTTTGCACCAACTCCATCAATTAGTGGGGTCCACATGCGCGGGAGTATATGCCCACAATATTCTTACAATGATCAATCCCACCAACCGCGACAGCGACGTTTCGCTGGGATGACGTAAGCACCACAAATTTGGTGGCAGCGACCCGCCCGACACATACCATCATGGACTCTATAGTCCATGGTCCCAAATATTCCGCGAAGCTTCTATAGCTACCTATGTTTTCTAATTTTTTTAATTTTCTTTGTGGACCAAAGGTTGACTGGTTGGTTTGATAAATTTCAAACCAAACCATAGGTTTTCTCCAATTATTGGGTACTTACCAAAGACTAAAAGACAATTCTAGATAAGTAGGTGAAACATTTCCCTCGAGGACACTCAAGTAGAAGTTTCCATTTGCTTGTCATTTTCTTTACACACTTTTATAAGTTTGTTTCCTATTGCCTATTGCCTAGTGCCTAGGGGGCTTGGGCCATGTGTATGATTGTATTTGAAGGGTGAGATAGGGAGGGGGAGATGATGGGGTGGTTGGAATTAATGGTTGCATTTTGTTTTCGAATTTGGCCCATGTGGGCTAACCATATACTCTTCTAGAAGTTGGCTCTTCGAGCAAGAAAATAAGGTTATTTGTTTTCAAACATGGTCCATGGAGTTAATGAGATGTTTTTCTTTAGAAGTTCGTTTTTACGACGAAAAAAATTGAAAGGGAAGGTTATGTCATTGGGTAGGTTGGTTTTGGGGTTTTGTTTGACTATTTATGTTTTTCGTTTCATTAGTTTTGGATCTAGTTGAAGATGGTTGCAAGGATATGTGCATCGACAATAACTTTCCAATTCAAACAAAATGTCAAAAACACAAATTTGATTCATGAGTTTTGTTCAGGTGGTTTGGTTCTTTGTTTTCATTTTGTCAATTTGTGTGTTATGACTCTTGTGTGTTTGTTATTCTTGAATTTCCTCCCTAGAATGTCAACAAAATAGACCATGGAATTGCATTAGGTTTTAAATGGCTAGTGTCTACTAAATGGCCTTTTAGTAGTCAATCCTTGCCAAGATGAACATAAAATATGGTTGAAAAATTCATAATAACATAGTATGTCGCTTATACCACAAGTATGTGTTTAATGCTTGATGTGTAGTACACAATTGAATTATTTACAACACTTGTCTATTTATAGGTGACTTTGAATTCAAATGTTATAATTTATTGGCACAACTTTTGACTTTCAATGGTTAGAAATGTGAAAAGTGTGAAGAGGTGAATGGGGCCTATTTGGCTAAAGAGGGAGTGGGAATTAACTGCCAAGATCGTAAAGTGTGGTCTAAACAATGGGATTGACAATGCAAAGGGAATAGAGGGAAATGATTTCAAAGATGCACAAAGGGTGGTTTCAAATTTTGGAAGTTGTCTAGGGTACTAATATCACTTAGTTTGAATAGAAATAGTTATACAAATATAAGTATGTCAAACATAAACAAATTGATATAAAATAAAGCCCAAGGGCCATTTTAGATTATTACATTTCCCCCACTTTGATTGTGTACTTATCAACAAAGCAGATGACATAAGCATTAATCTCAAAGTTTTCCATAAGATGATAAAAGGATATTAATGATCTAGATATTTGGGAGATGGGTAGTTGAGTCTTAGAACCTTAAAAACAACCTTTCATCACAAACAAGGTAAATTAAAAAATAACAAATCTAATGTAACACTAAATGTAGTAAGATACCTTCTTTGTCCTTAATATGTTACAAAATTCCCATTAGTCATTTAAAACATGAAAGGAGGTAGAAGATGGAGTGGTATTGATCTCAACAATGGTGTAAGAAGAGGCATATAATGCAAACAACTAAGCATCGTACCTATCCATGTGATACACATGTCCACGCACATAAAGAGTGAATATATTAATCTACATATGAGACACACATAAACCCATAAAGAAGGAGGAAAGATAGTGTGAAGGAACACGCTACAATTAAGAGGACCAAGAAGAGACTATATGTAGAAGATTTCATACGAGGATGAACGGGGATAGGTTGTAGATGTAATGGATTGATTATGAAAAATTAAGCACATGGGAGAACCTAGAATCCTTCCATAGCTTAATAACTAGATGACATCTAGAAAAGTTCTAGAAGGTTGTTAACCAAATCCATTTTATAGGACAAGTTAGAAGGGTTCAAGGTTCCCTTTGTTTATATTAGAAGAGTTCAATTTGGATTTACCCTCTGGTAAATGCAAATGTTATAAATACCCAACTTGCTTTCAAACAAATGGCCCCTCTCCTTATGTGTTTGATTATTCAGTTTGTTTGAAGTTCTTGCATGAGTTTCAATAGTTTTATATTTTGCATGAATTATCAGTCTCTCCTTTCTACTTTAGAGGTCATTTGATCTTCTTCCTTTCATCTTGCTTCATTGTTGTCTCATACAATCAGTTTAGCATAAGGTAGTTTCACTTTTAGATTAGAATCCATCTTAGAGTTGTAGGTTTTGTTTGTCACAAGAGATAGATCCCAGAATTCTTGGCGTATTTGCGTTGTATCCCCATAATAAATCTTGCTAGGAATTGCATAGTCAAGCTCTGTTCACTTGCACTATCCCTCTCTTACTTGCATTGTATTCGGTTTATATCCAAAGCTGCCATTGTTCGGGTATCTTCTTCTTCGACGACACTATCACACTCACACTTTTAGATTCACGAGAACACGAAGGAATGAGGAGATCACATTGAGGGGACAAGTCATGACACAACTGGATTTACCACTATTCTGTAAACTCCAGGTTTGAGCTATCAAAGTTGTAGTTATAATATATCAAATAGAGTAGCAAATTATTTCATTTCAGTTAAAGCTCACTTTCGATATTTCCGGGGAATTTGTGGGGAATGATAGTTTCTGAGAAACTATGATTCATTCCTCACTTCTGAGGTAGGATTGGAAGTCTTTCGATTAAACTAGTTAGTTATTTAAATATTTAGGATAAATTCACAACTGCACAAGAAAATAGCTATACCAGGCTACCTTGCTTGTTTTAATTCTGTTATTAGATTAATTGTCCATTTCGAATATATTAGAATAGTTGCTCTTTTAATTTCATTCAAATACACATCATTGAAAATACAAAAATAAAAGAAATATAAGCATAGTGTAGATATAGCTTTCATGGTTAATTTTCTCATTTCAGTTAAGTTATCTTTTGCATGACAATTACGGGACCCAGAGAGCCCAGGGAATACATGTTTGAACCGATAGTATCTCAGCCAAATCTCTTCACAACGTTAATGGATATAGATCAAGGGCTTAGGATTCAGGTCTTTCAAATGACAACAAACCCACAAGCAATTAGTGAACAATTGAGACAATTGAATATTGAAGATGACAAAGCATACACATTTTGGTCAAGTCAACCCAACTATAGATTGCCCTGATAGGATATCCGCATGACCATACAAGAACCCAAAAGAGAACAAATATTTGGTTGTGATCCATTAGTTCCCATGACCGGATGCGGGAGACTTCTTATTCGACATAGACAGGGTTATGTATACAAGTTGTCAGAACCTCCGTAAGGTATTCTGAGAAGATCACACAACTCCTAGTACTAAACATAGAAGCTGAAAAAGGCTTATGACCATTGGATAGTCGGAAGAAGAGATTGATTCTTCACATGACCATAACAGGTCCACAACAACCATGAACTCATGGTTGTGATCCTCGAGTCCCATGACCCAATGGCCTGCAAGTCAATTAAGTATTGACACGGTTTATGAATGTTGGTATTTAGATCCTCACCACTCCGCCGGATATCATAACACAATTTTTATATTAAATATAGAAGCCAATCAATCCAACATTTTTAGGCTAGACGAGAAAACCATCCATAGTTTTATAAAATCCTTTACACCTCTCATTACCATTTTCCATGACCTTGTCTGGAAATATACATGAAGCACCTACAAGGCCATTTTCCACGTATCCAACAACCAATAGATAGGATCTCGGTAGAGCTCGACATTGATTGGAGCCCTCGTGCCATATTATTATATCTGAACGGTCCATTACACCAATTCAGGTTAGGAGAGCTTTCTTTGCCTTAGATTCACAGATTCCATTATTGTGTGTTGAGGATATAAGATTGCCCAACTAGTTTGTCTGTATCCACATATATTCCATTCTCACGGTTGTCTCGGCATGACCTCGGGAGGTCGGGTACGAAGAAGAGCTACTTGTAGATTCTCATGCTCGCATGTCACTTTTCTATCATACAAAATTGGTGAACCTGACGTGAAACAAACAACTATTCCCCTTTTATTTTCATTTCTTTCATCCACCTTCGCTCTTTCCCATTATTTTGTGGGTATTCATATACCCCCCGAATATGTCGGGATACGACACATATGGTAGACCTCTCTTAGGTCTCGAAGCGCATTATGGTCAAACAAATAGACAACCATCACCCTCACTTTCTGCATGGGATGACAACTATTCAAGTAATTACTTGTCATCAAAAACTCCTCCTCAAAGAACTAGCTCTAGTTCTTCATTCCAAATTGAGGAGTTGGATCAGCTCACACAAACGCAACAACAGAGCCCTCAGGCTCTAACAATATGATGTTTATTGGAGAGTCACTTCATCTCCTTGGGTTTTGTTCGGACCAAAATCGGTAGCAATCAGATCCACTCCCATTTTTGGATGAGGAGTATTTAGCGTGCGCTACGCTAGAAGTGAACAACGCTTCCAAAACATGTACCCACCTATAGGGAGTTTGCAAACACAACCCGATACCCTACTCAAGAAAACACCCCCATTCCTCCACCTATGGGAAATACTCTCGGTGAAGCTTGGTAGGGTAATGATCAATTCATAGCAGGGTATCATACCCCTTTATAACCTCAAGGTGTACAACAACCACCATTAAGGAAAAACATTGTGTCTTCACCAATCGAGGTCATCTCAGCCTTAGTTGAGAAAGTTAGAGGATTGGAACTTGCTCAAGCAAATCAAAATTCATATTTTGGGCAAGCAGGAATCCCCAACCCTCCGCATCATCCCAGCCAAGTTGACCTCCTTACAGGAATAGGCACATTAGGCATGCCTCCTCAACATTCATATAACTATCCACAACAAACACCAACTAGAACCACATGTTTTCAAATGCCGCTCCAGTTGAAAATATGATACTCTCCGGATTAGCACCAAACAATCCATACCAGAGCAATGCTCCTCCCTACTTAAACATTTATTCAAAATCACCATAGGGAGACATGTTCTCTTCTCTCGGGATGTTCACTCAACCACAGGGATTTCCTTATGTCCCTACAAATACATATGTTATGCCATATCAACAACCCATTCCACCTCCACCCCCTCAGTCAGGCACCATCGATGGTCAAAGCCTATGCGGTAGGGACTTACTCGAGAATATTTAAAAGAGCCCTAGACTTCACCATATGAAGTGTCATGCTTCAAGACCTCTTCTGATTTACCCAAATACAAAGGGAGGGAGATCAAATGCACATATCAAGGCCTATGCCCATGGCCATTCGAGAATTACTCCCTTGGGATGGGGTTGTTTTTAAGATATTCCCTAAAACCTTAGAGGTATTGCCCTTGATTGGTATTATGAGAATACTGAAGCCTCGATACACTCATTCAAACAACTTGTGTCAGAGTTTATCAAAGCTTTTGACATGAACAAATTATTAAGAACAAGAATCAGGGAATTCTTGCATATTAAACAAGAGCATAATGAATCCACTGCTCATTTTATTCAAAGATGGCATACGGTTCTCTACTCATCGTGAAGTGCTCAAACATGGATC
The DNA here is from genome assembly GCA_018340775.1 of Taxus wallichiana var. yunnanensis. Taxonomy (NCBI): domain Eukaryota; kingdom Viridiplantae; phylum Streptophyta; class Pinopsida; order Cupressales; family Taxaceae; genus Taxus; species Taxus wallichiana. The sequence goes on from CM031236.1 coordinate 538,732,259, forward strand.
AGATGGAACTATGTGATTTATTCCTTCATTCCCTCAATAGAGATAAAGGAAGAAGTCAGAAGTTCCCACTAAGAACTTATGATGAAGTACTCGAGAGTGCTCTCGAATAGATCAAGCGAAATAGATAGATAGTGGTCGTAAGACATATGGAACAAATGGGAAATTAATCACTCCCAATCAAAACACTACGACCTATCCTAGTGCCGAGAATACCAATCAAGGACCCAAAATCCTTAACAAAAACCGTGGGGTAACAACAGATGGAGTAACAGACCAAGTTAAAAGAAAATGTTGTAAACATTTCACCACCCGTTAACAATCAGTGAAATAACAACTTTACTCCAATCAATCAATGTGGTGGATTTTAATCATCCATCACAAACAACAACAACAACAACAACAATGGAAAATCCAACACAAGGTCCAAATGAAACCCAAGCTGGATATCGAGTCAAAACCAAAGGCAACATGACCTCAAAATTTTAACTCTAACAACCATGCAACCTAATCAAATTTTGGACCCGTAGCGGGTTTCAAATCAACAACCTCGAAACTATAATCCCAACTTGTATTGTGGTTTCCACAAGATTCAAGGCCATGATACTAGGACTTTCGTGACTACAATAAATTCATGTAGCATTTTCCAGAAGACCAAAGACAACTCTTTATAGATATGTTCTTAGCAAATTTTGTAGTACCCATGCCAAACACTTACACGGGCGTAGTCTCCCCTCAAAATGCACCCCTCAAAATCTTTAACGATCCGCTCCCAAATCACTCTAACAATAACAGGTTAGATCCAAATGGGATGAACAAGGGTGTTATGACAGGAAATAATGATCATGAAGCCTCAACTTCATTAAATCCACCGGTCACCCCAATTAGGACTCGACCACAAACCAAGATAGTTGGCCTGGTAGAGTTAGATACTGAGCTACCCATAGAAACCATAACAAGAACATGGGATTATTCTTCTCAACCAGTTCCAAGTTATCCATTAGAACCAGACAACATTCAACAAACATTGGTAAAACCCATAGGCACTTATGATTTAATTAATGACTTAACAAAGACCTTCTCTCACATTTCCTTCTTGGATTTGTTGAAGAATTCTCCCACCCATAGGGCTGCTCTCTTAGAAGCATTAGGCCTTGGTCATTTAATTAACATCACTCCTCCTCCGGAAATGCAAGTAAACCATGTAGACTTTGATGTCTACCCTCCAGGGCAGGAGATAGATAGGGATCTTGAGTTTATATTTGATATAAGAAAAATGCCAAAACATTGAAATTGTGCGAAAAAGGTGATTGACTTTACATTTACAAGTATGGGTTTACAATAATTATGTTAAACATGTAATGATTGATGATGGGGCAGCAATTAACATAGTCCCCTTCACTTTTCTTCAAAAGCTAGGATATGGAGAAACAAATTGTTCCACAACATGAAATATGCTAAGAGGTTATGATAGCCTCAAAGCCACTTCAATTGGAACCATAGTTTTACCAGTCACCTTAGGACCCAAGACGGTCCTCACTGAATTTTATATTATAGATCGGGAAACCAACTATAATATGATCCTCGGTCGACCATGGATACACCGCATGAAGGAAATCCCTTCCACGTTATTCAGGAAATAAGATTTTTGCACCTAGGGAAAATATTTGTGGCACAAGGTGACCCAAAACCATTCGATATACACCTAGTCAGACTTGAAGAAAAGACCAGGTGTTCACTCGAGTTTGAACTCCCAATGAATCAACTTAGCAAACCAATTAATTCAAAACCAGAAGAGAAATTGATACCTACAACACAATTAGAAATTACGAATCTAGTCGAGGGCATTCCAACACTCAAAAATGAGACTAACGTCATAGAAATGGTATCATTAGGGACTACCACAAAAATTGTTGAATTACTAGAGAAAGATCTACCCATTCTCCTACCATTTGATTCTATGGGTATGGGATACACCCTAGGAATTGGTTCCCTTCCATCAGATGAAGTTTGTATGGTAGAAGTAACCGAGGTAGAAGAAACAGACATGAGGATGTCCCAACATCCATTTTTCCAAGAAAATATTGGACCCTCCACTTTGATGGAGCTAGATGTCACTTTGGAGCTGGGGTAGGTGTGATCTTTACTTCTCCCAAGGGAAAAATCCTACCTTTTTCCTTTAAGTTAAACTTTGAGTGTACAAACAACGGGGCTGAGTACGAAGCCCTCCTCCTTGGCCTCATCATAGCCAAAAGGATGGGTGTTGATAACATTAGAGTGCTAGGAGACTCGTAACTAGTTGCAAACCAAGTCTCTGAGGTATATGAGACTAGAGTTGAGCATTTACAACTCTATAAAATGGTGGTATTAGATCTAACCAAAGGATTCAACTTCATATCAATTGAAGCAATCCCATGAGAGAGTAGAACCTTCTCATAGATTCAATAGCAACCTCAGCTTCCCGTTTCACTCCAAACAGTGAGTTGGAAAACACAAGTTTCACGGTATCACTTCATATTGAACCATTGGTGCGTAAAATACCAACAAACCCACTCCTGACACATATAGAAGCTGAGAATGAGTTTTCTATCCTGGATCACTTTGATAGTGATAGAATCACTCTCGAATATCTAAACCTATGCGGAGCTACATCTCGCTCATCACATAGTGGATCTTTCCCTAATCCCACATTCCTCTTCCTATTTTGGAAATCCCATGATAGAATGTTCTCCACAAAAGGATCTCGATATCTATGAGGTAGAGAATGGAGAAAGTTTGGAACTACCTCGGCCCCACCTAAATTTGAAGAAGGCAACGCTTCCTTAATCGAAGAAACAATTGACATAAACATTGGAATGGAGGAAGAACCAAAAATTTTGAAGTTAGGATCCTCGTTAACTCCAGAGGAGATAGAAATACATACTCAAATCCTCAAGGAACATCAAAAGGCTTTCATGTTTAACTACAAAGAAATGATGGGAATTGCACCACATATCACGGTACATAATCTTGTCACCAAACCGGATGCAAAGCCAATTAAACAAAAGTCAAGACCAATGAAACCAAAAGTGGCTCTCATGGTAAAAGAAGAAGTAATGAAACTTCTCCAAGTAGGATTCATCAAACAATTGACTATTCACAATGGGTATCTAATATCGTCCTGTTCTAAAAAGAATGGGAAGATACACATTTGCATAGACTTTGGGATATTAACAAAGCTTGTCCCAAAGATGACTTCCCATTACCATCCATTGATGTCATTGTTGATGCAACACTGGATTTGAGCTATTGTCCCTCATGGATGGGTTTTCAGGGTATAATCAGATTAAAATATCTGAACAAGATCAAGCCAAGACCACATTTATAACTCCTTGGGGAACTTATTGTTACGTTGTCATGCCATTCGGTCTTAAGAAATGCCACACTACATACCAGATGGGAAATGACATACATATTCCATGACCTTATTCATAAAATTGTGGAATCCTACGTGGATGACTTGTTGGCCAAGGCCAAGAAGCGTTGTGATCACCCAGAAGTACTCGTATCATTCTCTCATGATTGATTGAATATGGTCACATTGAACCCAGAGAAATGCATATTTGGTGTGATAGGAGGCAAGCTTTTGGGTTACATTATATCCTCATGAGGGATTGATGTCGATCCAGCCAAAATCTAGGTTGTTCTTGAAATGATTCCACCATCAGATGAGTCTAGTATTAGATCATTTCTTGGGAAACTAGGTGCAATTTGAAGGTTCATTCGGACTTAAGTTTTGTTGTTCATCCAATCAACAATTTATTAAAGAAATATTATAGCATTGATTGGATAGAAGAATGTAATGAGGCCTTGAAGCTAGTTAAACACTTCTTATTGTCTCCTCCCACGTTAATGCCTCCTAGACCAGATCATCCTTTGATCCTGTATTCATGAGCTACTGATGTCTCCCTAGCCTACATGTTGGCTCAAGAAGACAATGATAAACAAGAACATGTAGTCTATTTCATTAGCCAGACGTTGCTTGATTATGAAACACGTTATACATAGGTAGAAAGAGAATGCCTTGCCATAGTCTTTGCAATGAAACGTTTAAGACATTACATGTTAAACCAAGAAACAAGGGTCATTGTAAAGACAGATCACTTATGAACATTCCTCACGCAAGGGTCTTTATCTAAAAAAGTTGGATGATTTATAACCTTAATGGGTGAATTTGAATTAACATTTGTAAACTAGAAATCCATTAAGGGACAAATCATTGCAGACTGGTTAGCTGACAATCCATTAGATGGAGGTGATCTGGTAGATTTGGACTTTCCCGATGAGTGCATATACTTTTTGAAACTAGACCCCCCATCTCTACATGCCCTTGGTACATTGACATTGTCAATTTTATCATGGACCATACGTACCCAGAAGGTGCCACATCACAACAAAGAAGGTGGTTACGCATTATCGCTGCTAAGTATGTTATCTTAGAACAAGTGCTCTATCGTAAAGCCTTTGATGGAATGCTTTTAAGATGCGTTGACACTGAAGAATCCAAAAAGATTCTGTATGAATCCCATAGTGGGATATGTGGAGGCCACTTTGGTGGTCACGCCACTACTCACAAAATACATCGGATGGGCTATTTTTGGCCCACTCTGGAACATGACGCGTAGTAGAGTTTGTGCGCAAGTGCCATAAATGCCAAGAATTCTCCCATGAGATTCACATGCCAGCACAGGCTCTGCAACCAATCAACCCCATGGCCCTTTTCCACGTGGGGCCTAGATTTGATAGGGAAATTCTCTCCCTCATCAACAGATGGCCATAATTTTATAATCACGGCCACATAATATTTTACCAAATGGGTAGAGGCCATGCCTCTCACCACCGTACCAGGTTCTGTAATCACTAAGTTTATTTTAAATCAAATCATTTACAGGTACGGTGTCCCATAAGTCATTATCTCAGATAATGGCACATCCTTTAAGAATGATGAGGTTTGTGAGTTATGTAGTAAATTCAAGATAAACCATCATACGGCCTCTCTTTATTACCCTCAAGCCAATGGACAAGTTGAAGCCACAAACAAAACATTAAAAGCTATTCTCCTCAAAATAGTTAAGGAGAATAAAAATGGGATTGGCATTTAAAATTATACCCGGCCTTGTGGGCCCATCGAACCTCAATAAGAACACCGATGGGGGAAACCCCTTTCTCATTAGTATTTGGGGTAGAAGTAGTTCTCCCGCTTGAGGTCGAAATACCCAAGCCTCCGCATCTCATTACAAGGGATTTTGGGAGAAGAAGCCTATAGAGAGGCATGCCTCTCTCAACTAGAAAGCCTTGATGAGGCCAGGCTAAATGCCAAACAAAGGCATAGAGCCTATGTGGACCGGATGTGTTAGAAATATAACAAAAAGGTCTATGAAGTGAGAAATATATGAGGGAGATCTAGTTCTAAGACTAGACAACCGGATTGATAAGAAAACCGGTGAAGGAAGGAAATTCCGGCCCAAGTGGTTGGGCCCATACGAGTCATGAAAGACTACGGAAATGGTGTGTATCTCTTATGTACATTAGAAGGTGAGGAGTTCAATGAAACAGTCAATTCCTTGCATCTTAAATGGTTTTACGCATAAGGCATCAGCGTCACCATTTGTATATTATATCTACCTACATTGCATTAGTCACTTAGTTGTTTCATTTTGTTCACTCGTTTCGTAACTATTGTGGTCAAGGAACTTATTCTTAAGAAATTCATTACAAGCTTCTGAAAATATTGGCAAAAGCATTCAAAATCATATCTCTTCAGTTTTCATAATATCATCAAATGGTTCCAAAATCATTTCATCAATTCATGACAGACAAAGTCTTGACAAAAACCATACCAAGGCCTGCATACTTGGTCATACTCATTCTTTTCTACTTGGTTAAGTTTTTCTTACCTACGGTCTATTCTAGAAGCTTCTTGGTGTCACATCTATCCTTCTTACATCTCTTTGAAACAAGGATACTCCAAAGTCACAAATCAGAAATGTCAAGTTAAATAAAAAATGCTAAACCAAATAGAATATTTTATTTTTACACACTTCTTTGCCCCACCAACCTTCGGTGATGAGCCCGCATCTCTTACTAGTGATACGAGGTTGAGAAAGGAAAGAAGTGCCCTTACTCACCTATGTCCTACCTTCGGTGATGAGCCCATGCTTCCTACCAGTAGCATGAGATAGGGTGTAGGGGGTCCATTCACGCAAATTAGTGAATATTAATATTTTAAAGCAAAGTGTTAAGTGAAGTTAAATATCCAAATTCCAAAGAGATCAAATCCTTAAAACCAGATTTTGTCAACCAAGTTTCCATCCATGGATCTAAGTCTAGATAAACTGGAAAATAAGATGCATTCTGAACTATGTAGTAGTTTCGAGTAAGAGTAAGTACGCAAGTCTGAATTTGATTTCTATCAAAACCTTGTCTTTCTCTCATCATTTCCATTCAGTCAAACTCATACAATTTGTGCCCTTCCCAACTCTTGGTGTTGAGCCCTTGCATCTTACTAGTTGCGTGGAGTTAGGAATGGGGCAAGTTCATCTCGTTATCACTAGATATTCATCACATTTTGCCAAAATAAGAAGAAGCAATGAACATTGCCCAAAGAAGCCAAAAGTTCAGTACTACAATATGTTTACATCATCACATATCAGCATTACATAAAAACAAAAAAAGAGAAACATTATGTTATCACTTGTCATCCATTGCATACATTCTGAAAAGCATATAAAAACAAAGATTCTAAAAACATCTAGTATACACATGGGAAACGAATCACAAAAATTCTAGATCCAAAAATATATATATATATATATATATATATGAATCATGTTTTATATATAATGCCATCATGCACTAGGCATGGTCAAAATGCTCAATGAGCCGGAAAATACAAAAACACTCGTATAAACATCGACCAAAAATCACTACAAAAAGACACCATGATCTCTCAATCCTGTGGGATCCCTCGGGATGGTGCATGACCCATCTAGGACTCTGCTGTGTGATGACTCTGAATGAAGCGAGGGCTCACGATCATGGCGGTGTTGTGGTCTCCTTTGTGAGAATGACTCCTCCTCATCAAGTGCTCTTCAGTGAGTCCTATATATCTAGCTAACTCAGTACGAAGGAGGTCATGATCTTTGCCACCTTCCAGACAGGGGAAAAGACATCAGTATGTCGGCAGCTGTTGAAGGCTCTCCAACGTCCTCAATAAGCTCGGCCCGAGTACCCTTGAAGGGAGTAGTAGAGTGTCTATGCACACTGGTGAATCAAGTCTCGCCATCCCTCAGTGGTCGCTGCAAATAAAAAAAGAGAAATAAACAAGTTAGAAAATTGTCCAAGATAAGGTAAAAAACAAACGAAACAAAAAAGGAAATATCAACTAAACAATTCTAACTAAAACAAAATCGAGAAAAGAGTAGTAACTCACTTGGATCTCTAGGCCTCAGGTGGGATCTCTAGGATCTGCACCTGCCACTGACATTGCAGTGATTGTGGAACCTCCCCCAAATATGGAAAGAAATGACGTCTGCTACGGACTCATCATCTCCCCAATGTCCGAGAAGGAAACTCCTCTGAGATCAGGGTCACCTTCTCTGCACTCTCTCTCCCCCTCTCGGCCCTCAAGATATCTGAGTGTCATGCCACTCAGAGTCACTCTCATCATCCCGGCCATCCCACCTGTCTCACCTCCCTCCGTCTCCTCCTCTATCTCTCTCTGTGAACTCCTCAGAGTCTGAGTCCACATCAATGGGCTCATCTCCCTCTCCACTATGAGTAGGACCGGCTCGATCTGAAGTAAAGGTGCTCGAGGAGCACGGCTACCCCTCGGGCATGAACCACCCACCTAGCTGCAATGGGAACTCCAGGAGTGATCGTGGTCCAACCTCATCCTCTAGGACCTCCCCTAGCCTCATGAACAGACTTGTATACTGGCCCCCCGTTGGAGGAAACATATCAATATAGGGAGGCCAAACTATTGTGGTACTCTGTCAAAGGGTGGATCTCAACTTCCCATCTATCTATCATCGGTTGACTAGTAGTATATAAGTGATCAATGTGTGTGTCTCCTCTCCCCATAACCCTGCCATGGCCTGATAAGGAGTGGCCTCCATGTCTGTAATAGTCAAAGAAGCCACTGGCTGGTGTGGCATCCTAAGTATAGTCATCCTATCCACCTGCTGCCTGTGAGCAGCCCGGGATCCTCTGCTATACACCTCTCCCATAGGGAATGATGCGCTCATACACCTAACTCATAACTAGAGTAGGGTGACTCAATGACTGTCCCTGTAATCTGACCACCCTATATAAGTCATGATAGGTGGTCCCAAGAATGTCTGCTCCCCAAGTGTAAACATGGCCATGTGCCTCAATCTGTGTGATAATGGGAGCCCAACAAGTATAAGAGAGTATCTCCTCCCTTGTCCCCAATCAATCGTGAAGCCAAGATACCCATAATGACTGGTGGAGCACAGGGATAGGAGAATCAACAATGGAATGGACCTTCACCCCCTTCTTGAGCCCATGGAGACAACAACATCTCCCATGTAGGTGGCCCACTGAACCATCTGAGATCTGGATATTGTTGTCTTGAGAGACAACCATCTCCCAAGAATCGGGACCCCCAATATGCGATAAACATCCTCTAGGGTGATAGTCCACTCACCCCTAACTCCTGGAAATCAGAAAGTGTTCCGATCTGCATCCCAGTATGAAAATAAGTCACACAATATGTGACTAGCAGGTGCAACATGAGGGACCTGTGTAATCCTCCAAATGCCAGCCCTCTGTAGAGTATCTCGCTCTGCTGAGTAAGTGCCTCTAGCACTGCTGGGAGCCAATCACTCCCTCTCTCTCTGCTCCATCTGATGTACTCCTCCTTCTTCTGCATCCACCCAAAACAGAGAAAAAGAGTAAGTTAGTAACATAATCCAACTAGAAAAATTATCAAGAACATATAAAAATGTCAAAAATGCAAAGACAATTGAAAATTACATCTTTTTGCATTTTGTTCAAAACCGCCACCCTGTGTAGAGCGGCGGTTTCCTAACCACCACCTTCTGAGGTGGCGGTCATGTAACCACCTTATGAAGTGGTGGTCCATAACCACCACCATCATAGGGTGGTGGTCCATGACCGCCACCCTGTGTAGGGCGGCGGTCTGTCCCGAATCGCCAAATGGCTCGTAAGCCCTAAAAACACTTAAAAAGAACAAAAAGCACCATTTTAACTGAAATAAAGACCTACCCTATAGGTGCCCCCTAGAGACTCATTTAAAACTAACATTTTCAAAAATAATCCCCCAAGACCAAGATTTTAACATTTCTATATTTTAGGTTTAAAAATGATAAATTGAGGAGAACTAACTTGAGACTTCGTGGGTCGATATCCTGCTCTCGGAGGCATGATCACGATCTCACAATGGACATTTTTTTGCACTCTCTTGTCAGAAAATGGTCACCATGGGTCCCAGAGCTCAAAAACCACCAAATCAACATGCACAAATGAATAGTAAAATGAGTTCATTTTATATATATATATAGTATTCTAATTTTGTTTTGAGTGTTCTTACGTAGAGTTGGAGCACCGACGGAGGTAAGTTCTTATCCCCGCGTAAATGGTAAGTCCTCATTTCATATTAATTTAGTATTTATTTTTTGATCTATTTTATCTATCTGCACTTGAGTCCTCTTTTCATTTTAGATAGCGGGAATTTGGGTGGTGACATTTTGACACACTGGGCGTGTTAGGTATAGCTTCTAACTCCCCATTTTGGGACCACCATACTCGGACCCACCATTTTATGCCTCTTCATGGCTAAAATGCTTCTCTCGAGGGAAATATGTACGTACCCAAAAATGTAGGTATTGTACTACCGGAAAGAGGTTACGAAACCCCAATGATGATTCAGATCTCTTTGCAAGGTGTTTGGAATCCAGAAAAGCTCGCCAAGTGTACATTTGCACCCTAGAAAGCCTTGTCTAGCTTTTTGCATGTTTTGTTCTAGTCTCTGCCCCCTTTTTCCTTGCATTTTGTCTTTAAGTTACGAAACCACCGCCCCCACTGGGTGGCGGTCCTGTGACCACCGCCCGGGGGGGGTGGTCTATATGCTAACCCACCTCCTGCAGGGCGGTGGTCGTGTCATGTGTGTTTTCCAGAATGTTCCGATGATTTCGTCAAATGTAAAAATTCAAATTTCTATCCGCATTCCTCAACCACTAAAGCTTGCATTTATGTTTTGGCCACCCAGTAAATAGTGTTTTCCCTTTGTTTATATTAGAAGAGTTCAATTTGGATTTACCCTCTAGTAAATGCAAATGCTATAAATACCCAACTTGCTTTCAAACAAATGGCCCCTCTCCTTCTGTGTTTGATTATTCAGTTTGTTTGAAGTTCTTGCATGAGTTTTAATAGTTTTATATTTTGCATGAATTATCAGTCTCTCCTTTCTACTTTAGAGGTCATTTGATCTTCTTCCTTTCATCTTGCTTCATTGTGTCTCATACAATCAGTTTAGCATAAGGTAGTTTCACTTTTAGATTAGAATCCATCTTAGAGTTGTAGGTTTTGTTTGTCACAAGAGATAGATCCCAGAATTCTCGGCATATTTGCGTTGTATCCCCATGATAAATCCTGCTAGGAATTGCATAGTCAAGCTCTGTTCACTTGCACTATCCCTCTCTTACTTGCATTGTATTTGGTTTATATCTAAAAATGCCATTGTTTGGGTATCTTCTTTGCTGACACTATCACACTCACACTTTTTGGATTCATGAGAACACGAAGGAATGAGGAGATCACACTGAGGGGACAAGTCATGACACAACTAGATTTACCACTATTATGTAAACTCCAGGTTTGAGCTATCAAAGTTGTAGTTATGATATATCAAATAGAGTAGCAAATTATTTCATTTTAGTTAAAACTCACTTTCGATATTGCTAGGAAGCTTGTGGGGAATGATAGTTTATGAGAAACTATGATTCATTCCTCACTTATGAGGTAGGATTGGAAGTCTTTCGATTAAACTAGTTAGTTATTTAAATATTTAGGATAAATTCACAACTGCATAGGCAAATAGCTATACCAGGCTACCTTGCTTGTTTTAATTATGTTATTAGATTAATTTTCCATTTTGAATATATTAGAATAGTTTCTCTTTTAATTTCATTCAAATACACATCATTGAAAATACAAAAATAAAAGAAATATAAGCATAGTGTAGATATAGCTTTCATGGTTAATTTGCTCATTTCAGTTAAGTTATCTTTTGCATGACAATTACGGGACCCAGAGAGCCCAGGGAATACGTGTTCGAACCGATAGTATCTCAGCCAAATCTCTTCACAACGTTAATGGATATAGATCAAGGGCTTAGGATTCAGGTCTTTCAAAATGAAATAAACCCACAAGCAATTAGTGAACAATTGAGACAACTGAATATTGAAGACGACAAAGCATACACATTTTGGTCAAGTCAACCCAACTATAGATTGCCTTGATAGGATATCCGCATGACCATACAAGAACCCGAAAGAGAACAAATATTTGGTTGTGATCCATTAGTTCCATAGCCAGATGCAGGAGACCTTCTTATCGACATAGACACGGGGTTATGTATACAAGTTTCCAGAACCCCGTAAGGTATTTGAGAAGATCACACAACTCTCTGGTACTAAACATAGAAGTTGAAAAGGCTTATGACCATTGGATAGTCGGAAGAAGAGATTGATTCTTCACATGACCATAATAGGTCCACAACAACCACAAACTCATGGTTGTGATCCCAGTCCCATGACCCAACGGGCTGCAAGTCGATTAAGTATTGACACTTTGGTTTATGAATGTTGGTATTTAGATCCTCACCACTCTGCGGATATCATAACACAATTTTCCATATTAAATATAGAAGCCAATCAATCCAACATTTTTTGGGCTAGACCAGAAAACCATCCATAGTTTTCTACAAATCCTTTGCACCTCTCATTACCATTTTCCATGACCTTGTATGGAAATATACATGAAGCACCTATGAGGCCATTTTCCACGTATCCAATCAACATTGATTGGAGCGATAGATAGGATCTCGGTAGGAGAGCTCGACATTGATTGGAGCCTTGAGTAGTTATTATATCCAACTAAATGGTCCATTACACCAATTTAGGTTAGGAGAGATTTCTTTGCCTTAGATTCACTTTAGATTCCATTATTGCGTGTTGATGACCGCCATTTTACACAAACCCTTCAAGGGTAATTATATTAATGGAGTATTTCCCTTAAATCAATTAAATAGTAATTATACCGACCCTTGAACCGTGTTTACAAAGTTTGCCTCCAAATCAAGAGGTTGATGTGCATTAATAGATGACACCACTCCATGTATTTTTACATAACATGGAGGTTCTAACTCCCCATAAAGTTTGCTTCATCAATGCACTTCATCTATCTTGTTGAGGGTTCTAATTTTGCCTCCTTAATGAACTACTACTACCTCACTAAAGCGTATTGTTGATACTCATTTAGAAAAGTACATGGCCCAAATTGGTAGTTTTCCTTTCCTTAACATTCTCTCAACTGGAATTCTTCAACTTATTTCTATGTGTGAGTTCTGCATGAGTGTATCTTGATTATACTATGTGCTTGAGGTTTTGAAGACTCTATTGAAACTTTACATGCCAAGTTATGGTCCCATATAGACCTCCCCCACATGTTAGTTTGGGATCTGTTTATCTTAGACATATGTGCCCAACAAAACTTGGTAGAATTAAAATGTGCATGTGTGTGTGTGTAGAGGAAGTTCCTTATGCACAAGTTATTCAAAATTCTTATTTTGTTTAGAAAAAATTGGGGCCTAACATTACCCCACACCATCTTTTTTCCCATCCTCGGGTAACCCTTGATCAATCTACTAAAAATTTCTAGGCCTTCTTGTTGCAACTGGTCCTCATGCCCCTTCCGAGTGTTTAATGCCTTTTGAAATTTTTGTTGAGCTTGTCAATCAATGCTCCCAAGTATTTCAAATCCTTAGTATTTTTCTTGGGATCCTAAGCCATGACATACATCAATTGTATGGCCTTCCCTACCTCACAATATTCCTTCTCAAGTGTGTCCTCTTTTTAATGTTTACTTTTATAGTTCAGCAAATCACTTCTTTATTTTATCCCTTTTAGCATTTATTTCCCCTTTTAGGTCATCAATGTCTTGCGATAACTTCTCTCCCAACATTCTTAGTGGTATAGACTTGCATCACTAGGGTGTTCTACTTTTTATATTCGGGAAGATGTATGCTCCTATATATTTTATTTGTTTAGTAAAGCACTTGCACACCTTATCAACATATGTAACCATGTCACCTAGCTTTGCCACTAATACTTTACATCCCTTGAGTTTTGTTGTGAAATTATATTACTCCTTGGATTTCTTTGATTTTTCTATTACATGTAATATCCTCCACCACTTTCCCTCTCCTTTAGAAGAAGGCTAACTAAGGTTTCAAGTTTTTTAACTCCATCTCCGAATTGAGTGGTACACATGATAAAATCTACGGTGTATTGGAAAATATATGATTGCAAATATTTTAGGTCCAAGGTTGTATGATTTTTTAGAAATTCCTTATGGTCCTTTAATTCTACTGTGATATTTTTCTTATTCACCTACAATTTCTTATCTACTTCTTACGTGTGGAAATAGTGAGCTTGATGTTGTCATTACTATATGTAAGTTTTACCTAATGACCTCTCCATCTATATTTAAGAGTATGTGTCCACTTTTTGTCTCTTTTATTTTCCAAGTATCTATGAAGGATACCTTCATACATTCTGTAAATTTTTCTAGTGGAGAGTGCATACCGGATGTCGGGACTTCAAAATGAGATTCATCTAAACATGTATCGGAATGAAAGATATTGACCTCCTTGTTTTAGATGTTGAGTTCATATCTTCCATTTGATCCTAGAATAATAAGTTTTAATCCCCTATACCTTTGGAATTTATTGAATGAGTGATATTCATAGAAAATTCTCGTATGATGTTTCAATTTCCTCCTCCTCAAATTCCATCTGCTTATCTTTTCCTTGTACTTCACCATGGTTTTGATGTCATTCCTCATTTTTTTGCACACTTGAAAATTTTGTCTTCTTCCTCTTCCTAATCCTCATCTCCACATTGATTACCACATGGGGTCCATTAGAGGAGAAATAGGTCTAGTGTCAAAATATTTTATGTTTTTCCCATCATTCCTTAGGGATTCTGTATGCACTTGATGTCTTGTATGGTATAGTTCCCTTGGCGGAGTTGCTACACTTTGTTGCCTTTATTCACCTTTATTTTATTATGCCACACAACTTGCATATTCACTTATGTTTTCTCCGTGATCATGTGTAGGTTACTTTGGTGTGTGCGATTTAGAAGAGATTTTTATCAACACTTCCTCTAAAATTGGCTTGGGGCTAGTTGTAAACAAGGAAATTCATAGGAAAAGAAAGTAAGTAAATAAGTAAAACACATATTACCTTCATTTTTTTCTCTTGCAAACCTCAAGATAAGACCATAGAAGCTTGAAGCTTGTTTGGTCTTGTTATAGATTTGGATTGTGGATGATCTTGTATTTTAATCTCCAAATGTGGTTGTAGATGTTACGACTAGATTTCACAAGGATGCGGGAAAAAATTTAGTAGAAGTTAGATGTAATTTACTCAAAGCTCTAGCAGATGGTTTTGTAAAGGAATTCACAAGCTTTTATAGCTGAGGGTGAGGCCATGAAAATTGGATCTTGGGTTGAATTGGCTCCATAGTAATAATTATAATTACCTAAAATAGTAAGATGACCATGTCTATGCAGTTATAACTTTGCATGGGCAATCATTATCTTTGAATTCATTCGAGAAGTGGTTCTTGGGCATTATTGTTGCCCCATTATAGGCTTCGGAAGTGGAGCATGAGTAGATAATAAGATTTAATTAAATAACTAAATTAATTAGTATTTAATTATGAGGGAATAATTAACCATTTATTTAATTAAATGTTTAATTATATTAGCAAAAGGGGGTGTAGGAATTAATTTAATTAATTCAAAGGTACATTAGAATTAAATTATTTAATTCTAAAGAGTAGGAATATGACTTAGGGAATAGAATTAATTAAATTGATTATAAAGGGGGATTTAGTCGATGGAATTAATTTAATTAATTCCAAAAGGGACGTTGTGGTAGAATATAAATTAATTTAATTAATTCTAATTGGATAGTAGTGGGATAGAAATATGTATGTATTTTTAGGGTGTCTATATTTTCCCCTTTTTAAAGTGTTATTGTAGAGTAATAATGCTTTAAAGATAGTAGATGCATGTAGATTAGCGAGTAGAAAGCAATGAAGCATTTGGATGCCTAACAAGATAGGATGGTAAGGGAATGCCCCCCTTGAGAGGGTGGGTGATGCAAAAAAGTGGTGGATGAATGCTTCATAGAAAGAAAGCAAGGGATTGAACAAGGATATAAAGGAATTGCACTGTAGCATGAGCACCATTTGGAGAATGTGAATATAAGAGAAACCTTTATTTTGTTGTTACACAATAGAGTTGTCACCATGATTAGGAAGGAATCAAGATGGTTAACCCAAATGCACGTAAAAAAACACACATGAAGCAAAGAAAACAGGAAAATGAAAACAAACCCAATATGAACAGTTAGTTTTAGAACCATCAAGGTTATAAAGGAACCAAGATGTTATCACACTAGCTGCAATTGGTCTAAAATGCAAATCTCAACAATGTAACACAATATTGTAAAAGAAGACAATTTATCTATGCCCCAAAACATTCCATAATGAAAAGAAAGAAGATGCGAATGATATAAAATAATGAAATTATGAAATGGATGAGAATAGGGTTAGTTTAAAGAGCAGAATATACTTAGAAACTCCTCATGACACTCTTGTAGGACCCGCGTTGGAAAGCGATCTGATATTGATTTTCCCTAGCAAAGTTATATCATAAAGGGAATAGTAAGTGATGGAAAATCTTAAGATTAACATGAGTGATCAAGGAGAGATACAAAATATTTGATTTTATCAAAAAGGCATCATATTGGAGAAGTTTGAAAAACATGCATTTTGTAGGGTTTTTTGTTGCAAATTTTTAATGTTTTTGATTTTTTTGATAAATTGTGATTTTAATTTTTGTTTTTGGTGTAAAATATTGTATGTGATTTTTGGTTGTTGACATTTTGAAATGTAGAAGGTGGGAGCACCAAAGCTGCCCCAGAGAAGCATTAACATGCCCTAGTGAGAAGAAGTAAGGGATGAAAAATGATTGTTTAAATAAACAAGCAAGAAAGCAAAGTGCATGAGAAGAATTTCTTAAAAAGAAATGAAAAATAAAATTTAGTGATCATCACCATACGGGATGGGAAAAACAAGTGAAAAGGGTTAAAATGAGTATATATAAAAAGGGGGTTCAAAATCATTGTGACCCATTTGTGCTATTAGACTCCTTTTTCCATTTGTGAGATATTTGAGCTCTAAGCCCTGAGAGAGATGACACAAGTATGACAGAGGAAACACCGCGCAAATCGAGTTGGTGAGTTTGGATAGACTACATTCGAAGGTGTCATGGTGAGTACATCGAAAAATTGTCCCTTTGGGTGCATTTATTATGTTTTTATATATAATAAAATGAAAATTTAATGCTAATGCATGCACTTTGGGTGTATTAGCGTAGCCCAAAAATGCTCTAGCATACAAGTGCATGCGCTAGTGTGTAAGTATAAGCATAGGCGTTAGTGAGATAATCAATAGCATTTTTACGCAGTAGCGTAAAAGTAGATGCATTAGTGTTAAATTTCACGCTCTAATGTGTGTTAGCTCTAGATTGAAGGCATTAGTGTGAAATTGGTTGGTGTCAATATAGATTCGTTAGTATCAAAATGCATGCCTTAGTGTACAAAAGGGTGTGCTAGTGTCATTTTTAGTTTTTAGGAAAAATTTGAGAGGTTTGAAGAGAAGAAATTATTATTAATTGATGTTTTTGAGTGATTTTCAAGAGAGACTACTTACTTTAGATGTGTGGGAGTGCCATGGATGGTTGAGGACATTTTAGAGTACCCTTCTCTTGCGATGTGAGGAGAGATGATTAGCAGATTTGTTAGAGGAAATGTGATTATCCTACATAGTGGAGCTACCACATATGCTTTTTGATCATAACTTGTTGACTACCTTGGCGAAGCGATGGCATAGTGAGAGCTAGACATTCTAGCTTCCGATTGGGGAGATGACAAAGTGACCTTGGAGGAAGTGTATCAAATCATGTGAGTGTTAATATAGGGGATTTTGGTAGTATACAATGGGAGTGCAGCCCCACATGGGAGGAAACATTTGGGGATATTTTCTGCGACATGATATACCTAGAGAGGGGATGTCGATACACTTGTACCATTGTTTTAAGGACATGAGGATACGATGGATTCTATATATTTTATGGCTCTTATTAGCAATTACTTGCTATATGATAAGATGGGTACTCATTTAGAAATGGGATTCATAGGATTAGTGGTGAAACCGATGGAGGGAGAGGTGTTTGCATGGGGCTAGTGCATATTGGCATACTTATACAAGGATATGCACTTGATTGCGTACAATGTATGGGGGATTTGAGTCATGTGACTCTATTACATATATGGTAGTGGGACCACATTGTGATTGGTTAACCACTAGGGTTTTGAGAGAAAAACAACCAAAGGAACCATCTTACAGAGAGGATGGGAGATGGTGGGTGCAGCCCGAGAGGCCATACGTCGATATCACCTTTAATAAGTGAGCCTTTGATGACTTATCACTATGGATGGTGACATGAAGGGCATACATGCTATACCAGTGGTGGATAGATGCTTTTGAGTTGAGCATGACAGAGGTGGGTCATTTTATCATAGGAAGTTTCCACCACATCTTGAAGGTATATAGAGTGGAACAATGTATAATGTCAGTTAGGCATTATAAAGGAGATACCCGATGAGGAGAAATGGTACGCGTGTGTAGAACATGATAATTTTTAATTTGAGCCACAAATTAGAGTGGTGTTGCTAGAGACAATTTTTTTGGAGTCATCCCACAAGCTTGGGATGCATGGGCATAGGTGGTATACCCAGTATGAATGAGGATTACATTGCATGGTATGTAATGATCATGCCTAAGAGGATTAACATTCCTCAAGTAAACTATGTCACTAGGCATAATAGCAACAACACTAGGTGTTGGTGGTTAGAGAGTGTGAGATAGGGCCAAACTTAGATAGTAGGAGGTGGAGGTGGTGGGATAGGTATAAGCTCGTAGGATAGGTGGCATGTAGGGTTAAGGTCCTTATGTTCATGAAGCACATAGGCCACATGTTAAGGTAACACAGGGCCACCAAGAGAAGGAGATGGGATTCTCAGTAGCACATATAATGTCGATACTAGTGGCAAGTTGTGAAACATGTGTCGGTGCGGTAGATAGTACAACAATACTACAATAGGTTATGTAACATGTGGCTTAACATGTACCAATTACATGGGCCATTTGTATAGAGACAAGTACCAAAACATGGATAATTGTAGATGCCACCTAAAGTAGGTAGTCCATGTGAGTTGGAAGGACATGGGGGTCGGGGAAAGAGAAGTGATGAGGTAGAGATGATACAAGTACCTCCTCGAGAGAGGAGTCCCCTGGAGTAGTAGGTGGGCCATCATTGGTGATTATACAGGAAGAGAGGGATAGGGCCATGTTGTGGGGTGATGTAGCCTTGATTACAATGTAGACATTATAGAGGTAGCTTGAGCAAAGGGGTAAATAACATGATTCCCTTGGCAGCGCACAATAATAGATGATAGAGAGGGACCAAGTCAATATAGAGTGAGACAAATTGACTACAAAGAGGGACCAATTGAGGGTCGAGTTTAGTAGCTCACAACACAACAAGATGCTTTTCAACGCATAGCGACAACTAGTGGCCTAGGGGATGTCTTACTTGAGCTTATGGAGGCTTCGGGTGAGGCAGGATACTATAGAGGGTTATATTAATTTGTAGTACCAGGATTCAGCGAGATCCTACATATACACAAATATCAGGTGTAATACCCTCAATTACACACTTATTCTCAATGTTATCCCAGTACATCCTGATTATTCACCCATTTGTGATTGATTGATTAAATTGATTAAATCATACACATTGTCACACCCTTTGGATTAATTAATTAATCCTAGTACCCTTTTGCTACAGGTTAATTATCATTTATTAATTAAATGATTAATTAATTAATTAAGTGTACACATCCTAGCTAATTAAATTAGTTATCTAATTAGGAAAATACACCTATTTTCCTAGTCAACTGCCACTTAGATTCCCAGTCAACTCCACATGGACTCCACTTCACCAAGTCTAGTCAACTTAGTTCTAGAATCCTAGAAAGGTGGGGGCAATTCAATTACATGTACAACCACCTTTCTAGATGCAACTTTTGCTAATTAATTCCATTATTGCCCCTAAATGACATTTAACTTCCTGAAACTATTGTAACTTCCTCAAGTGCTAAAAATAACATGTGCATTCATCTATTTGTAACCAACTTCCAACCACTTTTGCCTCTATAAAATGTGTATCCTTATCCAAATTCTAAATCTCCTAGATTATTTTGTAAGTAAAATCTATCAATTTTAATACTAAAGCTTTCCAAGCCAACTACTCATAGCAATCTGCATCCCCAATTTGAGACCATTCAAGAGCACCCACAAATCTACATCCATCAATCTTCCACAAGGTTCTACAACTCAAAGCTCACAACCTTCACTTGAGGTTTTCTTTGGAAGACTACAAGAAGGTTTACTCTAATTATTTACTTTCCTTTTACTATTTCTTTCCATATTTTACATTTTAGCACACTAGTGGGATTGTACCCATTTTTCTCCCTTTTAGATTCACATTTCACCAATATTTTAATTTGTGTGATTAAAATTTGTTTTTAGTGTGTTTATAGACTCTAGGAGAAGCAAAAATCATAAATTTTTGTTTTGAGCAATTTTGTTGTTTCTCAAACCTTCTAACAATTGTTTGCAATTATTTTAGAATACATGAGTTAGTTTTATAATCAAAAATATTTTTAAAAAAAAATCTTAGTATTTTTCTACTAAGTGGGAGGGTTTGTTGTTTGATTTCTAGTTTTATAATCACATTATTGGTTTGAGGTCTTCTTCCTTTATAAACTTGCAAAAAAAAACAAAAATAGTTTTTTTCAAACAAACTTTATAGAAAAATTAATCAAAAAAAAAAGATTAAAACAAAAAAATCAAATTTTATTAAAAAAAAACAATAGTTAGCAATTTTTTTGTTAAGCCCTAATCTAAGCTCCACCCCTTCCCCCTTCTCCATGGCTAAACCCCTATCCACTAGCTTGGTCAAGTGACCCTACCCCCTTTCCTAACCCTACACTACCCACACCCCGAACGAGACCCCTTCCTCGGCGATCTTGTTTCTACTAACTCCCTATCTCATTTCCTCATGTCTCCTACCCAACTACCGTCCCTCCCAATTCCCCCTAACCCAATTAGACCGCTCACCTCTCCTCTTCTTAGTGAGCTTGCTCACCGAGCCTAATTTTCTTTCGTCCCCAACCTACAACCTACAACCATCCCCAAAAACTTAGTCAACCCCACTCCCAAACCCCTCGTGAGAAAATCCCTCTCCCCCTTCCCATGAGAAACTCCCTCTCTTCTCCTCAACACTTCCCTTCACTTGCCTCGCAGAGCTAAACACACACTCACACTCTCTCTATGATTTATGACTTAAACCCATGACCTTAACCCTCTCCAGTCAAATCCACCCTATTCACCTTTACTTGAGGCCTCACCTGGATCCCCACATAAGTCACCTGCTTACTATCTCGCCCAATACACACAATGAAAATACACAACCCGTGA
This sequence comes from Taxus wallichiana var. yunnanensis, assembly GCA_018340775.1. NCBI lineage: Eukaryota > Viridiplantae > Streptophyta > Pinopsida > Cupressales > Taxaceae > Taxus > Taxus wallichiana. The sequence goes on from CM031236.1 coordinate 538,753,240, forward strand.
GCCTCCCATTTATAAGGGCTTGTTAGGGTTTTTGTTTTCAAATGTCTCTCTTTTTAGGTTTATTTTAGTCTTTAGTTCAAACTTAGGTTTATTATTATTTTTCTTATGTTTAATTTATTTTCTTATTCTTTTTGAAAAACAAACTTTAGTTTTGTTTCAATTAACCCTTACTTAAATTAACTTTTACTTTAGTTAGGGATTCTTTTCTTCAAGTCTAATTTAGGTTGTTTTGATTTTTAAAATTTCTTTCCATTAGGTATTTTAACTTATTGGTGTTAATCTAATTAGTTAGTTAGCTTAATTTACTTCATTAGCTTAAGATATTAGTTATTTTATTTATTTAATTTGTTTGTTTGATTAAATTAGGTTTTTAAACTAGATTAGGACCCTTGTATTTATTTTTTTCATCTATTTTTCTAAACTTGACTAATCATAAAATTTGGTTTTGCAGGCTATCTATGACACTTAAATTTGGACCTTTTTGTTCACATTTTCCAACTAGGACTTCATGTAAAACATACTAAACTAGGGTTATTAGACGTTTCGGTTCAATTGTTATCATTTTTAGCCTTTTTGTACACATTTAATCATTTGACAACCTAGACTAACACTTTGTAACATGTTTTTCATGTATTTCCATTATCATTTTTGTGTGAATATTTTCACAATACCCTTCATGTGTATTCTCTTCTCTCGCACTTATTACAAGCGATCATGAGAATAAAAAAACATGATTGTGTGTTTTCTCATTGTTTTTCTTTATTTTACCTCATGAAAATACTAATACTTGTTTCATAGGACCACATTCTAAAGACCATCAAAACTACAAAATGTAGGTTGCCTTTGCTTATGAGCTTCAAACTACTCATTCTTATGTGCAGGAATTGTTGATAAATAAGATAAAATGAACATTTTTACACACTATGTATTTAAAAGTTCGAATAAGGACTTAAACCCATCCGCTATAACTATGGGAAGTATCTTGGCTTAATCCATAACACTCATCAGTGAGGATTACCATAGGATCCCCTAAGTAATTGGCACATTAAGGAATTGGTTGATGAAAAAAGGTACCCCCATCCCAACTAACTAGTAAAACCTTGTGAGGTTAGAGTCACAAATATCCAGTAGTGGTGACCAAATGTGATTCATTCTGAGAAAGATCTTTGCTTAGAGTTTCAAAGGGGGTAAAGTAAATCGACATCTAGCAATAACACCACGCTCACTCGGATATACTATTGACACCTAGTTGAGAGCCACCTAGGAAGCCAAACATTGTCCAAGCCAAGCTAAGGTAGAGGCCAAAAATAAAAAACTAAAAAAAATTTCTCTTTATTTATTTCTTTTATTTCTCTTTCTTTTTGTAGTAGTTTTCCACTCTCTTTTTCCCAAACACTCCTTGTTTGGGATCCATATTTCACATTCGTATCTTCTCATAGTTTTCAAACACTCCTTGTTTAAATTCATCTTTCATGTTTGTACCTTTTTGTCATTTCCAAATACTTCTTGTTTGGATTCATACTTTCATCCTCTTTTCATCTTCCCAAGTACTCTTTACTTGGATTATTTTTCACCTTCTTTTTCGATACCCCAAATACTCCTTATTTGGGATCATTTTTATTTTATTCGCTATCTCCAAATTTATCCTTATTTGGACTTATCATTCACCTCTTTTTTTGTCATCCTTTCTCTTCATTTTCATTCATTCACTATCTTCCTTTTTACTCTCAAAATTCCCTTTTTGGAGCTTTTGTCTCTTTTTCATCCTTTCAATCTTTTCATCCTCATCACACTTCCCATTTGATCTTCTTTCATTCCTTTGGAATTCTCATTTACCTATTTGAGTCTTCCTTTTTGAGATCATCAAATTCCCCTATCTTTTGGACTTACCTCATTTTGAGTTTATCTCCCATTTCATCCTTGACTTAAACATTTGGATTACATTTCCCAAAGTTTAAGTTTCACTTCTTTTCGACATCAAGTCTTGAGTTGTGGATATCCATGTCCTCACTCAAGCATTTTCATCTTACGAATCACATCTTGACATTGTTGTATCCCACTTTGTTCACGATTATTCCATTACATCTTATCTTTCATTAAAGATTTGATACTTTCATCTCTTCTTTACGTCCTTTAGTTTGACATCATCATTTTTAAACTATACACATTTGTTTTCTTCACGTCTCTAATTTGAAAAAACTCTTTTTTGTTAAGTTTTAGACACTTCATCATATATTTTCCCAACATTTACATTATCGATATTTGAGTCTTATCCTTTCATTATCCTCTTCCTTCTTAACTATTTCTTGTTAAGGGTTGAGCACATCACATACGATTTGACTCCTTCTTCATATCCTCTTCCATTCTAACATTTACATTATTATAGGTTTCAAACCTTAATTGTAAAACTCTTCCCATCTAGCATTCACTTTTCTAGGTAGAGTACATTCGACATCAATCTATCCTCACTCCTCCATTCTAGCATTCACATTGTTAGAGGTTGAGCACATTTGAGATTTCATCACTATAATCCTCCTCCCATCTAGCATTCACTTTGTTAGAGGACGAGAACTTTCACCACATTGGACCCCTCTTCCATCTTGGCATTCACTTTGCCAAGGGTTGAGTTTATCATCACTCTCACACGCTTCCATCTTGACATTCACTTTGTTAAGGGTTGCATCATTCATATCTTCCAAACATCTTGTCCATCTTAGCATTCACTTTGTTAAGGGACAAGTTATTACCAAACTTAATCACATACACAACTCTCTTCCATCATAACATTCACGTTGCTATGGGTTGAGTTATCTTTCACATCTCTTTTTTCCCCCCTCTTTTAAAAATGGTGGGAACATGAAACAAAGATTATAGTCCTTTTGGAAGAAATGAAAAACTTGAAATCCTTTTGGAAATTCTGATAGTGAAATGACCAAAACCTTGAGGATGATGAAAATGACATCTCTTGAAGAGAACAATGTTAAAATATCTTACGTATGAATAAAGACCAATTTTTTCTTCGTCTCCTTGAGATGGGAGAAAAATTACCCTTGATTTTGATGAGGATGTTCTACAAAACATTACTTGGAAAACCAAAAACCAAAAGGGTGACCCATTCATTTTAAAAAATAATGATGATGGGTCTAGCCTAGCCATTCAAACCATGAGGATAAAGGCAAGTCCACCTCAAACAATGAAAATGATGATGGATCAAACCTAAAAAAATCAAATGCTGGGAATAAGGGAAAATCTACCAACTTTACCACCGATCCTACTAAGGTCCTTATGGATCAAATCAATGAGATGGTTAAGAAATTAGCTCTCATATCCTCCAAAGTCACTACCAAACCTCATAAAAAGATTCTACAAAAACTAGTGATGACTCATCTAAGAGCCATATTATGACCAACAAAGAAAAAAAAACCTAAGAATGATGGTCTCATCATCATCCATTTTACACCATGACTCGCCATTTTCGTCATGAATGGAAACTTATGAAAGAAATTATCTGGGTATGCAACACCAACGTAAACAATTCAACTTTGACGAGTTGTGTCCTTACCCATTTGATAAGGACATCTTATGTACATACCCTTTCCTAAATCATTTGAAATTCCCAAGTTTGAAAAATACAAGGGAAAAATGACCCAAGAGAACACATCAAGGAATTTTATATGGTTTTCAAGAGAAGTGGCCTATAGTGATATCTTTTAATGCGTCTTTTTCCATGAAGTCTAGGGAGGAAAAGCCTTTGGACTGGTTTTACACCTCCCCAAGGGATCTATCCATACCTTTTGGACCTCTCAAGAGAAGTTTGTCAAACATTTCTCATTCAATCTAGACTCTAAAATAACCATGATGGACTTGTGTAATGCTAAACAACATTCTAACGAAACCTTTACACAATTCTTACAAAGATGGTGTGGAATGCAAGCCGATTCCCATGCTCAATTCCCAAAAAAACAACTAGTGAGTATTTTCATTCCAAATCTCACTAGTGAGTTATCCTTTCACATGCAAATGCACTACCTCAATACTTTTGAGGAATTTATCGAGAAAGGATCACAAATTGAAAAGGCCCTTATCACAAAAAGGTTTGATCAAACCTCATTCAAAGGATAATGGAATCACAATAATCATAATATCTCTCATCACGATAAATCCAAAAATGTTAATAAAATCATAATGTTTGTTAATAAAGGTATCACAAGATAATCAAAATGTGCACAACATTCAGAATAATCAAGCTAAGCCTAAAAATAAAAAACTCTCGTTGTTGCGCAACTAAAGAGGCTTTCTTCATCTCATGACTCAAAGACGTTGTTTCACTCCTTTGGGAGAACCTCTCTCAAATGTCCTACAACAACTCTTAATGCCAACATGGTGACCTATCCCATCACAAGACCTTGGGTTGAAGGAGAACCCAAGCCCACTTGGTATAAAGTCAACACTTACTTGTGACTTTCATCGCATTGACGGTCACACAACCGATCAATGCTTTCACTTACGTCACTTTTTCCAAGACCTCATCAATAGTGGGGATATCACCGTTGAAGAACCTTCACCAAATAAAACACCAATGAAAATCTCAAGGTGTTCTCAAACCCATTTCCCAAACATGGTGTTGATAGTAAAAAACATTGACAAAGGTCACTCCACCAATAACACTAATTACAGTTCAATTATTTCATTTATTGAGGAAGTACCTTCTATAATAGTGACCATTAAATTCAAACCTCGAGTAATGTCATAGCCACATGCCAAAATAAGATGTGGGTTATCTGTAGAAAACCAACCATCTACTTCTTCTACAGAGCCTCAAATGTCCAAACCGATGGCTCCCTCGAATCAAAATTCAACCTCTAATGCCAAATCTTCCACCTCTAGTTAGTATGACCTCATCAAACAGCTAGAAAACCACCGACACATATCTCTTTGATGGAACTATTAAAAGAGTCACCTAACCTTTAGGATATCCTCACTCATGCTCTTCATGAAGCACGTGTTCCTCCAACCCTTAATGTTTAATAGTTTCAAGCTATGATTGCAAACCTTTCACCTAAAAGTCTATCTTGTCTTTTGTCCCTCAGGATATGTTGAACCCTAACCTCCAAAACAATAACTCTTTGTACATCAAAGCGTATATAACAAACCATAAGGTCAAAAGAGTTCTTGTAGACAATGGAGCAACTCTTAACATCTACTCTATACAAATGATCTTTGTTTCCTTGGTCATATAATAGATGATTAGATGCTAACATTATTACCATTTGTGGTTATGACAATACCGAGTGCCAGTCTGTTGGTACCATTACTCTTCCCATATAAGTGGGCCCACAACTCCTTGAAACCATATGTCATGTCATTGATGTGGAAACATCATATAACCTCTTCTGGGTAGACCTTGGATACATGTGATGCAAGTTGTGTCCTTCCACCTTCCATCAATGCATAAATTTCCACATAATGGAAAAGAGTTCACCTTGTTTGGTGATGTTAACCCCTTTGAGTATTGTAAGTTTTTTGAAGAAAAGTACCAAAATGCAAATTATTGTCCATTTGTTGATGGCCTCTAGCTGAACCTTGTGTCATGTATTCTACCTACCAACCGTGTTGATCTTGAAATATTGTTGCTCCCTCATGCCTCCACATCTTCTTCTAAAGCATCTACATCTAAGGCATCACCCGAGATTAAATTCTCCCATAAAGGTCTAGGTGAGTACACACTTGAAAATGCATTTCTTGTTGGAAAACTCCCATTATCGCTCACAGTTATGGATGCCCTAATGCTCCCCATCTATGAGAACCTCCAACTTACTATCTAGAAATACTCTTTGGATGATATGGATATCTAGAAGATGAACATATTCAAAGCTCTGATGGCTCTTGGTTGTATGAAGACAAGATGGCAGAATGTTACAAATCCCAACTATACCAAGGCCCATAGAATGATGAAAAACATGAACTAGAAAGGAAGAGGGCTTGGCCCACAAGGACATGACATTCTTGAACCTATGGAAATCAAATCTAACCTCTACACACATGGTCTAGGATATGAGACCTTTGAGAAGAGACCAGTCATATTCGATGTATTAACTAGCGATGAGGACTCGAATTCCAAAGTTGAGACCGGTTCCACACATAGCCTCTTTGAAGACCTCGCTAAAACTACACTTTTCCTCAAAACCTATCCATTTGAACCCTTGATGTTGTTTATCCTTCCCTCATTGATTAGGACCAAAAATGTCATATTTCCATGGACCTCTTTCAAAATGATGAGGCCATTCAAGAGTTCCTCGGGGCTCGAGACCCTTTTCCCTTGTCGGATCACAAGAAGGGTTTTGATATAAACCTTAATGTTACCACCTACTTTGGTGAAAAACTTGAAATATCCAGTCCTAAAGAAAAATAAATTAAACACGAAAAATAAAAATCATATCTCGCATAGTGAAAACCTTTCTAAGGCACTATTATGCAAGAAAAAAAAAATGAAAAAGAAAAAGAAAGAAAAGGATGCATCTCTAGTGAAAACCTTTAGAGGCGCTAGAGAGAGGAGATTCGGATCTGGAAATATCATAAAACCTACACAAACCTACATCGTCATTTCAAGATAATGACACTTCTAAGTTGTTGGTAGAAGAAATGAACAACTATCAACATTGGGACCGAAGACCAACCAAAACTATTACAACTAGGTGTCAATTTATCATAAACTGAAATCAAGGCCTTCACAAGCTTCTAATTGAGTTTTAGGATGTATTCACTTGGTCCTATACAAGGAAATGTCTAGGCCTTGATCCCTCTCTTGTGGTTCATCACCTTGTGGTGCACCAAATGTTAATCTTGTAAAGAAAAAGATGTGTAAAATGCACCCCAAGGTCACATTGCTTGTCAAGGCTGAACTACAAAAATTACTAGATAGGCTTCATACGGTCTATTGACTACTCAAAGTGGATATCTAATATGGTACCAATTGTAAAGAACCCCCAAATCCATATCTTGTACATATTTCCATGACATTAATAAGGCATGTCCCAAGGATGACTTCCCTTTTCCCAACATCGACATGATTTCAATTCTATTGTGGGCCATGAGATGTTATCTCTTATGGATGAATTTTCAGGATATAACCAAATTCAAATTTTGAAGAAGACCAACATAAGACAAATTTCACAACCCCATGGGGGACATTTTGTTACAAGGTCATGCCTTTTGGCCTTAAAACATTAGCACAACTTATCAATGTGTCATGACTATTATTTTCCATGACCTTCTTCATGACATAATGGAGGATTATGTTGATGATATTCTTTCCAAATCAAAATACCAAAGTGGATCATCCAATAGTTCTTAGGTGTATCTTTGAGTGATTAAGGGAATACAAGGTTCTCCTTAATCCAAAAAATGTGTCTTTGGTGTCACTTTGGGAAAACTTATGGGATTCATTGTCTCACGAAGAGGAATTGAAGTGGACCCTACCAAGGTCAAAGCTATAATGGATATATGCCTCCTAGAATTTACATCAGCTAAGAGGCCTACAAGGAAAAATATAGTCTATTTGGTGATTCATCTCTCAATTGGCAGAAAAGTGCCATCACTTTAACCATTACTTAAGAAGGATGTCCAATTCAAATGGACACATGAATTATCAAGAATCCTTTGCTAAATTGAAAGAATATTATCCTCTCCATCAGTGCTCATGCCACCTATACAGACAAGCCTATGTTGTTGTACACTTCTAAATAAACATGTCATTGGGGCATTATTGGTGTAACACAATGACAAGGGTCGGGAACAAGTATGTATTATTTGAGAAACTCTCCTTGAGCATGAGACTAAGTACTCACAAGTTGAAAAATATTTCTTAGCAGTCACTTACACTTTTGGCAAGTTGTGACACTACTTGTTGAATCATACCACCAAGTTAATTGCAAGGGTTGACCCTCTCAAGTACCTACTTTTGAGACAGTAATAATAGGATGGATGTCTAGCTGGATTGCACTCCTTAGTGAATTTGACATTGAAATTTTCAATCAAAAGGCTATAAAAGGTCAAGCATTGGAAGATCAACTAGCCACAGTGCCATTTCCAGGTTCACATGTTAAACTTTGAATTTCTAGATGAAGACCTATTATACATAGAAGAAATCCCTCATGGACTTTATTCTTTGATGGATCTTGTAACATCCATGGTTCAGGAGTAGGAATTTTCTTGTGTACACCAAATGGGGACCTCATACCTAAATCTTATCATATTGGCTTCCCTTGCACAAACAACATAGATGAGTATGAAGCATTGATAACAAGCTTAGATTTTCTATCTCCTAATGCCTACAAGAATTGAATTTTTGGTGATTCCTTCTCATCATTAATCAATTCAATGGTGAATATCAAGTCAAATATGAGAATATTTTACCCTATAAACGCATGGTTGATAGTCTTAAAGGGTATTTCTGGATTATCAATTTTGAACAAGTTCCTCATGTACAAAAAAAGTAAGTGGATGCCATGGAAACTATCACATCCCTTCTTTCATTCGACACTAATCAAACTCACAATGAGTTCCTCGTTGAACATCTTTTGGTGCCCGCATATAATTTGCCGAGTCCACCATGGTTTGTGAGATTGTTGGTCTGATCATCCCTAGTATCATGATATATATACCTTCATTCAAACAAAATCCTACCCTCCCAAATTTAAACTCAGCCAATAAAATAGCCTTGGCACAACGTGTTTCGCACTACACACTTCTTACCGACACCTTGTATATCAAAGAGGCTATGATGGGACTCTCTTAAGATGTCTTAATCAAGATGAAGCTAATCAAATGCTAGTTGAAGTACACTCAGTATTTGTGGCATGCACACCAATGGAATGGTCCTTGTGAAGAATATCTTGCATGTGGATACTATTGGCCTATAATGGAGACAAATGCGTGTAACTATGTGAAGAAATGTCAAGATTTCTAAAAACATGGTAATCTCATTCATGCACCTTCCCAAGCCTTGCATCCCATCACTTCACCTTGGCCTTTTTCTCAAAATGGGGCTCGATCTAATTGGAAAAATAAATCCACATCTTCGATGGCCATACTTCATTATCACCGCCACTGAATATTTCACCAAGTGGGTTGAGGCTATGCCTCTTACCTACGTTTCTAGGTGTAATATTTCTAAATTCATCTTTAACCATATTATTTATCATTTTAGAATTCCCATTACTATTGTCACGAAATGGTGGTTCCTTAAAAATAAGAATGTCAAGGCCCTAGCTAAAAATATAATATCACCTAAAATGGGCTACACCTTACTACCCATGATATAATGGCCTAATCCAAAGCTTCAAACAAGACTATCAAATCCATTTTGGAGAAGACAGTCAATAAACATGGATGTAATTGGCATACATATTTATATCCACCTTTTGGGATTACCACACTTTTCCATACTCCTATAAGAGCTACCCCATTTTCCTAGTATATGGCTCTAAAGCCATATTACCTATCAAGTTGAACTTCCTTCACTTCGTGTCTCCCTCCAACACCTCATGCATGAAGAGGATTACCGTGTTTCATAATGAAAGATTAGAACTACTAGATGAGAGACACATTCACACTTTGGATCATCTACAGGTATATCCAGAATCGGTTGCATCATAACTATAACCAAAAGATCAAACCTCAATAGTTTGAAATTGGTGACTTGGTTCTAAAATAAAATTAGAAGAACACAACCAAGCCACGTGAAAAATAGGGAAAATTTGAGCCTAATTGGTTGGGTCCTTATGTTATAATTGCTAAATTTGGATCCGGATACATATAAACTATTTACTGAGGATGGAAAAGAGTTGAAGGAGCCTATGAATGCCATTCATCTGAATAAGTTCTACTCCCAAGTCTCTGAAGAGTAACCCTTGTGTTGGGGGCATATCAGCACGCTCACTTGTTTCATCATTTCACCTTGTCTCTCGCTTGTGTCTTTTCATCCACCTCGCTATGTGTCACATGTTCTCCTTATCAGTCATCATGCCCATTGTCTACCACTCTTTTTCACCTTCCATCATGCTTTTGTCCACTTGTTCATATGTAACATGTGTTGGTTATGAACTTAGGAATCCCTTTTTCCTCTTCTTTGGTGTGTGGTTCAAAATTCCAAAAAGACCAAAAAACATTCACATATGTCTCACAAAAAACCAAAAACAATATAAAATTGTTAAATACCCAAAACAATATAAAAATACAAAAAAATATAAAACATTTCAAAAATGTTCTAACCAAAAACATTCACAACTATGTAACTTAGTTTGTAAATTTCATCATCTGATTATTCCCAATCATCTGAATTCTTCCAATCAATCATGTCACCCTTTACAATATAACTTTACTTGGGGACAACACTCAACTTTGGCCTTATACATAATCATGCTTCAATGGGATCTAACAAGAGTATCCTTTGGAGTATCAAAAGCATCACTCTACTCTTTGGCCTGATCTAATCCTCTCAAGTTCTAAGCTATCGCTTGGGTAAAATCAACATATGTCTATCTATTCAATGTGGAACACATTAGGAATGTCTTCGGACATTGTTATTGCGAATTGTGTTATTTTTTCTTACTTGTTAGTTTTAACATTAGTGTGCATTGTTCACTCACTTGTTTTTTTGAATCTTTACTTTTCTGTTGTTTGTACATATAAAATGATTGTCTTGTATATTCTTAGCTTAGTCTTATTTCATTAGTTAGAATAACTAGTGCTCTGTGTATCTAGAATGTTGTTGTGATTATAGACCAATTGTAGGAAATTTATTCACATCTTAGTTCACATATAACTTTGGTGTGGATTCTTCTGTTCATATTGGGTTTGTTTACATTGTTTGTTTTGTGTCTTTTTGTCGCTTGCATGTGTTGTGTTTTATTATTTAAGTGATAATTTTTTTGTGGAATTAATTTAGGAAGATTCAGGAAGGATCCAAAGAAGTTGGGACAATTTCACTAAAATCAGGGTTCACAGGCCTAGGTAGTACAGTGCCAAAACAACATGTTGAACTTCCGAAGGTGATTCTAGGAGCTCCCAATGGAGTAAGGAGAAAATAAAATCATAGGAAATGGAATTCTGATACCCTAAAGATGGTGAAATTATTTTTTTCACAACACTTTGGCGTAATGGGTATGAAATCAGTTTTTATCATGCACAGGTGGAGTACCAGATCAAAATTCAAATTTTTAGGGATCAAATGGAGGAATCAAGACCTAAAACCCCCACTATTGGATTCATAATTCCATTTCCAGTCAAGATCATATACCATTTCATCAAAAAATTCCATTGGGAGCTCAAGTTATTTTCGTTTCAAGTTTCCCTCTTGGAGCGAGTTCGGGAGTTAGTCAAATTTTGATGAGGACACGTGTTAGCTCTAAGAGCCTATAAAATTTTTGTGTCCCTTAAGTCCCTAAAGGTTAGGGACATCAGGTTCAAGAAAATTCACCTAGCCCCATTAGCCTCTCTGGACCCTCATGTGACCCCTTCGATAGCCGGTTCGGCTCCCTGTGTGCTTGTCAGGCTCATTCTCTTGCTCGCTCAGATCGTGACAAGTGGCAGATTTTGGCATGATATTAAATGTTATTTCCATCATGTTCCTTTGATTTGAGGGACGTAAAGCTTTAAAAATGTTCCCAGCCCTCATGATGCCTCAAGGTTCCTCATGCGACTGCTTCTCAGCCCTTTCAATGCTTTAAAGCTACTTTTTAGCCTTAATCCCCTGCCGTCGGATCTCCGCCACATGTCAAGCTGAGGCGCATTGTGAAATTTTATGTCCCTCACATCCCTTTGATGTGGGGGACATTAGGAACATGAAAATTTACCTCTCTCCTTGCTGTGAGTTTTTCAAATTTTTAAATATCCCTCCCGCTTCTAACTTCTAACATCTAACTCCTTCGTGCACAACTTGCTCTGTAACTTTCTCTGCAATTTCTCACCACCACTCTACCATTACCAAATATCAAACCATATTCTCCATAGAAATTAAATCCTCTACCCCATGGTGATATGTAGGTCCCAGGATAAATATTGAACAAACGAAGGAGAAGAAACAAA
>CM031236.1:538765426-538902328 GCA_018340775.1 Taxus wallichiana var. yunnanensis
AGTGTGCCGTTCAGTTGCTCTAGGCGAGAGAATGCGTCCGTAGAATCGACCATATTTACCATATGACCCTATCGGGAGAAATACGAAACCATCCGGGTCATTTTCCACTGCGTCCTGACCCATGTAGATCGAATCACATCGAGCTTCGATATGATTGGAGCACCCGGCAGGTCATCTCGCTGATCGATCTATCCACCACCGATCCAGTTAGAAGAGGCCTTCTTTGCCTTAGGTCGCGAAATACCATTGAGTGCGTGTCGAAGACATTAGAAGCCCGCACGACTAGTTTTAATCTGCGCATTACACCCCAGCTTAGCATTTGTCTAGAAGCACGACCTCGGGAAATTAGGGTACGCGGAAAAATCAACGTGTTGATTCCAAAGCTCACTGTCGCTTTTTCAGAGCGTACAAAATTAGTGAACAGGCGACTGAATCAAGGCAATTCTTTCACCTTCTCTTTGAGAAGTTTTATCTTCTCAGGAAATCACCTTCGCTCCTTCCCATTATTCTGCGGGTATTCATATACCCCAGGAATATGTCGGGATTCGATGCATACAGCGGGAGACCCCTCTTGGGTCTTGAGGCATACTACGCCCAACGAGAATAGGCAATCATCACCCTCACTCTCGATGTGGGCGACAACTATTCAACTAACGATTATCAACACAAACACGAAGGACTAGATATAACTAATGCTCGTCCTTTGAAGCGGAGGGGTTGGAGCAAATTGCTCAAACACAAACAGAGCCTTCGGGCTCAAACAATATGACATTGATTTGGAGAATGCACTTCATCTCCTCGGGTATTACTTAGACCACATATTAGTAGACAATCGGATCCATACACTGGTCTTGGATGATGGACATGATCAATACCTTATCCTAGGAGTGAACAACGCTCCCGGTATGTACTTTATAGGAGGTTTACTGAAGTACAACTTTGAGACCCATTTTCAAGAAAATACCTCTACGAAATATTCTTGGAGAAACTTGCAAGATAGCAATTAGTTCATGACAGCTATCACATGCCTATCAACACCGACATACTGACAAACGCCACTTTGAAGGCACGATATCATGGCTTCACCAAACGAAGTCATTTCAAATCTAATGGAAAAGGTTAGAGGATTAGAACTTGCGCCAGCAGGAAGTCAAAATTCAAAAATCATACAAACAGGAATTTCAATCCTCCGCACTCATCCTAGCCAAGTGGATCTCCTCACGGGAATAGGCACCTTTGGGTATGACTCTCAATATTCACAACAAGTGCCAACTAGACCCACATCGCTAACACTTGTTCCTCTTGGTCCAAGATGCAGAGCAATCCATTCCTAGATAGTACCCCTTAAATGCCAAACATGTACTCCAAATCACCACAAGGATTTGTACTCATCCTGCAAGTGTGTTTACTCAAATGCAGGGATTGCCTTATGCCCCTGCCAACGCGTACGTTACGCCATATCAACAACCCCTTCCGCCACCACAGGCACCATCAATGGTTGAGACATATGCGATAGGGACTTATTCAGAATATTTAAAGGAGCCCTTAGATTTCGCCATACGAAGCGTTATGCTTCCAAGGCCTCTTCCCGATTTGCCCAAATACAAAGGAGAAGGAGATCCGAATGCGCATATCAAAGCTTACGCTACCGCCATTCGTGAATTACTCCCATGGGATGGGGTTGTTGCTAAAATATTCCCCAAAACGCTGGAAGGCATTGCCCTCGATTGGTATTACAGAATACCTGAGGCTTCCATACATTCGTTCAAACAACTGTCTGAATTCATCAAAGCCTTCGACATGAACAAACTATTAAAGGCGAGGAATCGGGGAGTTCTTGCACATCAAGAACATAGCAGTCTGTCATGCCCATTTCATCCAAAGGTGGCGTCAGGTCCTTTATTCCTCGCTGAGCGCTCCAAACATGGATCAAATGGAGCTATGCGATTTATTCCTTCATTCTCTTAGCGAGAGAAGTGAAGGAAGAAGTCAAAAATTCCCGAGGGACTTATGGCGAGGTCTTGAGAGAGTGCTCTGCCCAATTGATCAAGCGGCCAGTAGATAGCGGCCGTAAGGCGTCACGGAGCAAGCGGGAGGTTAATCACCTCTTCTCAAAACTCCCTGACCACCACAAGCGTCAATCAAGGACCCAAAATCCTTAACAAAAATCGTAGGGTAACAACAGACCAGGGTAATCTGGCCAGCCCGAGAGGGTAAATATCGTTAATACTCAAAGTCACGAACAAACAACCAAAGAAACAACAATTTTGTCCCGACGATTAATACGGTGGATTTTAACAATCCACAACAACAACGGCGAAATCCCATGCAAGGACTAAGCCAAAACTCATTTGGTTACCAAAACCAAAGTCAAAACCAAAACAACAATTCCAAAACTTTGGTCCTAATAAAGCAACGTTTGGCCACTGAATTTAGAGCCTGACAATACACACCAAACCAACAAAACGGAATTATAATCCCAATTCTTATTGTGGTTTCCATAAAATTCAAGGGCATGACACTAGAACGTGTCGTGATTACAACAAATTCATGCAACGCTTGCAAATGAGCAAAAACAATTTTTATGGATATGTTCTTAGCAGGATCCTCGTCACACCAACGGCAACTACCTTCGCGAGGGACGCTTTCCCCTCGAATGCCCTCTCAAGATCTTTAATGATCCACTCCCAAACCATGATAATGATAGGTTAAAACCAACTGGAACAAACAAAGGTGCAATAACGAGAAACAACGATCACGAGGCCTCAACCTCGGCTAAATCCGTTAGTTAGTCACGCCACAACTAGAAGTCAACCACGACCTAAGGTAGTTGGATTAGTAGAGTTAGATTCCGATTTACCCGTTGAAGCAATTACGAGGACACGAGAGTATTTCTCTCAACCAAGTCCAAGCCATCTTCCTAAGCCGATAACATCCAACAAACGTCGTAATAAAACCTATGGGTGCTTACGATCTAATTAATGATCTAACAAAACCTTCTCGCATATTTCATTCCTTGATTTACTAAAGAATTCCCCGCTCCACAGTAGCTTGCTGCTCTTTTAGAGGCATTAGGTTTGGGCCATTTAATTAGCATCACTCCACCACCGGAAGCACAAGTAAATCATATAGACTTTGATGTTTATCCTCTAGGACAAGCGAGATAGGGATGTCAATTCATATTCGAAATAAGTAAAATGCCTACCAGATGCCTCTTTAGATCGCACGCTTGAGGTGATCCACCCTACACTTGCAAGTACAAGTTTATAATAACTATGTAAACGGGCAATGGTTGATGACGGAGCTGCGGTTAACATAGTTCCTTTCTCTTTTCTCCAAAAATTGGGATATGGAGAAACAAATGTTCTACTACGAAATACCTTGAGAGGCTACGACAGCCTTAAAGCCACATCGATAGGAACTATAATACTACCAGGTCACCTTAGGACCTAAAACAATCCTAACCGGGTTTTATATTATAGATCGGAAACTAACTATAATATGATCCTCGTAGACCATGGATACACCGCGTGAAGGCAATCCCTTCCACGCTATTTCAAGAAGTAAGATTCCCCGTGCATCTGGGAAAGGTATTTGTAGCTGAAAAGGCGATCCAAAGCCATTTGACGTACACCTAGCTGATTTAAAGAAGAGACCAGTGTACACTCGGATCTGAGCGCCAACAAACCAACTTAACAAACCCTCGACCTAAAGCGGAGGAAAAGTTGATACCTACGACGGATCTCGAAACTACCAACATAGTCCAAACAATTCCAAAAGGTAAAACTAAAGAGACAAAAGTATCATTAGAGACTCATGCGAAGATCGTTGAATTAATAGAACAAGATTCACCAATATTCTTACCATTCGATTCAAAGATAGGCATAGGATTTTCCTTAGGTGTTGGTTCCTTGCCAGCAGAAGATCTCTGTATGGTAGAAGTAGAGTGTGCAAACACAAGATACACCTACATCCATACTCCCAGCTAAGTATTGGACTCTCCATTTCGATGGAGCTAAATGCCGTTATGGAGCGGGGCGGGTATAATTTTACCTCGCTTGAGAGAAGGTCCTCCCATTCTCTTTTAAATTAAACTTTGAATGTACAAGCAACGGCGCCAATACTGAAGCCCTCCTCCTCGGCCTTACCTTAGCCAAAAGAATTGGTATCGATAATATCGTAGTTTTAGGAGACTCATGATTAGTTGCAAACCAAGTTTGAGAGGTATATGAAACTAAAGCCGAACACTTGCAACTTTACAAAAATGTTTGTATTAGATTTAAGCAAAGCGTTGAACTTCATATCCATCGAAGCAATTCCACGAGAGAAGAATCTTCTCGCATTGATTCGATAAAGAACTTCGGCATCACGCTTCACTCAAGCAATGAGCTAGAAGATACTCATTTCACGGTATCCATTCGTAACGAACCATTAATAAAAGCGATGAAGGATCCTCTTTCAAACGGAAGTGAATCTATCATCTGACCATGTTGGAAATGATGCGGCTACTTTGGATTACTTAAATGCCCTTGCGACATTACATCTCTCTATCACACGCTCGATTTATCCGATCCCGCATTCATCTTCCTACTTCGGAAATCCCGTAAATGTGAATCTTCCTCGCAAAAAAACCTAATATATACGTGGTGGAAAACGGGGATGATATAGATCTACCTCTCGGCACCACCTTTAGAGTTCGAAGAGGGTAATGCCTCTTTAATTGAAGAAGCGATCGATGTCAACATCATGAACGGAGAAGATGAACCAAGAGTTTTAAAGTTAGGTTCTTCATTAACCCCAGAGGAAGTAGAGATACATACTCGGGTTCTCAGAGAACATCAGAAGGCATTTGCATTTAATTACAAAGAGATGACCGGAGTCGCACCCCACATTGCGGTGCACAACCTCGTCACTAGATCAGATGCAAAGCCTATTAAACAGAAATCAAGACCCATGAAACCCAAAGTAGCTCTCATGGTAAAAGAGGAGGTGATGAAACTCCTTCAAGTAGGATTCATCAAGCCAGTTGACTACTCCCAATGGGTATCCAACATCGTTCCCGTTCTCAAGAAGAATGGAAAGATACGCATCTGCATAGATTTTCGAGATATCAACAAAGCTTGCCCTAAGGATGACTTCCCATTACCATCCATAGACGTTATTGTTGATGCAACGCAGGTTTTGAACTCTTGTCTCTCATGGATGGATTCTCGGGATACAATCAAATCAAAATATCCGAGCAAGATCAAGCTAAAACCACGTTTATAACTCCTTGGGGAACCTATTGCTATGCTGTCATGCCTTTCGGTCTCAAAAACGCTGGTGCTACATACCAGCGGGCTATGACTTATATATTTCACGATTTAATTCATAAAATCGTGGAATCCTACGTAGATGACTTGTTGGCTAAGGCCAAGAAGCGTTGTGACCATCCTGAAGTACTCCGCGTCATTCTTTCACGTTTAATAGAATACGGAGTTACGCTAAATCCGGAGAAATGCGTCTTTGGTGTAACAGGAGGAAAGCTCCTAGGTTACATCATATCATCACGAGGGATCGATGTTGATCCAGCCAAAATTCGGGCTGTCCTCGAAATGGTCCCACCCTCGAGTGAATCTGGAATCAGATCATTTCTTGGGAAGCTCGGTGCAATCCGGAGATTTATCCCGGATCTAAGCTTCGCCATTCACCCAATCAACAATTTACTCAAGAAGGACTATAGCATTAATTGGACTGAAGATTGCAATGAAGCTTTTGATGCTGTCAAGCGTTTCTTGTTATCACCGCCTACACTAATGCTGCCTAAGCTAGATCGCCCTTTAATTTTGTACTCACGGGCCACCGATGTTTCGTTAGCTTGCATGCTTAGCCAAGAAGATGATGACAAGAGAGAGCGTGCGATTTATTTCATTAAATTGTAACATTGCTCGACTCACGAAACACGCTATACACACAGCGGAACGAAATGTCTTGCCATAGTCTTTGCTACTAAACGCCTAAGACACTACATGCTAAATCAAGAGACAAGGGTCAATAGTAGTAAGACGGACCATTTACGGACTTTTCTCACACAAGGTCCTTGTCCAAAAAAAGTTTGGGCGTTTATAACCTTAATGGGAGAGTTGAATTAACTTTTGTAAATCAAGTCGATTAAAGGACAAATCATTGCAGATTGGTTAGCTCATAACTCCGCCAGACGGAGGAGACTTAGTGGATTTAGACTTTCCGGATGAATCGTGTACTACGTGAAACCCGACTGCTATATCATTCGAGTGCCCTTGGTACGCTGATATCATTAGTTATATCATAGACCATAGGTACCGGAAGGAGCTACACCTCAACAAAAAGGAGGTTACGCATTATCAGTAGCTAAATACGTAATTATAGAGCGGTGCTCTATCGGAAAGCATTCGATGGAATGCTCTTAAGGTGCGTTGACACGGAAGAGTCAAGAGGATTCTCCGCCATGAATCCATAGCGGTATATGTGGAGGCCACTTCGGTGGCCATGCCACTGCTCGAAAAATACATCGAATGGGTTATTTCTGGCCCACTCTAGAACATGACACAATAGAGTTTGTACGCAGGTGCCATAAGTGTCAGGAGTTCTCTCATGAGATCCACATGCCAGCACAAACTTTACAACCGATCGTTACTCCATGGCCCTTTTCTACATGGGGCCTGGACTTGATAGGGAAATTCTCTCCCTCCTCCACAGACGGCCACAATTTTATAATCACGGCCACTGAATATTTCACTAAATGGGTAGAAGCCATGCCTCTTACAACTGTACCTGGTTCTGTAATCGCTAAGTTCATTTTGAACCAAATCATTTGCAGGTACGGTATCCCACAAATCATTATCTCAGATAATGGAACCTCTTTCAAAAACGAAGAAGTTCGTGAGCTATGCAACAGATTTAAAATCAGCCATCATACGGCCTCCTTGTACTATCCCCAAGCCAATGGGCAGGCTGAAGCAACAAATAAAACACTGAAAGCCATTCTCCTTAAAACAGTGAAAGAAAACAAGCGGGATTGGCACTTAAAGTTATATCCGGCCTTGTGGGCCCATCGAACTTCAATAAGAACTCCAACAGGAGCAACTCCTTTCTCGCTGGTATTTGGGTCAGAAGCAGTTCTCCCACTCGAAGTTGAAATCCCCAGTCTTCGCATTTCGCTACAAGGGATTCTGGATGAGGACGCTTACAGAGAAGCACGTCTTTCTCAATTAGAAAGCCTGGATGAAGCTTGGATAGATCTTTGAATAAATGACATAGCAGAGTCTATGCCGGCCGGATGTGCCGCGAATACAACGAAGGTCTATGACGTGACATATACGAAGGTGACCTAGTTCTAGGTTAGATAGCCGGATCGACAAGAAGACCGGCGAAGGAAGGAAGTTCCGCCCAAATGGTTGGGCCTTGCACCGAGTCACAAAAGACTACGGAAATGGTGCATACCTCTTATGCTACGCTAGAAGGTGAGGAGTTTGGCGAAGCAGTCAATTCTCTCCACCTCAAACGTTTACTGCGTAAAGCACTAACGCTACCTATATAACTATCTACATTGCATTTTTCATACAAATTAGGATCATTTTGTCCACTTGTTCTTACACAAATTATGATCAAGGAATCTATTCTCAAAAGCAATTTATTTCAAACTCGTGATGTTTCTGGCATAAAGTTCTTTAATCATATCTCTCCATCTTTAACATTATCAAATCACTTCAGAATCTTTTATCAAACAGTTCAGACATGACGAAGTCCTAATGGTAACCATACCAAGATCTGCAAGTTTGTTCTCGCTTTGATTTCTTCTTAGGATAGGTGTCTTGCCTATGGTCTGTTCTAGAAGCTTCATGGTGTCACATCTATCCCATATACGCATCTCTTTGGAAATAAGCATATATTGACAGTTTACTCAGATAAACAAGTCAAGAAGTGATTGAAACAGAAAATTTTATTTTACACATTTCCTTGCCCCACCAACCTTCGGTGATGAGCTTGCGTCTCTTACTAGTGACGTAGGGTTGGGAAAGGATGGAAATGCCCTTACTCGCCTATGCCTTGCCCACGGTGATAAACCCATGCTTCTTACAAGTAGCATGGGGCAAAGTGTAGGGGGTCCTCTAAACAAAGTGAATGTTAAAAAGTCATAAACAATCAATTCAAACTTTGAGTCAATAAACGAATAAATCAGATGATCAAAATTCCAAGAGAGTTAAAAATCCTAAAAACCCAGATTTTGTCTACTATGTGGCCATCTACGGGTCTAAGTCTGGATAAACCGCAAAGCAAGTCGCACCCAAAACTATGAAGTCATTCAGGTAGAGTAAGCTTGTAGTTCTTAACTTGGTTCCACCAAAGCTTCGCCTGTCTTTTATCACTATCATTTCACCATATTTCATAACTTGCGCCCTTCTTGGCTCTTGGTGATGAGCCCTCGCATCTTACTAGTTGCGTGGAGTTAGGAGTGGGGCAAGTTAATCTGTTCATCATACTGGTTATTTTTCATCATTTTGCCAAAACAAATCATGAGGTATCCAAATTGCCCACAGAAACTAAGATTTAAGATCACAATATATCTACAATATCATGTATCAGCATCATGAAACACAAAAAGAAAGCGAACATTTGCACCATCTGTTTTCCATTGCATACATTCTAGAAAGCACATAAAACATACATCGTAGTATACACAAAACAGTTGGAAAGAAAGAAAGTAGAATACAAATGACAAGTTTTGATCCAAAACCGACGCATATATATAAATAAATCAAGTTTATATACAATGCCATCATGCGCAAGGCATGGTCAAAACGCTCAAAGAGCCCGTAATACACAAAAGAATGTAACTACAAATATAGAGAGCCAAGTGGCCTCTCAACCCCTGCGCGATCCCGCTGAAGGTGCGCGCCCTCGCCTAGGACTCACTGCGCCAGCGGGCCGCGCTACGAGATGGACGGAGAGGCTCGGGGTCCCTAAGGGCGTCGTGGTCTCGCCATGAGAGCGGCTCCTCATAAGGCGCTCGGCTGTCTATATAGCTTGCGACTCTGTACGGAGAGTTGACACCATCTTGCCACATGCCAAACGGGAGCGAAAGGCGTCGGTATACTGCCAGGCTGCTTGAGGGCTCTCAGGCATCCACGGATAACTCCGTGCGGGTCTTATCCATAGGGATCATCAAAGAATCGGCGCGAAACCCTACTGGTTAGATCCCGCCACTCATCAGCCTCTCTGCAAAGCAAAGAAAAAAAAAAACAAATTAGAAACTAGGCAAAAGATTAAAGTATACACAATGCAAATATAAGGAGAGTTAACATTCGAAAACAAATCCTAAAACAAAACAAGCATTGAAAGGAGGAGAAGATAACTTACTCGGATCGCTGAGGCCTCGAAGATGGGTCGCGGGGCCAGCACTGCTGGCGTCTGCAGCTGACCGGCGAGGAGCTACTCACGTGGTTGGGGGCAACATGGCGCCCGCACGGACTCATCGTCTCCACCATGACCTCGGGAGAGTGGCTCCTCGCAGGCCACGGTCTCTCTCTCTGCACTCTCCTCCTCTCTCTCGCCCATGCAAAATATCCTGAGTATCATGCCACTCACTCGGATCGCTCTCGTCTGTCTGCTCCTCGGCCCTCCTCCCTGTGTGCTCCTCGGACCTCGGAGTCATATCTATAGGGTCGTCAACTGCTATGGCGAGGACTGCAGCAATCTGAAGTAATGGTGCCGGCGAAGGCGCACCCAGCTCTCCCTCGGCCCGAACTATCCCTCTCGGGCTGCAAGAGGAATGCCAGGGTAATCAGCATCGACCACGGCCTCTAGGCCCCCTCACAACCTCTCGGACCATCTATAAACGGGTGCTTTCTTTGGAGGAAGCATAGCGCGTAGGGAGGCCAAACTCTTTGAGGAACCTGCTGAAGGGATGTACCTCTACCCGCCCACGATCAATAACCTGCCTCAGTGATGGAGCAGGAGATCAATGTCGTAGTCTCCTCTCCCCATATACCTGGCCATAAGATGGTGCACGGTGTAGCCTCCATGTATCTGCCGTGTGTAAGGGTGGCTGCCGGCCGGTGAGGTGCTCGAGCACCGACATACACGACCATCGGGCTGCCCTCACCGCCCGGGATGCCGCCACGCCACGCCTCTGCCATACGGAATGAAACGCTCATACACCCAACTCATGACTAGAGTGGGGTGGCTCAAAGCTATCCTGTGATCGGACCACCTGTATAAGTCATGGTAGGTGGTCCCAAATGTCTGCGCCTCAGGCGTATTTCCGGCCATGTCCCTCTATCTGTGCAATGATGGGGCCCCAGCAGTATAACAATGTATCCCCTCCCTTGTCCCCGATCAGTCTCGAGGCAAGGATCCCCATGATGGCCTGTCGAAATACGGGGATGGGCAAAGAAGGAATGGATCTAACTCTCACTCCCTTCTTTGGCCCCGTGGAAATAGCTGCATCCCCCATATAACCTGCCCACTGTGCAATCTGTGCTCTGGACCCAGCTGTCTCCAGTGTGAGTCTCCTCCCGATGATCGGGACCCCCAGGATGCGATAAACATCCTCCAAAGTGATGGTCCACTCACCACGGACCCCTGGCAGTCGGAAGGTGTTCCGATCTGCGTCCCAATATGAAAATAGGTCACAAAGAATCTGACTGGATGGAGCAACGTGGGGCACACGCGACAAACGTAATATACCGGCCCTCTGCAATGTGTCCTCCTCATCTGCTGAGAGGGCATCCAAAACCCCGGGCAGCCAGTCACACTCTCGCTCCCGGCTCCATCTAATGTACTCCTCTTTTGCCTGCATACACCCAAAAACACACAAGGAAGAGTAAGTTAGTATCTAAACAACATCAAGAGAAGCATAAAAACACGTACAAATGCTAAAAATACAAGCAAAAGCTTTTAAGTAAGGTTCTTTTGCATTCTGTGCAAAACCGCCGCCACGAAAGCGGGGCGGTTTGTATGCCAGAATCACGCCTTAAGGGAGGCGGTCTCGTGACCACCGCCACAATACGGAGGCGGTCGTGTAACTGCCATGTCCCGTCCAGGGGCGGTGGTCGCATGATCCGAAAACCCGCGCGGGTTTTTAAACCTAAAAAGTCCCAAAAATGCGAAAAATAACCATTTTAACTAAAAACAAAGCCTACCCAGTAGGCGCCCCCCCTAGATGGACCTTTTGAACCTAACAATTTCAAAAATAATCCCCCCATTGCAAAGAATTTGCCATTTCAAATTTGAAGAGGGAAACACATAAAATGGAAGAAAACCAACCTGTGATCGCTGAGGTCGGTGTTCCGCTCGTGGAGGCATGATCTCTATCTCACTACGGATGTTTTGACTCTACTCGCGTAAGAAACCGTCACCGTGGGTCCCAGAGCTCAAAATCAATCAAATCGACTCGCGCAAATGAATAGGAAAATGGGCCCACTTTCATATATATATCGTCCTGTTTCGTTTTAAAAATAACTTTTTCACAGGTTCGGAGCGCCGACGGAGGTAAGTTTCTATCCTCGCACAAACGGTACGTCCTCTTTCTCTATTATTTTAACGTTTATTTTTCAAATTATTGTATCTATCTGCATTTGAGTTCTCTTTTCATTTTGCAGGTAGCGGGAATTTTGGAGCGGCGTCATTTCAACACACGGGCGTGTAAGGTATAATTTCTCACTTCCTATTTCGGGACGGCCATGCTCGGACCCACCGTTTTATGCCTCTTCATGGCTAAAACGCTTCTCCGAGGGGGCAATATGTACGTACCCAAAATTGTAAGGTACTGTACTGCGGAACGGTGTAATAAGTGCCCCAATGATGATACAGGTCTCCTCGCAAGGTGTTCGGGATCCGGAAAAGCCCTCGGAGTATGCGTTAACATCCCGCATGCCTCGCTTTGCCCCCGCGCCCTTTGTTTTTCCCTTTCTTTCCTCTTTCCTTGGCCTTTTGACCTTCAGTGACGAAACCGCCGCCCTGCAGGGAGGCGGTCTCTCTGTACCGCCGCCACGATCGGAGGCGGTCAGAATCTGCTGCCGCCGCCACTGAGCGAGGCGGCGGTCCTGTGCGCGTTTTCCAGAACGTTCTTTTGACGCGACCCGCGTGAAATATCAACGATTTACCAACTTTTCTTTGCCGACTTGAGCACGCATTTATGTTTTTGGTCCCCTGGAATAGTGTTTTTCTTTTGTTTAATGTTTAGGAGTTCAGTTTGGATTTGATCTCTGCATGTTTGGATTCCTATAAATGCATGGTTTGTGCACATGCAAATGGCCCCCCTGAATTTAGCTACGAATTTTACTCTTCAAAGTTTGTTTTTTTGAATTTCTTGTTGCAGTAGATTTAGTTTTCTTTTGCTTAGAATTCCTAGATTTCTCATTGAGTGCTTTGGCTAGTATTGTGTTATGGTGGTAAGCCACATATCCAACTTGTCATGAGAGTGCAAACATTATTTGAGCCACCATTTTTAACTCCAATTTTCATGTTTTAGTCTATGGTCTTTTAGCTTGCTTAAGATTGGTAGCATAGGTTATTCTGGAGTTTGTTTTAGCTTTGTGTTTCTTTGTTGGTAAGCCACGGATCCAACTTGTGCAAACAGATATTCATGGAGGAGTAGAATAGTCTAAGGCTGCCATTGAAGTTGCAGTTTTGCTCTTCATACTGAGACTAGTTTCGTGTTACGGATACTTTTGTTGCACGATTCGCAGTGACCCCGCCAGGAATTGTATAGGCCAAGCTCTTGTGCTCTTGCGCCATCCCTCTCTATCCGCACTCTATTCTGCATGCATTCCAAAGGCGTGTCCATTGATCCAAATATCTATTCCTGTTGATCATGCAAGCATTCCACGCTTTTACGGATTCACGAGAGCACAAAGAACGAAGAGATCATCTTTAGGGACAAGAACACATACATTGTCGGATTCGCCTTTGTTACTGCAAATCCGAGTTCCATCTTTCAAAGTTTTAGTTAGAACTTATCAAATAAAGTAGTTAATCACTTTATTTCGGTTATTTCTATTCTCGATATTGCGGGGAGGTTGTGGGGATTAATAGTTTCGAGAAACTATGATTCATTCCTCACTTCCGAGGTAGGATCGAGAATCTTCAGCAGATAGATTAGTTATTTCGTTGTTTTTAGAATAGATATACGAAATTGCACAGGACAAATAGCTACACTTTCGGCTATTTTGTTTGTTTTACGTTGTTAGTTTAGTTGTCAATTCTAAATGTTTTAAAAATTGCTTTTCTTTAAAATTGCGAGAAAATACAAAAAGAAATTATATATGCTAGAAGTGTATTTAGATTTTACTTTATTCTTATTTGTTTCATTACTTGCTTTTGCATGACAATCACGGGACCTAGGGAGCCCAGGGAATACATTTTGAGCCAATTAGTGCCCTGACCCAATACCGTAGTGGCAATAAGCGATATTGACCAAAACCTTAGGATACAAGTCTTCCAAACAACAACGAGACTTCAACAGATCAGTCCACGAACAGAGGGTTAAATATCGAAGACGACCAAGCACATCTGTTTTGGTCAAATCAGCCAAACTACAGTTATCCTAGAAAACATCCGCATGTGTAGAAGGATTTGAAAGAGAACAAATATTCGGGTGCGATCCTTTAGTTCCACAAAATTAGAGTCCCATGGAGACACCCTAGTAGATATAGATACCACTTAAGAATCCAAGTCATTAGAACACACAGTGAGGTATTACGAGAAAATCGCACAATTGCTGATTCTAAACGTAGAAGTTTATTTGAAAAGGCTTACGACTACGGATCTAGGGATCGGAACTTGATCTCCCGTATGACCATAGCGGACCGCAACAACTAAGAGTCTATGGTTGTGATCCCCGAGATCCCACACCCAACTTGAACCCACGAGTCGGTTAGATATAAACAACGCCTCGTACATTAGTATTTCAGTCTACTCCGATTCCACCTCTCATCATTCAACAATTATCCCTATTTGCATACACAATACATGCTAACAAAGCTAGAGAATTTTGGACTAGGCCAGAGAATCGTCCATAGAATCGACCATATTTACCATATGACCCTATCAGGAGAAATACACGAAACCATCCCGGGTCATTTTCCACGCATCCCACAACCCATAGATCGAATCACGCCAGAGCTCGATATTGATTGGAGCCTTGACCATCATCCTTGATCGATCTATCACACCTTGATCCCTAAGTTAGAAGGGCCTTCTTTGCCTTAGATTCGCAAATACCATTAGTGCGTGTCCAAGACATTAGACTGCCTGACTAGTTTGTCTGCGCATTCTACCCCCACCGGCTGTCTCGGCACGACCTCGGGAGGTCGGGTACGCGGAAGAGTCACGTGTTGATTCCCACGCTCACAATATCGCTTTTAATACGTACGAAACCTTTTAATAGTTCTTACAAAGATGGTGTGGAATCACAAGCCGGTTCCCATGCTCAATTCTTGAAAAATAACTAGTGAGTATTTTCGTTCCAAATATCATTAAGGATTTATCTTTTCACATCCAAATGCAAATGACTCAATACTTTTGAGGAATTTATCAAGAAAGGATCCCAAATTGAAAAGGTCCTTATCACAAAAGGTTTGATCAAACCTCATTCAAAGGACAATGGGCATCACAATAATCATAATATCTCTCATCACGATAAATCCAAAATGTTAATAAAAATTAAAACGTTGTTAATAACGGTATCACAAATAATCGAAATGTGGAAAACATTCAAAATAATCAAGCTAAGCCTAAAAAATCCAAGTAACCTCTTGTTGTTTGCAACTAAAGTGGCTTCTTCATCTCGTGACTCAAAGCATCGTCATTTCACTCCTTTGGAAGAAATTCTCTCAAATGTTCTAAACCGATTCATTAATGCAAACATGGTGACCTATCCCATCACAAGACCTTGGGTTGAAGGAGAACCCAATCCTACTTGGTATAAAGTCAAAACTTATTGTGACTTTCATCATATTGATGGTCACAGGACTAATTAGTGCTTTTGCTTATGTCACTTTTTCCAAGACATCATCAATAATGGGAATATCACTTGTTGATGAACCTTCACCAAATAAAACACCCAATGAAAATATCAAGGTGTTCTCAAACCCATTTCCCAAACATATTTACTGACAATAACAACACTGACAAAGGCCACTCCGCCAATAACACTGATTACAGTTCAATTATTTCATTTATTGAGGAAGTACCTTCTATAATAGCGACCATCGATTCAAACCTCTCGAATAATTCCTTAGCCACATGCCAAAATAGTATGTGGGTTACTACAACAAACCAACCATTTATTTCTTCTCCAGGATCCTCAAATGTCCAAACCGACTTCTAATCCCAAATCTTCCACCTCTAGTCAAAGATGACCTCATCAAAAAGCTAGAAACCACACAAGAACATATATCTTTGATGGAACTATTGAAAGAGTCACCTAATCTTCAGGATATCCTCACTCATGCTCTTCATGAAGCACGTGTTCCTCCAACCCTTAATGTTCAACAGTTTCAAGATATGATTGCAAACATTATGCCTAAAAGTACTATATTGTCTTCCTGGCCCTCAAGATACATTGAACTCCAACCTCCAAAAATAACTCTTGTTACATAGAAGTGCATATGTCAAACCACAAGGTAAAAATATTTCTTATTGACAATGGATCAAATCTTAACATCTACTCTATAAAAATGCTATGTTTCCTTGGTCATACAATAGATGACTTGGACACTAACATTATTACCATTCATGGTTATGAAAATACTGAGCGCTAGTCCTCTGGTACCATTACTCTTCCCATATAGGTGGGCCCACAACTCCTTGAAACCATATGTCATGTCGTTGACGTAGAAACATCATATAAATTCCTTCTGGGTAGACCTTGGATACATGTGATGCAAGCCATTCCTTCCACCTTCCATTAATGTAGAAATTTCCTACATAATGGAAAAGAGTTAACATTACTTGGCAATGATAACCCCTTTGAGTATTGTAAGTTTTTCAAGAAAAGTACCAAAATGCAAATTATTTGTCATCGATGATGGCCTAAATGAATCTCGTGTCATCCGTGTTACTACCATATTGTTGATCGTGAAATAATGTTGCACTTCGATGCATTCACATCTTCTGAAGCATCTACATCTAAGGCATCATCTGAGATTAAATTCTCCCATAAAGGTCTAGGTGAGTATAGAATCGAAAATGCATTTCTTGTTGGCAAACTACCATTATCACCTCATAGCTATGTGCGCCCTAACGCTCTATATCTACGAGATACTCCAACTTACTATCTAGGAAATACTCTTTGGAGACAATATGAATATCTAGAAGATGAACATATTGAAAGATCGCGACTCTTGGTTGTATGAAGACAAGATGGTAGAATGTTACAAATCCATCGACTATGTAATGTCCCATATAATGATGAAAAACATGAACTAGAAAGGAAGGGGCCTTGTCCCACAAGGACATGGCATTATTAAACCTATGGAAATAAAATCTAACCTTTACACACACGGTATAAGATATAAGACCTTTGAGAAGAGACCATTTGTATTCGATGTATTAAATAGTGATGAGGAATCAAATTTTCGAAGTTGAGACCGAGTTCCACACATAGCCTCTTCAAATACCTCGCTGAAACTACAATTTTCCTTGAAAACTTATCCATTTGAAATGTTTTTATCCTTCCCTCATTGATCAGGACCAGTAGTGTCATATTTCCATGGAACTCTTTCAAAACGATGAGGCCATTCGGGAGTTCCTCGGGGCTCGAGATCCTTTTCCCTTATCGGATCACAAAAAGGGTTTTGATATAAACATTAATGCTACAACATACTTCGGAAAAACACTTGAAATATACAATTCTAAAGAAAAATAAATTAAATACAAAAAGAATGAAAAATCATATCTCGCATAGTGAAAACTTTTACGAGGCACTATTTGAGCAACAAAAATAAAAGAAAAAAAAGAAAAAGAAAGAAAAGACACATCTCTTAGTGAAAATCTTATAGAGGTGCTAGAGATAGGAGATTCGGGTCTTGAAATCTTAGACAACCTACAAAACCTACGTCATCATTTCAAGATAATGAAAATTCTAATCATTGGTAGAAGAAACAATAACTATCAACATCAAACAAAGACCAACCAAAACTATTACAACTAGGTGTCAATTTATCATAAATTGAAATCAAGGCCTTCACAAAGCTTCTAATAAAGTTAGAGGATGTATTCACTTGGTCTTACAAAGATATGTCAGGACTTGATCCTTCTCTCATGGTTCATCACCTTGTGGTGCAGTTAGATGCCAAGCTTGTAAAATATACGTTGCCTAAGATGCACCCCCGGTCACATTGCTTGTTAAGGCTGAACTACAAAAATTACTAGATGCGGGATCATATGGTCTATTAACTATTTAGAGTGGATATCAAATATGAAACCAATAGCAAAGAATACGCCCAAATCCATATCTACATAGATTTCTGACATTAATAAGGCATGTCCCAATGATGAATTCCCTTTTCCCAACATCGACATGATTGACAATTCTATTGTAGGACACTAGATGTTATCTCTTATGGATGAATTTTCATGATATATAACAAAATTAAAATTGCGGAAGAAGACCAACATAAGATAACTTTCACAACCCCATGGGGACATTTTATTAGAAGTTCGTGTCTTTTGGCTTTAAGAATGCGACACAACTTATCAACGTGCCATGACTATTATTTTCCATGGCATTATTCACAACATAATAGAGGATTATGTCAATGAAATTATTTCCAAATCTAAGACCAAAGTAGATCATCCAAGTAATTCTTAGGTGTATCTTTGAGCGATTATGAGAATACAAAGCTTCTCCTTAATCCAAAAAATATGTCTTTGGTGCCACTTCGAGAAAGCTTAAGGGGATTCATTATCTCATGAAGAGGAATTGAAGTGGACTCTACTAATTTTGAAGTTATAATGAATATGCTTCCTCCTTAGAATTTGCATTAGCTAAGAGGCCTCTAAGGAAAAAGACATTTTATTTGGTGATTCATCTCTCAATTGGTAGAAAAGTGTCGTCACTTCAACCGATTTCTTAAGAAAGATGTCTAATTCAAATGGACATAGGACTATCAAGAATCATTTGCTAAATTGAAATAATATCTATCCTCTTCAGCTGATGCTCATGCCACCTTATACAGACAATCCTATGTTGTTGTACAATTTGCAATAGAACATATCATTGAGACAATATTGGTGCAACACAATGACAGGGTCAGGAACAAGTTGTGTATTATTTGAGTAGAAATCTCCTTGAGCATGAGACCAAGTACTCACAGGTTGAAAAATATTTCTTAGCAGTTTCTTACACTTTTGGCAAGTTGTGGAACTACTTGTTGAATCATACTACCAAGTTAATTGCAAGGGTTGACCCTCTCAAGTACTTTCTTTCGAGACCAGTAATAACAGGATGGATGTCCAGCTGGATTGCACTCCTTAGTGAATTTGACATTGAAATTGTCAATCAAAAGGCTATAAAGGTCAAGCATTGGTAGATCAACCGGCGCAGTGCACCACTGCTGCAGTTCACAACCATTAAAATTTGAATTTCCAAATGAAGACCTATTGTACATAAAAGCAATCCCATCATTGATTTTATTATTTGATGGATCTTCAACATCTATGGTTTTGGAGAAGGATTGTCTTACGTACACCCAGATGGGGACCTCATACCTAAATCTTATCAATCGGTTTCCCTTACATAAAGAACGTAGCTTGAGTACTGAAGCATTGATAACAAGCTTAGGATTTTTATCTTCTAGTGCCTCTGAAGAATTGAAAGTGATTCTCTTCTCATCATTAGTCAAGTCAACGGAGAATATCAAGTAAAAGATCGAAACTCTTACCCTATAAACAGATGGTTGATATCCTTAAAGAGTATTTCTAGATTATCAATTTTGAGAAAGTTCCTCATGTACAAAACAAAGTAGCGAATGACATGGAAACTATCACACCCTTATTTCATTAGAAAATAATCAAACTCACAACAAGTTCCTCATTAAACATAATTTTTTTCCCACATATGAATTTCTCTCGAGTCCACCATGGTTTGTGAGATTTTTGGTCCCGATCATCCCTAGTATCAATATGTGTGTGTGTGTGTGAAAATCCTACCCTCCTAATTTAAATTCAGCCAATAAAAGGGCCCCGACATAACATGATTTGCATTACAAAATTCTTGCTGACACCTTGTATCAAAGAGGCTATGATGGGACTCTCTTAAGATGTCTTAATCATGATGAAGCTAATCAAATGCTAGCTGAGTACACTTGGGTATTTGTGGCATGCACACCAATGGAATGGTCCTTGTGAAGAAGATCTTGCATGTCGGATACTACTAGCCAATAATGGAGACAAATGTATGTAACTATGTGAAGAAATGTCAGGATTTCCAAAAACACGGTAATCTCATTCATGCACCCTCCCAAGCCTTGCATCCCATCACTTCACCTTGGCATTTCTCAAAATGGGGCTCGATCTAATTGGAAAAATAAAGCCCACATCTTCTGATGGCCACACATTCATTATAACTTCCATTGAGTATTTCACCAAGTGGGTTGAGGCTATGCATCTTACCTACGTTTTTGGGTGTAATATTTCTAAATTCATCTTCAACCATATTATCTATCATTTTAGAATTCCCGCTACTATTTTCACTGAAAATGGTTGTTCCTTTAAAAATAAGAATGTCAAGGCCCTAGCTAAAAAATATAATATCCGCCTAAAATGGGATATGCCCTATTACCCACAATGCAATGGCCAATCCAAAGCATCAAACAAGACTATCAAATCCATTATGGAGAAGTCACGCAATAAACACGGACACAATTGTCATACGTAGTTATATCCTACCTTCCTCGGGACTACCACACTTCCTTCCATACTCCTATAAGAGCTACCTCATTTTCCCTACTATATGGCTCTAAAGCCATATATTACCTATTGAATTTGAACTTCCTTCACCTCGTGTCTCCCTCGACACCTCATTCAAGAGGATTACCATGTTATATACCTTACAAAGCTATAACTACTGAATGAGAGATGTATTTGTGCCTTGGACCATCTACGGTTATATATCGAATTGATCGCATAGTACCTATAACCGCAAGGTCAAACCTCAATAGTTCCAAATTGGTGAATTGGTTCTAAAAGAAAATTAGAAGAACACAACCAAGGCACGTGACAAATAGGGAAAAATTGATCCTAATTGGTTGGGTCCTTATGTTATAACCGTTAAATTTGGATCTGGTGCATACAAACTATTTACCGAGGATGGAAGAGAGTTGAAGGAGCCTATGAATGCCATTCATCCTAATAAGTTCTACTCCCGAGTCTCGAAGAGTAACCTTTGTGATGGGGGCATATCAACATGCTCTCTTTTTCATCATTTCATCTTGTCTCTCGCTTGTGTTTTTGGCCCACCTCCGCTATGTGTCACATGTTCTCCTTATCGAGTTGTTATGCCCATTGCCTACCACTTTTCACCTTCCATCACGCTTCGTCTATCTTTTTTTATGTAACACGTTGGTTATGAATTAGGAATCCATTTTTCCTCTTCTTTGGCATGTGGTTTAAAATTCCAAAAAGACCAAAAAAATATTAAATTTCTAAAAAAATCCAAAAAACAACATAAAATTGTTAAGAAAATACAAAAAAATATAAAACATTTCAAAAATGTTACAAAAACATTCACAACTATGTGACTTAGTTTGTAAATTTCATCATCTGATTGTTCCCTATCATCCGAATCTTTCAAATTAGTCATATCACCCTTTACAATATAACTTTACTTGGGGACAACACTCGACTTTGGCCTTATACATAATCATGCTTCAATGGGATCTCGACAAGAGTATCCTTTGGAGTATCAAAACATCACTCGATCTTTGTCCTTATCCAATCCTCTCAAGTTCTCAAACATCACTTGGGTAAAATCAACATCATCTATCTCTTCAATGTAGAACACATTAGGAATATCTTCGAGAAATTGTTATTGAGAATTGTGTTATTTTTTTCTTACTTGTTAGTTTTTACTTTGGTATGCATTGTTCACCAACTTGTCTATTGTTTGTATGTATAAAATATTGTCTTGCATATTATTAGCTTAGTCTCTAGTTTTCATTAGCTAGAATAAATAGTGATCTGTGTATCGGAATGTTGGTGTGATTATAGACCAATTGTAGGAAATTTATTCACATCTTATTTCACATATAACTTTGGTGTGGATTCTTCTTGTTCATATTGGGTTTGTTTACATTGTTTGTTTTGTGTCTTTTTGTTGCTTGCATGTGTTGTGTTTTCTCTCCTAGTTTATTAACTAAACCACAAAGTGTTTTCCTTTTTTCTATGTATTCATGTTTGTTTGCATTTATATTTCAAAATTTTCAAAACTCACAAAAATATAATAAATCATATATTTCTATTTTCATGCAAATATGCAACAGTGGAAATGGACAATTTTCCAAAGCATGTGAACGATACCTCTGTGCCAAAATTTTCAAGTCCTATCCTTCCTAGGCACCCCAGGTCCACTCAGTTAGTCTAGTGACCTCCTATATGATGTTAAATCAGTCCTCTAGGTGATTTAGGAAAGTCAATTCAACCCCTAGGTGATTTTAGGATTTCATTGAAAATGTAAACTTTGGGCGCTTTGGGAAGGGCTACCATTGGCCTTCCCGGGACTAGTGCACCCCCTAGAGTGGAAAAAGGGATAAAAACTCACCATGGAGGATTATTTAAGTGATAATTTTTTTGTGGAATTAATTTAGGAAGATTCAGGAAGGATCCAAAGAAGTTGGGATAGTTTCACTAAAATCGGGTTCACAGTCACGAGGCCTAGGCGGTGCACGTGCCAAAATAACTCGCTGAACTTCCGAAGGTGATTCTAGGAGCTCCCAATGGAGTTAGGAGAAAATAAAATCATAGGAAATGGAATTCTAATCCCCAAAGATGCTGAAATTATTTTTTTCACAACACTTTGGCGTAATGGGTATGAAATCGAGTTTTATCATGCACAGGTGGAGTACTAGATCAAAAATTTAAATTTTTAGGGATCAAATGGAGTATTCAAGACCTATAACCCCACTATTGGATTCATAATTCCATTTCCAGTCATGATCATATACCATTTCATCAAAAAAGTCCATTGGGAGCTCAAGTTATTTCGATTCAAGTTGCCCTCTTGACTCGAGTTCGAGAGTTAGTGAAATTTTGATGAGGACACGTGGTAGCTCTAAGAGGATGTAAAATTTTTGTATCACTTAAGTCCCTCAAGATTAGGGACATCAGGTTCAAGAAAATTCACCTAGCCCCCATAAGCTCTCTGGGACCCTTATGTGACCCCTCGGATGGTCGATTCAGCTCCCAGGTGCTTGTCAGGCTCATTCTCTTGCTCGCTCGGATCGTGACAAGTGGCAGATTTTGGCGTGCTATGAAATTTTATGTCCCTCATGTTCCTTTGAGGTGAGGGACATCAGGATTTAAAAATGTTCCCAGCCCTCATGATGCCTCAAGGTTCCTCATGCAACTGCTTCTCAGCCCTTTCAATGCTTTAAAGATACTTTTTAGCCTTAATCCCCTGCCGTCGGATCTCCACCACATGTCAAGCTGAGAAGCATTGTGAAATTTGATGTCCCTCACATCCCTTTGATGTGGGGGACATTAGGAATATGAAAATTTACCTCTCTCCTTACTGTGAGTTTTTCAAGATTTTAAATATCCCTCCCACTTCTAACTTATAACATCTAACTCCTTTGTGCACAACTTACTCCGTAACTTTCTTTTCAATTTCTCACCATCACTTTTCCATTACCAAAGCTCAAACCATATTCACCATAGAAATTAAATCCTCTACCCCATGGTGATATGCAAGTCCCAGGATAAATATTGAACAAACGAAGGAGAAGAAACGCGAACGAAGAAGAAGAAGAGCATTAAATTCTCCATTATTGCAAAATAGAATTTTGAAAAATATTGCAAATGGATGCATGGATTGAAAAACCATATTTTTATATTTGTTACTCTATAAAAATATCAGAAACACACCTTCAGACCATCCTCCCATGGCATAAAACATTCACAGCAAAGAAATCCTCTTTCCATCCCAACGGAGAAAAAAGCTTGATCTCTGTCAAACCTGGTGGTCGGATCGAGCTAAAAACTTGCCCTCAGACTCCAAATGAAAAACCTATCACAATGGAGTTAATTTCATCACAATCGAGGAAAAAACAAGACTGTAAAATTTTATCTCGAGTAATGGCCGTCATGGCACTTCGTGCCAAGCCACCGCCAGTAAAATTTTAAAATTTATTTCCAAGCATTCTAATGGGCAAAATCAAGTGGAATTCGGAGTACGTGATCGTGACAATGAGTCGATTCCAAAAAATATGTTCCACCGCAAACCAAGCGGTGAAGTCCACTTTCTAAAAATAGTAAGTTTTCTTATACAAACTTGCTATGTTTGGGAAGTCACCATCAAAAGTGATTATGACAAAGGAAATGTGAATCAAGATCACTAGGAAGTCAAAATGAGTGTTCAGAGTAGAAAACAATGAAAATGACCACTTACTAAAAATAGTAAGCTCTTTATATGGGTGCTTACTAAAAATATTAAGTCACCCCAAGAAGTGGCCGAGGTGAAGGTAGTGTGCACAAGAGTGAATGAGGGATTTCATCGCATCAGGATGGTCAAGAAGAGGAAAAAATCACCTCTTACCAAAAATAGTAAGTCTCCCATCTGGGCACTTGCTATTAGTAGTAAGTCACACTCAAAGGGTAGTTTTGGCACAATAGGACATAGAGGGATGATCATTTAGGTCAACATCATCATTCAAGATCATCATAGGCATTTCTCACAGGGCATTCAAGATCCATCTCGGGTAACTTGATGGTGTTTTTCAAAATTCACTACATGGTGGGTCATAGGGTATATCATACACAAAGCCGGGAGTTACCTTCATTGGTGGAACATTTCTTAACCTGGTGTACGCATTCATGAGATAATTTGAAGGAGTTTCTTAGGGTGCAAGGAGTTCAAAGATTTAGAGTTTCACTACATTTGGAGCTTTCCATCAACAATGATCAACAAACTTCATTAGGAATGACATCTCCTCTCCTTCTTCTCTCTCTCTTTCTCTCTCCTCTTCCCCCAACTTTCTATCACTTCCCAATATTCTAATTTTGTGTTGGGGTTTCTCTTTTCATATGTGTCAATGTTCCTAATGTAATAAGTCACCTTTATGTTATAAAAATGGACTTAAAAGTTTCCTAGGAAGTTGAAATGTTTTAAATTGTGCGAGGGCATATGAAAAGGCATTGGGGGTAGATGATGAGTCACCTCTCATTCTATAAATTGTAAATCCATTCCCATTTCAAAGGATTGGTGATTGATTTTTAAAATCAAGAGTGCATTAAGAGAACAAAGGAGATAGTCAAATTCTTTCATTCCCCTCATTCTCAAATTTCCTCCATTTCCCCACTATGTACAACTTTGGTTTGAGCAATTAATACAAGAAGGAGTTTCTAGCTTTCTTTGACTAAGGTATTTCTTGATACTTTGTGCTCAAAAAATTCTATTTGGTCTT
This sequence comes from Taxus wallichiana var. yunnanensis, assembly GCA_018340775.1. NCBI lineage: Eukaryota > Viridiplantae > Streptophyta > Pinopsida > Cupressales > Taxaceae > Taxus > Taxus wallichiana. Next base: position 538,790,071 of record CM031236.1, read on the forward strand.
ATTACTACTTGTAGAGTTGTTTCCTCTTAATTTAGTGCATGTGATGAAACTTCTAACTAGTGTGTGCAGGAATCTTATTTTCTACCTACAACATTAGTTCTCCTACCTCTTTTCTCACTCCCCTTTCCCGCTCTTCAGACAAAGTATTCCCTAGCAAGATATTGGTAGGTTTTCCACAAGGTCAATGGAGTGCCTCTTTTAGATCCCCGACGATAAGGCCATCTAGAGAAAATTCACTTTTGCTTGGCATGCATATACGGAACCTACACCAGTTAAGTAGAGGGACTTAGATTTCCATAGTGTTGGCGAGAAATCCACAAGTTTTTCAACCCGAAAATTTTTCTTGCTAATAGTTTTGGTGCCCACCGTATAGGCAGATTTAGCAAAGATCTACACCCAAAATACGACCGCAAGGTCCAAAAATTAAAAAAATCAAATATTTAAAAACAAAAAAAAAGGTGTTCATGAAAATCCATTCTTTGAAAGCCACGTTATTGATTCTTGCAAGTAACATTTCATATTCCATTGTGTATTTTCATATTCCTATTACAAAAAAATCATTGTTATAATTTGAAGAAGAATTTGTAGAAGCGAAAAAAAAATGACAATGGAAGATGAAACAGAAAGACCCCAACCCATTGTTCCATGGGGAAGAAATACATGCCCGCTTGCTCTTAAACCCCTCTTCACGATCTACCAATAGGTTACCACAAGAAATTTCCAAAGTTCAAAGGTGATGGCACATAGATTCCTAAAGAACACATCACTACTTTCACGACATCATGCAGAATCCTTGGTGTTGAACACGAAGATGTTGTCATGAGACTATTTGTGGATTCCCTCTAAGAAAAAGTAGCAGAATGGTTCTACCTCCTACCTACCCGATCCATCACTTGTTGGAATGACATCAAAAGCAAGTTCAAAGGAAGATTAAAATTTATTGAGGACTATCAAGACCTCTTGGTGTAGTTGGCTCAAATGAAGAAAGAATAAAGTGAAACTATGAGAAACTTCATGGCTCATTTTGAATGGTTTCTTCGCAAGATACCGAAAGAAGATTCTCCATCTAAAAACAACGTTAAGATATTCTTCATCAATGCTCAATCACAAGAGGTGGGATATTTCCTATGAAGATTTCATCTAAGGGATATTATAGAAGAAAAAATATTAGCCATTGAACTAGGATGACGATCTCATCCTATTTGTAAATATCAAGAATCCCTCAAAGGGTAAAGCTCAACATTCGGGAGATGAAAGAACAGATTCGTTGCTGCAAAAAATGGTAAATGAGATGGCATCTTTGAAGAGGGAATTTATTTGAATGAGAATCTTCCCAAATAATCAACACAAATCAGATTAAAGGAGCACCCCAAAGGCTTTCCTTGGAGGCCCCACCTGTCAATGCAAGTTGTAGGAGTAAGGAAAATGAAGAAGAGATTGAACAAGAAAGTGAAGGTGGTGATTTTATAGAAGTTGATGAACTTGTGAATGATACACAAATTAGATTCTATGAGTATTCTGGAGGTGATGAAGATGATGAAGAATATGTACCCAGTTTCTCATGTGTGGTATTCACTCATTCTCATTCTGAGAAGGGAGCTTCTTCCTCCATCGCTACTAAAAATAAGAAGACTAAAGATCCTCTTGTGGCGACTCCTCAAAAAAAAATAATCAGTCAAGGATCTCCTCTCCCACCCTCCATGGAGTCTCGCATTGTTGAAGCTTGATCCTGTAGCAAGCAAGAAGGCTCCCACAATTCCAAGTAAGTCTTCTAATGCCTCTTCTAATTCTAAATCTAAATTTTCTCCTGTAAAAACTAGTATTTCAAAAGTTCCTAGTGTGCCATTCAAAATACCCTCCATTCCCCAAGCATCAAACCTTGCTTCCAAACCTACCCCAACTCCAAAATCAATCCCTTCATTTCCCTTATCCACATATGCTCCCTTTGAATTAGAATGTAAAAAGAGCCAAGGTGTAGATTACTAAAACTAAATATCTGCAAACTCACTCGAACAATTCGAGAGGCTTTTTAATACATCGAGTGGTAGTCTAACACCCAAAGCTGTAACTCCAAGTTCTAAAGGAATACTACCAAACCCACCTACACCTCCCTCATATAACATTATTTCTTTGAGTGCATTCAAGATTGATAAGCTTGAACCTTTCTATGTCTACCTTCTTGTTGGAGAATATGTATTGAACAACTGCATAATAGATTCTAGTGCCTCCGAAAATGTAATGCCTATAAAGGTCACCAACACTTTGAAACTCACCATGACTCCACCTGGTGGCTATCATTACTCCCTCAGAGTCAAAAGAGGTTCCACTTGTATGGAAGGTCAAAGATGCACAGGTGGCTCTTTCCAGATTTCCAGATAAGAAAGTTTCAGCGATGATTTTGGTAGTAGACATTCCGACTTCATTTGGAATGTTGCTGATCAGGGGTTTCTGTCAGCTAGTTGGGAGGTAAAATTTAGATGAATTATTCTTCTGCAACCATACTAGTGAAGGGACATGGAGAAATTTATTCCAGAGAAGAAGATGAGGTACACAAAGTGAGAAAGTCAAGAAGTACTGAACCAACATCTTGTATCAAGATAACATGAGGATGAATCTTCTCATAATGAATGAAGAAGAAGATGATATTACCATCCCGATAGGTCCGACATGCCATCCCGTAGAGAGGTATGGACCTTGAAAAAGCATTAAGGAGATTCAAGTTACAAGAGGGAATCCCTGAATTGTTGGACAATGCAAACCATGAAGAAGAGGAAATGGTTCTTGATGATTTTCAAGAAGAAAAATCAGCTTCGTGATTATCTGTTACGCCCTTAATTATATATCTTACATGGGATGGATATAGCCGACTTGTTGCTATCATAACTTAATATCATGATGTATCTCTTTTATATATGATCTATTATCATTGGTTGGTCGGACATGCTTTGATGACCATAGCATAGAATAGTATAAATAGGGGTTATAGGTAGTGGATGATCATTATGTTGAGTATTTGAGTCTTATTATATGTTCTGAGGTTTCCCCCTCGAAGTGGCCAAGCTATTATACTTTCATATTGAGAGAATTTATCTGCAATCTTATGTCATTTGGTGTTCTATCTATTGCTAGTGATGATCAAAATTAATCAAGTAATTTCATTACAAGTGGTATCAAAGCTTGATCTCGGCCGGGATGGTGTCAAACCCTAATTTTGAAGGTTCGACTATATCTCAAGATTGGTAGTGAATTTTTCTGCATTTTTTTTGTGAGGAAAAATAAGTCAAGTAAGCTTCTCTCTAAATTTCAATAAGTTTTGAATTGTTTTCAAAATTTATTACGGTTCTATATTTATTCATAATTTGGCTCCCTAGGGCGTAATTTTTGGAAATTTTCAAATTTCTTATATTTTCAGAAACCCCTCCAAAAAATAGCTAGGGTTTCTGTTTTATAAATTCCTATATTCGGCCAAAAAATTACGAAACCCTAAACCCTAAAATTCTGCCCTATTAAGTCTACCCCTAGGCCCACATCCTTCGTCATGGCTGGTAGATCTACCCAAGGCCAAGGAAAAGGACAAGAAACTCCAGGAATGACCCCAAATAAGGAAGATATGGCTTCAGATTCTACTAGTTTGGGAGTATCTGAGGTGGTCATCCAACTTCAGGAAAGGGTAAACAATATGGTGAGTAAGGATGACCTTAATGTTGAGCTTCATCAACTGAAAGGTAGCCTTAGGAGTGAGATTCAGAAGGATTTTCATGTAATGTAGCAGGAGTTGTTGAATGCTATTTCTAATACAACTTCCAATGCTAGTCATATGGGTTCTACTAGAAATGGTCACACAGATCCAAATCACTCAAATTAGGGAGGATCCTTTAATCATTCAAGTGGATCTTCTCACCAATGGAGGGGCATGATTCCAAAAGTTGAAATGTGTAAATTTGATGGAAAGGATCCACTCAATTGGATTACCCAAATGGAAAATTTCTTTGATCTCCATCAGATCCCAGGAGGACAAAAGGTAACTATGGCATCCTTATACCTAGAACCTGATCAATTTGTTTGGTATCGTTGGTTATGTGCTCAAAGGTAGAAGAATGGCCTAAATGTCACCTAGATAATGTTCACTGAAGAGCTTCAATTACACTATAGTTCTAGTGTTTCTAAGAATTACTTTAGCCAATTAACAAAGTTACGCCAAACTGGTTCAGTTAAGGAGTATGTCCATCAATTCCAAACTTTGTCCTTGCGTGTGGAGGATATTACAGAAGATTATTTGAATGACCTATTTCTTAGGGGTCTTAAGGACCACATTGAGCATGAGGTACACATGTTTAACCCACTCAAGGTTGCTGATTCTATTATCATGGCACGTCGAGTAGAGGAAAAATTTATTTCTAGTAGAAGGCAAACCTTTTCTAGCATAAAAGATCATAACACCTTGTCTCCTTCTTACCCTCAGCCAATTCGGTTAACACCTCAACAAATTGAAGAAAAAAGAGTCAAAGGGTTATACTTTAAGTGTGATAGAAAATATGGACCAAATTATAAATGTTCTAAGAAAAAAATTGTTCTACATTGAAGGATCTGGTGATGAGGAAGAATATGAGGCAACATCAATAGAGGAAGTGGAAAAATTAGAGGAAGAATCTGGAGATCCTCAGCCCACTATTTCATGTCATGCTCTATCAGGTATTAGTACTCCACAAACCCTTCAAGTTGTGGGTTATCTTAAGAAGCAGAAGGTAACAGTCTTGATTGATTCAGGGAGCACACATAATTTCATCAATCATAAGTTGGCAACAAGACTAAATTGTTTCATCTACCTAGCACCTGAATTTCAAGTAATGATTGTAGATGGTGGCACAGTCCAATGTTTAGGTAAATGCCATAAAGTCAAAATCATGATGGGTGATTACACATTAGAATCTACGATGTTTTCTATTCCCATGGGTGGAGATGATATTGTCTTAGGTGTTCAGTGGCTCACTAACTTGGGCACCATAGAGATAAATTTCTAGGAATTTTTCATGCGCTTTCATTCGAGGATAAAAATTTGAAATTCAAGGTCTACAAGCAAAAGATCCTCTAGTGGTAAGTTATCACCAAATGCGAAGATTCTTAAAAGGGGTCCAAGGTTTTGTAGCATGTTTATTCTCTATAGAAGTCCAACCGCAAATGAAGGTATTGCATCCTAATCTTCAAAAGGTTATTGATCAAAGCATATAGTTGTCTTCAGGAACCAAGAGGATTGCCACTGAAAGAGAGCATGATCATGCTATTCGATTGATTCCAAGAAGCCAACCCCCAATATCGGCCTTATAGATATCCATATGTGCAAAAGAGTCGATCGAGAAGATGGTGGAGGAAATGTTGGAAATGGGTATTATTTGTCACATTCAAAGTGCCTATTATGCTCCCGTGATGATGGTGCATTGCAAGGATGGAAGATGGCACATGTGTCTAGATTACAGAGAGATTAACAATTTCACTATCAAAGATAAGTTTCCTATTCTGTCATTGATGATTTATTAGATGAGTTGCATGGTGCCATTTATTTTACAAAAATATATTTGTGTTACTCGGTATCACCAAATTAGAGTCAAGCAAGAAGATATTCATAAGACAATTTCAGAACTCATCAAGGCCATTATGAATTCCTAGTGATGCCATTTGGCCTTACCAATTCTCCTCCACATTCCAAAGTTTGATGAATTCGGTATTTAGACACATCGCCGACACTAAAATTTTCCTTTGTAATTTCTATTTCATTAATGTATGTAGTAGGAATACGATGTTGTTAAGTATAATTAGTAGTAGCGTCTAATAGAGATAACGGCACCGCCAAGATCTGGCGTCATGATAATTTATAGTACGGTAATAGTCAAAGTATAATAGGAATGTTGTGGTAAAAAGTAAATATTTGTCGTAAGTGGTTCGGTCATGTTAAAATGTCAAAGTTGGGGTAAGTAGAGAAGTAGGGTCTACATGATTAGTAATTAGAAATATTATATTGGTAATAAGGACAAGGAGTGAGGTCATAAATATTTTGTGTATTTTATTTGTAAAAAGTCTAAAAATGTGGAACCCATGTGAAATGATAAGGTTTATTTTATCTTAAAAGATAAGCTTACATGTACTGAGATAAGAGTTAAGGTATGGAATATGATTTGTTAGAGTGGATTTCTTATCCTATCTTAGAGATAAGATGGATAAGCGAGAAAGTTCTATAAATAAAGAGGCTAACCCCCTCATTTAGTATAGAAGGAAGTAGTGAGAAATATTGTATGAGTAAGTGTGTAAAGGAAGTCATTAGTTTGAAGGTGTGTTAAAGAAGCCATTAAGAGGTGTAATTGTGAAGTTTCTCCCATAGTTATTGTTGGAAGGCAAGTGAAGTCGGTAACACTTGGAGTACCTCATGGGTGAGATTGAACAAATTTCATGTTGATATTATAATTTACCCCGATATTTCAGATTTATTATCATTCCTTCTTATCATAGTCTATGGTATTCTTGTGTTATGTTTGTTCTTGTGGATTACATACACCAAACTAAAGGTACATGCATTAATAAATAATCATAGCAAGAGGAGTTCCAGGTGAAGAATTATCATAGTGCCGGATTGGGGATGACATTTTAGTTCTATTGCAGGATTTGAACACGGGTCGTGCAGGTGAAAGCCAAATATCCTCTGTAATTTCTATGTCGACACTAATATTTTCCTTCGTAATTTCTATTTCCTTAATGTATGTATTAAGAATAGGATGTTGTTACGTATAATTAGTAGTAACGTCCGATAGAAGATAACGACACTTTGCCAAGACGATCGCCAATAATAATGTATAGTACGGTAATAGTCAAAGTACAATATGAATGTTGTGGTAAAAGTAAATATTTGTCGTAAGTGGTTCAATGAATGTTAAAATGTCAAAGTTGGGGTAAGTAGAGAAGTAGGGTCTACATGATTAGGAATTAGAAATATTATATTGGTAATAAGGACAAGGAGTGAGGTCATAAATATTTTATTTATTTTATTTGTAAAAAAGTCTAAAAATGTGGAACCCATGTGAAATGATAAGGTTTATCTTATCTTAAAAGATAAGCTTACATGTATGAGATAAGAGTTAAGGTATGGAATATGATTCGTCAGTGGATTTATTATCATATCTTAGAGATAAGATGGATAAGCTGGAAGTTCTATAAATAAATAGGCCACCCCCTCCACACACTTACTCATACAATATTTCTCGGTACTTCCTACTATGCTAAACGAGGAGGCAAAGTGATAACTGCATCCAAGATCCTTCTTCTTTGTAAGTTGTCTCGAAGAAGTGTCCTCCACATGTACCATTGTGGAATTCTTCTATCAACTTCTTCCCTTGATCACGTCCAACTGCCCTCTTGTACTATCCATCGAGTTCTATTCGAAATAATACTCCATGTAGAATAGAATATGGATGACTGGCTTGAGTAATATTCTTCTTAGTCTTTGCATTGGCACCATCAGAAACTTGAATTCATTCGGATAATTCTAAATATCTATGTATTCACTAGGGATTGTGTTAAGGGATAACAATCTTTGCATCTGGGAAATCATTATCATCACAAGATGAACCTAAACCATCATATCTTTGGAGAGAGTGCATCTGCATTGACATGCTTCTTTCTGGCCTATCTATAATATCAAATTCAAATTATTGTAGCAAAATTATACATCTTGCTATCCTCCCGATGGGTTAGGCTTATTTACAAGATATTTTAGAGCCTCGATGATCATTCTGACTATAAATTTCTTCCTAGAAAGTAATTTCTAAACTTCTTTACAAACAAAATGATAGCTAGAGCCTCTTTTCGATTCACGGTATAATTTACCTCAAGCACTACTCATTTGGTCATGTGCAATCTTTGAGAAATTCTTGATGAATCTGTGGGTTACCATGTGTTTGAAAAATATCACATGTCTTACAATAATTATAACAATCTCTTAAAAGTGGGCCGGTGATAACTTGCATCCAAGATCCTTCTTCTTTGTAAGTTATACGGAAGTGTCCTCCACATGTACCATTGTGGAATTCTTCTATTAGCTCCATTATGCCCTATTCTTCCACTTGGTCCCTTTGAAAAGTGAGGAATAGACATTGTAGGTCCACTTCCAACTACCCCATGCCAAAATAAGTATATTGTAGTTGCCACAAATTATTTAACCAAGTGGGTTGAAGCTAGGCCATTGAAAACAACTTGATGGATGAAGTGGCAAGGTTCATATATGAACGCATTGTCACTAGATTTGGTTGTCCATTAGAAATTGTAATAGATCAAGGAAGCCACTTCATTAGTGAGGTGGTAGAAGGCCTAGTCAATAAGTTTTCTATTAAGCACGGAAGGTAAAAACATACAAGCCAAGCACAAAATGGATAGGTGGAGCGAACAAATTTGGTGTTGTGTCAAATTCTAGCAAAAGATGCACCTTGCAGTACATAAGTGGGATAAAAGGATTCATGCGGCATTGTGGGCATATAAGGCAACATCAAAGTCAATGAACAAGATACTCCCATTTCAGTTGGCTTATGGCATTGATCCAGTTCTTCCTATTGAGTTTGATATTCCCACTTCGTGAGAGTTATGAAAAATGAAAGGATGGATGAAAGTGATTCGAAGAAAAGAAAGGTTGGTACATCTTGAATTCTTTAGAGGAAATGAGGGAAATAGCAAATGATACAAGCTATAAGAAGAAAATGAAGCGAGAAGAATACTTTGATCAAAAATCCGTTGGTCTCCATTTCATGTGAATGACTTGGTTCTAGTATATGATTCCAAATACAAAAAAAGAAGACAAAGAAAATTTCTTCCAAAATGGATGGGGCCCTACAAAGCAGGCCGAGCATGAAAATGGTACGTCTTGACTAGAGAATTGGATGGCACTCCCATTACAAAATGGGTCAACCACGACAAGTTGAAGATTTTCCAAGCACGAGAATAGTCTACTCAGGGACGGAGTAGAAGCTAGGAAGGGGAAGATGTCGACACTAAAATTTTCCTCCGTAATTTCTATTTCATTAATGTATGTATTAGGAATAAGATGTTGTTAAGTATAATTAGTAGTAGCGTCGATAGAAGATAATGGCGCTACCAAAGATTTGACGCCGCCAATAATGTATAGTACGGTAATAGTCAAAGTACAACATGAATGTTGTGGTAAAAATTAAATATTTGTAGTAAGTGGTTCGGTCATGTTAAAATGTCAAAGTTGGGGTAAGTAGAGAAGTAGGGTCTACATGATTAGTAATTAGAAATATTATATTGGTAATAAGGACAAGGAGTGAGGTCATAAATATTTTGTGTATTTTATTTGTAAAAAGTCTAAAATATGGAACCCATGTGAAATGATAAGGTTTATCTTATCTTAAAAGATAAGCTTACATGTACAAATAAGAGTTAAGGTATGGAATATGATTAAGTCAGAGTGGATTTCTTATCCTATCTTAGAGATAAGATGGATAATCTTGGAAGTTCTATAAATAAAGAGGCCACCCCCTCATTTAGCATAGCGAGAAGTAGTGAGAAATATTGTATGAGTAAGTGTGTAAAGGAAGCCATTAGTTTGAAGGTGTGTTAAAGAAGCCATTAAGAGGTGTAATTGTGAAGTTTCTCCCATAGTTATTGTTGGAAGGCAAGTGAAGTCGGTAACACTTGGAGTACCTCATGGGTGAGATTGTAACAAATTTCATGTTGATATTATAATTTACACTGATATTTCAAATTTATCATCATTCCTTCTTATCATAGTCTATGGTATTCTTGTGTTATGTTTGTTGTTGTGTTTCCATATTACATCCACCAAACTAAAGGCTATGCATTAGTAAATAATCATAGCACAAGGAGTTCCCGGTGAAGAATTATCATAGTCTTTGGATTGAGGATGACATTTTGATTCCGTTCGGGACCATTCCTCGTTGGGGATTTTACGGAGAGATATTCCCACTTAGTCAAAAATCATTTGGAGGGTAACCTTGTTTTTACTATGCATAGTAGTTACCATGGTAAAGTCACTTTTGCCATGAATAGTATTTACCAGTAAAGTCACTTTTTACCATGAATAGTATTTTTGCGGATAACTTCACTTTTACGTGAATAGTGTTTACCACAAGTAAAGTCGGTTTTACCACGATAAGTCAAGTTTTACCATAGTTTACCGTGGTCATTTCTATTTTCTATTATAGTGATTCCAATTATTTGTGCACATATGTCTTGTTGATTGTACTTGTGGGTTGGTATTTCACTTGTGGTTACTTTTGAAAATTAGGCCATATGGGTTATTATAGAAGGTTCATCTAGAATTTCTCAAGATTGCATGACCACTAACCCAGTTCTTGAAGAAAGATGTTACTTATGAACCGGGAAATAAGGCACATAAAGATTTTAAAACTGAAGGAAGCCACTGGTGTCTTCACCTATTTTAAGGAATCTAGATTGGAGCAAGCCATTCATTGTGTACACTGATGCCTCGGATGCGGCACTAGGAAGTACTCTAAGCCAAAAGGATGAAAATGGGAATGAACATCCGAGTTTACTTTGGGAGTAGACAAATGAGCAGTCTTGAGGTGAATTATCTTATGGCTCGAAAAGAGGCTGCGGCTATCATTTTTGTTGTAAATAAGTTTAGAAATTACTTCTTTAGGAAGAAATTTATAGTTGTAACAGATCATCGAGGCTCTAAAATATCTTGTAAATAAGCCTAACCCATCAGGGAGGATAGCAAGATGGATAATTTTGCTACAAGAATTTGAATTTGATATTATAGATAGGCCAAGAAAGAAGCATGTCAATGCAAATGCACTCTCTCCATCCTATGATGGTTTAGGTTCATCTTGTGATGATAATGATTTCCCAGATGTAACATTGTTATCCCTTGACACAATCCCTAGTGAATACATAGATATTTGGAATTATCTGAATGAATTCAAGTTTCTGATGGTGCCCGATGCAAAGACTAAGAAGAATATTACTCAAGCCAGTCATCCATATTCTATTCTATATGGAGTATTATTTTGAATAGGACACGATGCACGGATCTGAGGACATTTGGACATGATCAAGGAAGAAGGCTGATATAAGAATTCCACAATGGTACATGTGGAGGACACTTCTTTAGGCACAACTTATAGCAAGAAGGATCTTGGATGCGAGTTATCAACGGCCCACTCTTTTTAGAGATTGTTATAATTATTGTAAGACATGTGATATTTGTTAAACACATAGTAGCAACCGTAAGACTTCATTAGCTCCATTATGCCCTATTCTTCCACTTGGTCCCTTTGAAAAGTGAGGAATAGACATTGTAGAATCCACTTCCAACTACCCCATGCCAAAATAAGTATATTGTAGTTGCCACAAATTATTTAACCAAGTGGGTTGAAGCTAGGCCATTGAAAACAACTTCGATGGATGAAGTGGCAAGGTTCATATATGAGCGCATTGTCACTAGATTTGGTTGTCCATTAGAAATTGTAATGATCAGGAAGCCACTTCATTAGTGAAGTGGTAGAAGGCCTAGTCAATAAGTTTTCTATTAAGCACGGAAGGCAAAAACATACAAGCCAAGCACAAATGGACGGTGGAGCGAACAAATATGGTGTTGTGTCAAATTCTAGCAAAAGATGCGGCCTTGCGAGTACATAAGTGGGATAAAAGGATTCATGCGGCATTGTGGGCATATAAGGCAACATCAAAGTCAGCAACAAGATACTCCCCATTTCGGTTGGCTTATGGCATTGATCCAGATTCTTCCTATTGAGTTTGATATTCCCACTTTGTGAGAGTTATGAAAAATGAAAGGATGGATGAAAGTGATTCATAAAAAGAAAGGTTGGTACATCTTCATTTGCTTAGAGGAAATGAGGGAAATAGAGAAGGATATAAGTTGTAAGAAGAAAATGAAGCGAAGGAATACTTTGATTAAAAGATCCATTGGTCTCCATTTCATGTGAATGACTTGGTTCTAGTATATGATTCCAGGATACAAAAAAAGAAGATAGAAAAATTTCTTCCAAAATAGATGGGGCCCTACAAAATAGCAATAAGTGTGAAAATGGTGCGTCTTGTTGGAGGAATTGGATGGCACTCCCATTATGAAATGGGTCAACCACGACAAGTTGAAGATTTTCCAAGCACCCGAGAATAGTCTACTCAGGGATGGAGTACAAGCTAGGAAGGGGAAGATGTCGACACTAAGATTTTCCTTTGTAATTTCTATTTCATTAATGTAAGTAGTAGGAATAAGATGTTGTTAAGTATAATTAGTAGTAGCGTCTAATAGAAGATAACGGCAAGCCTTTGCTAGTACAACGTCGCCAATAATTTATAGTACGGTAATAGTCAAAGTATAATAGGAATGTTGTGGTAAAAAGTAAATATTTGTCGTGAAGTGGTTCGGTCATGTTAAAATGTCAAAGTTGGGGTAAGTAGAGAAGTAGGGTCTACATGATTAGTAATTAGAAATATTATATTGGTAATAAGGACAAGGAGTGAGGTCATAAATATTTTGTGTATTTTATTTGTAAAAAAGTCTAAAAATGTGGAACCCATGTGAAATGATAAGGTTTATTTTATCTTAAAAGATAAGCTTACGTGTACGAGATAAGAGTTAAGGTATGGAATATGATTTGTTAGAGTGGATTTCTTATCCTATCTTAGAGATAAGATGGATAAGCCGAGAAAGTTCTATAAATAAAGAGTCCAACCCCTCATTTAGTATAGAAGGAAGTAGTGAGAAATATTGTATAAGTAAGTGTGTAAAGGAAGCCATTAGTTTGAAGGTGTGTTAAAGAAGCCATTAAGAGGTGTAATTGTGAAGTTTCTCCCATAGTTATTGTTGGAAGGCAAGTGAAGTCGTGAACACTTGAAGTACCTCATGGGTGAGATTGTAACAATTTCATGTTGATATTATAATTTACCTTGATATTTCAGATTTATCATCATTCCTTCTTATCATAGTCTATGGTATTCTTGTGTTATGTTTGTTGTTGTGTTTCAGTTACATCCACCAAACTAAAGGTTGTGCATTAGTAAATAATCATGCACGAGGAGTTCCGGTGAAGAATTATCATAGTGCTGTTGGGGATGATAGACCATTCCTAAGAAATTTTGTCTTACTATATTTTTGATGATATACTCATCTACAACAAATCATGGGAGAAACACTTACAACATATCAATATAGTCTTAGAAGTCTTAGAGAAACTTCAAATTTATGCCAAGCCTTTAAAGTGTTATTTTGGGGTACATGAAGTGGAATACTTGGGCCATATTATTTCTCATGAAGGTGTTAAGGTGGACCCTCACAAGATCCAGGCCATGGTGGAATGGGAAACCCCAAGAACCCTCAAACAATTACGAGGTTTCTTAGGTCTCACAGGGTATTATCGTAGATTTGTCAAAAACTATGGCAGTATAGCAACACCACTCACAAAATTATTGAAGAAGGACTCCTTTCAGTGGAATGAGGAAGCATCTAGGGCATTTGAAAAATTGAAGGTAGCTATGTGCACCACTCTAGTATTGGAAACCCCAGATTTCTCCAAAACTTTCGTAGTTGAGTGCGATGCTTTAAGAAATGGAATTGGAGTAGTACTAATGCAATAAGGACACCCCATTACTTTTGAGAGCCGACAACTAAAAGGAAAGAATTTGTTAAAACCCACATATGAAAAGGAAATGATGGCAATACTACATGCAATCAAACAATGGAGACCATACTTGATGGGTAGACATTTTAAGGTAAAAATTGATCATGATAGTTTGAAATATTTAGGAGGACAATGTATTTCTTCAAAAGAACAACAAAAATGGGTCACTAAGATGTTGGGATATGACTTTGAGATTGTTTATAAGAAAGGAAAGGAAAATTTGGTCGCTGATGCTCTGTCTAGGAGGGATGAGTCCGCCGAAGCATTGTTATGTGCCATCTCTATACTACATGTAGATTGGGTAGATCAAGCATGAGAAGAATGGAAGAAAGATGCAACCACACATACTCTCATTCAAAATCTCCAGGCAGATCCATCCATATCAGATCAATTTATATGGAAGGGGGATACATTGTGGTACAAAGATCGGTTATATATATGTAAGAACTCTATACTTAAACACCATGTTATTTCAGAGCTACATTCTTCTCCAATAGGTGGTCATGTTGGGGTCCTGAAAACATATCATAGAGTTAAGAAGGATTTCTTTTGGGAGGGGTTGAAAGGAGATGTTCAAAAATTTGTGGCAGAATGTTTGGTTTGCCAAAAAAATAAGGGCGAGACCATTAAGACACTTGGTCTTCTCCAACCTCTATCTATTCCTAGTGAGATATGGGAAGAGGTATCAATGGATTTCATCACAAGATTACCTAAATCAGAAGGGAAAAGTGTCATCATGGTCATGGTAGATAGACTTACCAAATATGCTCATTTTTGTGTCATGGCTCATCCTTTCACAGCTAGTACCATTGCCATCTCTTTTATGGATACAGTTCAAAAGCTCCATGGCACGCCAAAAATTATAGTAAGTGATCATGATCCAATATTTACAAGTAACTTTTGGATTGATCTGTTCTCTTGTCTAGGTACCCAACTAGCCCATAGTTCCTCTTATCATCCCCAATCAGATGGGCAAACTAAGGTGGTAAATAAATTTTTAGAGGGATATCTTTGATGTTTTACTTTAGATAAACAAGAACATTGGGTGTAATGGTTGCCACTGGTAGAATGGTGGTATAATACTTCATTTCATACCTCCAAAATGTCTCCATTTCTAGCACTTTATGGGTACCATCCTCCATCAATCATATCTAGCTTGAAGGTCAAACCAAAGGTGAGATCGGTTGAAGATCACATTCAAGCATCAACATGAGGTACTCTCTAGTCTTAGAGAGAATTTGGCAACATCAAGAAGAAGATGATATTACCATCTTGATAGGTCCAAACATGCCTTCTCGGAGAGGTATGGACCTTGAAAAAGCATTAAGGAGATTCAAGTTATAAGAGGGAATCCCTGAATTGCTTTGACAATGAAAACCATGAAGAAGAGGAAATGGTTCTTGATGATTTTCAAGCAGAAATATCAGCTTATGTGATTATACATTACGCCCTTAATTATATATCTTACATGGGATGGATATAGCTGACTTGTTGCTATCATAACTTAATATCATGATGTATCTCTTTTATATATGATCTATTATCATTGGTTGGTCGGCCTTGCTGATGGCCATAGCATAGGAATAGTATAAATAGGGTTTATAGGTAGTGGATGATCATTATGTTGAGTATTTGAGTCTTATTATATGTTAAGAGGTTGCCCCTCAAGTGGCCAAGCTATTATACTTTCATATTGAGATAATTTATCTACAATATTGTGTTATTTGGTGTTCTATTGTTGGTGATAATCATAATTAATCAAGTAATTTCATTACATTTTCTATGATGAGGAGATATTCTCATTCCCATTCGAAGATGAGGAATCCCTCAATCATGTCACCCCTGAAGAGACCAATCCAGTCTACAATGAGCCCTTGAATAGTGGGAAAGAACAATCCATACAATAATTGCTAAGATCCATGGAAGAAATAGAAGACCTTGAGCTCAGTCTTGAACTCCTGATGTAAGCCATGAATCTGCAAGACAAACACAAATATGAATTGGAAGCCTCAACTAGTGTGAAGATGGGCTATGTTGAAATAAATCTAGATGATAAATATGATGTCCCTCTCAATCCAATGGTTGATGGATACAACAATGAAATCGAGGTATTTTATTTCCCATTTGAAGAGGAAGAATCTTTCCATGATGAAGAAATTGAAGCAAGGAGTTTTGAATCCTTTGAAGATGAAGCTCCTATGGATAAAGGAGTGATAGAATGCAGAAATTCCTAAGATGATAAAGTAATCCCTCCAGATAGTTTCCTTGAGCTGCAAAATAAAGATCCTTTGAAGGAATACAAAGATGAGTTGTAGGAAGTAACAAAGGAGATCTCTATGCAAGAACTATTGGATGCAATAGAATTTTGGAAGACCCCAGAGCTGATTCTTGATCTCTTAACTCATGCCATGGCCATACAAGACAAGTATGAGGTTGCTTCTAATCCTCCTATTAGTACTTATGCACCTCATAGTGCAAAGATACGAGAAAAAGCAGAGATAAGTTTGAGGTTTCTCATGGAAAAGAGGTCAATGAGCATAGACCTGGGAAAGAAAAGAATCCAGAATGTTCAAGTAATTTGAACAAAAAACAGCCCTAGGGCAGCGGTAGGATGCTCACTAAGGAATCAACTACGTGGATAAATGTGGAATGTAACTAGCACTATGAAATTGATTTCAAAGAGGATGAAGGAAGCGGTAGAATTTCCAAGCAAAGGCCCAAGCATCAAGAAGCTCATGTGGACTCACTCCTACCAAGTACACAGATAATCATGGAAGCACTTGGCTTTCATAAATAGTTAAGGAAAGGAGGCTACTTTCTGGAACCAGTCAATGGCTTCACAGAACAACATCACTCAAGGTTGCCCACTCAGGGGTAACTTTTGAGGAATAAAAAGTACTTCATTGAAAGAGGGTTGTCCCCCACCTTGTACCATAGGTGATTATTAGGTTGGTTTCCCTTTCTCGTTATGTGTTTCCCTTCTGTTGCATGTTGTGTGTTTCCTTTTTTCTTTTGGTGTGTGTGTGTGTGTGTGTGTGTGTGTGTGTGTGTGTGTGTGTGTGTGTTCTTCTTGTTATCTCTCTCTTGTCAAGTTGTACATGACTCTGTAGGGCCCAATGGATAAGGCATTGGTCAATGGATTATATGTTGCAAAGTGGGATTCTGGAGTTCTCATGCCATGTCTTCACTATGCTCAATCCATACCATGTCCCCAAGCTAGAGCCAGTTGTTGTCATGCAAATGTGCAATAGGGAAATTGACAATTTTCCAGCATGACAATAATACCCCTGTGCAAAAATTTTCAATTCCTATCCTTCCCAAGAACCCTAGGTCCACTCAATTAGTCCAGTGACCTCCTATATGATGTTAAATCAGTCCTCTAGGTGATTTAGAAAAGTCAATTCAACCCCCTAGGTGATTTTAGGAGTTTATTGAAAAATGCAAACTTTGGGCAATTTTGGGAAGGGCTACCACTGGCCTTTTCGGGACTAGTGCACCCCACAGAGTGGAAAAAGGAGAAAAATCATCGTGGAAGAGTATTAAAGTGATAATTTTTTTGGAATAAATATAGGATGATTCAGAAGGATCGAAAGAAGTTTGGGCACAGTTTCACTAAAATTAGGGTTCACGAGGCTAGGTAGTGCACATACCAAAACAACTATTGAACTTCCAACGGTGATTTTAGGAGCTATGAATGGAGTTAGGAGAAAAAAAAAATCTTCGTAAAGGGTATTTTGAGCCCCAAAATATGGTGAAATTATTTTTTTACAACACTTTGGTGCAATAGGTTTGAAATAAGGTTTTCTCATGCACAAGTGGAGTACCAAATCAAAAATATAATTTTCAAGGATCAAATGGAGGAATCAATACCTAAGACCCCACTATTGGATTCATAATTCCATTTATAGTCAAGATCATATAAAATTTCATCAAAAAATTCCATTGGGAGCGTAAGTTATTTCCATTTCAAGTTGGCCTCTTGGAGCGAGTTCGGGAGTTAGTTAAATTTTGATGAGGACATGTTCAACTCTAGAAGCTCAGTGAATTGTTGTTTCCCTTATGTCCCTAAAGATTAGGACATCGGGGTTAATAAAATTCCCTATCCCCCATAATCCCTTTGGACCCTCATGTGACCCCTCGGATCGCTAGTTCACTCCCAGGTGTTTACAAGCTCATTTTCTCACTCACTCCGATAGTGAAAAGCGTTAGCTTTGGGAAAACTATGAAATTTGATGTACCTCATGTCCCTTTGAGGTGAGGGACATCAGGGTTAAAAAAATCACCCAGTCCTCATGATTCCTCAAGGTTCCTCATGCGATTGCTTCTCGGCCTTACGGTTGCTTTAAAGCTACTTTTTAGCCTTAATCCCCTGTCAAGTCCGGATCTCTACCACATGTTAAGCCTAAGGTGGGATGTGCAATTTGATGTCCCTCATATCCATTTGAGTTGGGTGATGTCAAGGACATGAAAATTCTCCTCTCTCCTTGCTGTGATTTTTTCAAAATTTTAAATATCCCTCCCGCTTCTAACTTCTAACATCTAACTCCTCTGTGCACAACTTGCTCTATAACTTTCTTTGCAACTTCGCACTAACACTCCACATTTTCCAAAGATCAAACCAGATTGTCCATAACCATTAAATACTATACCACATGGTGATACACATGTCCTAAAATAAATATTGAACAAACGAAGGAGAAGAAATGAGGAGCGAAGAGGAAGAATAGTGGAAATCTCCATCATCGAAAAATAGAATTTTTAAGAGGTATTGTAAATGGATGCATGGATTAAAGAAGCATATTTTCACTTTATTCCTCTATAAAAAACCATCAAAAACACACCTTCATACCCTTCTTGCATGGCAAAAAACATTCACAATGAAGAAATCCTCTTTCCAGCCCAACGGAGAAAAAATCTTGATTTGTTGTCAAACCGAAGCGATCGGAGTGAGCTAAAATCTTTCCTTATACTCCAATGAAAAACTTATTGCAATGGAGTTAGTTTCATCATGATCATAGACAAAAACTAGACCAGCAAATTTCGAGCTCCATTAATGACCGCTATGGCAGCTTCGTGCCCGAAGCCACTACCAAGCAAAAATTTTAAATTTTATTTCCAAGAATTCTAATGGGAAAAATCAAGTGAAATTCACAGGACGTGACCATGATAATGAGATGAGTCTAAAAAAATGTTCCATCACAAACCGAGCGGTGAAAGTCCACTTTCTAAAAATAGTAAGTTTTCCCATACAAAATTGTTATGCTTGGGAAGTCACCATCAAAAGCGGCTATTGTAAAGGCAATATGAACTAAGATCACTAAGAAGTCGTAATGAGTGTTCGAGTAGAAAATAGTGAAAATGACCACTTACTAACAATAGTAAGCTCAGTATATGGGTGCTTACTAAAAATAGTAAGTCACCCCAAGAAGCAAATTGAGAGGAAAGGTAGTGTGCATAGGAGTGAATGAGGGAGTTTATTACATCATGATGGTAAAGAAGAGGCAAAAATCACCTCTTACCAAAAATAGTAAGTTTCTTATCTGGGCACTTCTATTGTTGGGGTTTTAAATGGAACTTTAACAAACCACAGTCAGGGGACAACAAGTCCCTCCTCTTTAATGGGAGAGGTTCCCTTATTGAAAGCAAGCAACAAAACTTATGTACAAATATACAACTTTCAAAGCGTGGATTCCTGATACTTTGAAACATTTATGCCCAAAGATCATCAATATGAAAGAATAGAAGAATTAAGGAGATGAGGGAGGAAGAACATAACAATACCTTTAGGAAATATAGATAGTAGAGTATAACCTTATAAGTATTGAGCTAGGGAGATGTAGAATAGAATCATTCACTTTCAAAATAGATATAATTTCATGGACACAAAGTTCCAGAAATCATAGAAACAAGAACACAAAGTTTCTTAGCATGCAAAGATGGATGATTCACAAATTTTCAGACAAGGAAAGAAGGAGTAACAGAGGAAGAAAAGGGAAAAATTCTATATTGATTACTTCAAATCTATTACATCTCAAAGTACCAGGATCTAACCCTAACAATGGTGTGGAGAAGCCATTAAATAGCTTCCAAGAATGGTTACATTCGGTTACAAAAATGATGGAATTGATTCAAGAAACCGACATCTGAACTTATCCAATGTCTTAGCCATTTCCATACATGGCGGAAAAACCAGATGCATTGAATTGCATCTGTTCATCCTGCCTTTGCAAACATTTAAATTTGAGCCATCCACACGGGAGATATTTAAACTAAAGTGGGAGAGATTTGAACCTAAGCGAGGCTTGAGGATGCATTTTATATTTTGTGCCTTTTAGAGAAATGACACTTCAGAACATTTTGGCCCGCCCACCCACTTTTGATATGAGCTTGACATGTGGCTTTACTTGAGTGGCGACAGAGCTACGAGGTCACTTTTATACTTTTACCTCTTTTCAACATGAGCTCAAAAACTCAAATTTCTCCACTGGCCCACCTCCCACTTTGAATTTTGATGTGGGCTCAACATTTGAATTTATCCCTTGGCATAAGCGGGGCCATGGGTCACTTTATAACTTTAAGCTCTTTATGGAAACAAAGTTCAAATTCTCAAATCGCTCTCGACAACCCGCTTTCCCGCTTTGAATTTTCAAAAACATCAAAACATAGAAAAGGCCCACCTCCTCGCTAACGCTTAAAATATGCCCACGTGTCCCTTTACGGGTCAGTTCGGTATTTTTATTTTTTACTAAGTCCCTTTCATTTAAGCGGGCCATATGTTTGACCACCTCGGACACATGGAGGAGGGTTGCACAAGTTTGGGACCTCGAGATTTTTCCTTTTGAAGTTGTGTCGAGATGACACATGGAGGCTTCCATAAACTCTTTTGTACTTAGCCAATTCAACGACCAGCTCTTCCCCTTCTTTGAATCTGACCACGTGGAGAGCTCACGCACATTTGGAGACCCGTTCTTGATTCTTCCATTGAAGTTGCATCGAAGAGACACGTGGAGACTTCACGGCCGAGTTCTTCATACTTAGTCGATTTGGGCCTCACAGGCCACTTAAATTTTGTTGAACCCTAGACACGTGGAGATATGGTGCTCATTTGAGTTTCCACTTTAGTGATTCACTCCTTAAAAGGGTGCCCAGGTGACTTGTGGATCCTTCCACGGTCTGGACTCTCCTTTGACTCGGACATGTGGCGAGATTGGCACTCATTTGAAGACTAGCCCTTTGGTCTATATTATGAAGTTGCGTCGTTGAGGCACGTGGAGGATTCCACCGACCCTCTCATACTTAGTTGATTAAATGGCCTCCACAAACTCTTTTGTACTTAGCCGATTTAATCGACTAAGGTGTCCCAATCTATACTTAGCCGATTTAGGCTTGTTTTGTCTTCATTTTAGACACGGGACACGTGAAAGCTAGCACAAGTTTGGGGACTATCCCTTGGGCCTTGCCCTTAGATTAGCTCCGTTTGGACACATGGAGGCTTCCACTATCACTTGAAACATGGTCATGCCACATCCAATATGAGATGTCCATGTACTACCCATGGATGTTGGGGAAAAATTGACAGGGAAGATACGCCCGTCGTTCACGACTGTGGAGAAAAATAAAAAGAAAGGAAAACCCCACCTTTACACTTGAATTTCAAATTATTCTCCATGAAATGAGAAAACTACAAACAATACCAGGCTCGACATGACCCACAGCTAAAGATAAATATTGACAACGACATCCGAGTGAAGGAAAATATTTTCAAGTAAAAGCATGGATTACTCCAAGGTACCGACTCAAAATTTTCAATACTTGGCTTCAAAAAGAGGGGGATTTTTAGGGGCGACAACACCTATTAATAGTAATCACACTCAAAGGGAATTTTTGGCATAATAGGATATAGAGTGATGATCATTCATGTTAACATCATCATTCGAGATCATCATGCATTTCTCACAGGGAATTTGAGATCGATCTTAGGTAACATGATAATGTTTTTTAAAAATCACTACATGGTTTAGGTCATAAGTATATCATATGTAGAATAGGAGTTGTGGTCATCGGTGGAATAGTTCATTCAACTTGGAAAGTGTTAATGAGATAATTTGAAGGAGTTTCTCGGGTTAAGAGTTTGAAGATTCAAAGTTTCACTACATTTGGAGCTTTCCATCGACAAGGATCAACGGACTTCATCGTGAATGACATCTCCTCTCCTTATTCTCTCTCTTTATTTCTCTCTCCTCTTCCCCTAACTTTCTCTCACTTCCCAATATTCTAATTTTGCATTGGGGTTGCACTTTTTCATATGTCTTAATGTTCCTAATGTAATAAGTCACCTTTATGTTATAAAAAGGGACTTAAAAGTTTCCTAGGAAGTTGAAAAGTTTTAAGTTGTGCGAGGGCATATGAAAAGGCATTGGGGGTAGATGATGAGTCACCTATTATATAATAAATTTTAAAGCCATTCCCATTTCAAATGGTTGGTGATTGATTTTGTAAACTCAAGAGTGCATTAAGAGAACAAAGGAGATAGCCAAATTCTTCCATTCCCCTCATTCTCAAATTTCCTCCTTTTCTCCACTATTTACAACTTTGGTTTGAGAAATCAATACAAAAAGGAGTTTCTATATTTCTTTGACTAAGGGATTTCTTGATACTTTTTCTCATCAAATTCTATTTGGTATTATTGCTACTTGCAGAGTCACATCCTCTTAATTTAGTGCATGTGATGAAACTTCTAACTAGTGTGTGTAGGAATCGATTTTCTACCTACAACATTAGTTATCCTACCTATTTTCTCACTCCCCTTTCTTGCTCTTTAGAAAAAGTCTTCCCTAGCAAGAGATTTATAGATTTTCCGCAGGTCAATGGAGTTCCCCTATTGGATCCCTAGCCTTAAGGCTAGCCAAAGAAAACACACTTTCACTAGTGCATGCATATACGGCGTTGTCTTAGTTAAGTAGAGGGACTTAGATTCGTAGAGTGTTGGAAAGAAATCCAAAGTTTTTCCACCCAACAAATTTTCTCGCCAACAATTTGAAAAATCCAAAAATTAAATAAATTACAAAATTTTCGAACACAAATTCACTTATCACGAAATCCTACAATCGTAAAACCCTTGAAGTGATTTTTTCAACATCTCCATGTAATCTTGGTAAATTCATACTTTTTATCTACTACCCTAATGATCATTCCAATCTTACAACTATCACTTTCTTCCTTTGCATGATTTCTATTTGGGGAAAGTCATAACTTTTTTTTCCTTCGTGATATAAATTTTCTTGGGAAATTTTGACTTTTATGATTTGAACAATGGACACGACAACGGTGTCATAAGGAGTCACTTTACTCTGCTCTTCTAGTTTGATCATATTCCCACTTGGGAGCATTTTCATCTATTTAATCATCATTGTGGTACGCATTAGGGGCATAGGTAATTGTCTTCTTTTTTGACTCTTGTGTTGCATTGTTGATGTTTACTTTTTAAACCACTTGTAAGTAGTGTGATTAAATCTTGGTTCCTTTATAATCTTGATGCTTGAGCTTACTTTGTATATTGGTCCCACTTTCCTATTTTATCTTATCTTTATTATGTGTTTGTTTACATGCATTTGGGTTAACCATCTTGATTCTTTCATAATCATGATGAAAAATCTATTATGCAACAACAAAAATAAGGTTTCTCTAAAATTATTCTCCAAATGATGATCATACTATAAGCACCATCCTTTCTCATCCTTGTTCAAATCCCTTGTTTTCCTTCCTATCAAGTTGTTGTCCACCACTTTGCAATGCCCACCCGCTTGAGGGGGCATTCCTCTACCATTCTACTCGTTGGGGCATCTAAATGTTTCCGTGCTTCCCTATCTGGTTAGGGCATCCAAATGCCTCACATTTCCACTCACTGATCTACATGCATCTACTATCTTTAAAGCACTATTACTTTGCAATAACACTTTAAAGAGGGGAAAATGTAGACACCCTAAGTTACACACTTGTTCCTAGTGCTATACTAGTACATCTTGATTATTCACCCATTTCTGATTGATTGATTAAATAATACACATTGTACCCCTGTAGATCGATTAAATTAATCCCTAGCACCCTTTTTCCCAAGTTAATTATCATTTATCAATTAAATGATTAACTAAGTATACACATCCTAGCTAATTAAATTAGTTATCTAATTAGGAAAATACACCTATTTTCCTAGTCAACTACCACTTAGATTACCAGTCAAATCCACATAAAATCCACTTCAACAAGTCCAATCAACTTTGGTTCTAGAATCCTATAAGTGTGGGGCAATTTAATTGCATGTACAATAACCTTCTGAGATGTAACTTCTACCGATTAATTTGATTACCGCCCTTTAATGACATTTAACCTCCCAAAACTACTACAACTTCCTCAAGTGCTAAAAATAACATGTGCATTCATCTATTTGTAACCAACTTCCAACCACTTCTGCCTCTATAAAATGAGGGCTTATCATATTACAAATCCTCATGGATTTTTTTGTAAATAAACTCTATTAATTTGCATACTAATTATTTCTAATCTAACTTCTCATAACAATCTGCATCCCCAATTCGGAGACCATTCAAAAGCACCCACAAATCTACATCCATCAATCTTCCACAAGGTTCTACAACTCAAAGCTCTCACAACCTTCACTTGAGGTTTTCTTTGGAAGACTAAAGGAAGGTTTACCATGTTTTTTACTTTCCTTTTACTTTGTTGTTTCCATAGTTTACATCGGGGAGCATATCGGTGAGGTCTCATCGATAGTCGAGGTTACTGAGATTGGTATATATGCCACCACCTAGTGGTAGGTCAAGCGATCCCAGGCATGGGAGAGAGTCACGGAGGATGAATAAAGTCGAGATGAGATATGATTTATTTTTTTGTATACGTCTTGTGATGAAGGCATATTTTTTTATCAATGCCCATGATGGAATACCGACATGTATATGATTTTTTCAAGATACATTTGGTTTGTGGACATTTGGTATACCTCATTGTGATTCATGAGATATTGTATGAGCCTCATGTTTTATTATGAGTAGATGATATGATGTTATGTGATGTATAGAATAGATGTTGATGTATTCTTTCTAATGATGATGATGTATCTTAACATATATGGTGATAGCTTAGCATTTATTTAAGATGATGTATGATGATGTTAGAGATAGATGTGATGTGATATGATAACCAAAAATGGACAAGCAATGTACACAAGTACAAAAGAGTTAATAGATCTAAAACACACACATACAAACAACAAAATCATGGCTTATAACATAAACCAAGACCATAATACAAACATAGAAAAGAAATAAAGTTAGATAAACAAACCCAATATGAACAAGAATTAACTCACACCAAAGTTATATATGAACTAAGATGTTATTAATTTAGTTGCAATTGGTCCATAATCACAATAATGAGATAGATATATAGAACATTGAGTTAATCTAATTAGTTAAATATGAGATTAATCTAACATATAAGACAACACTTTACATGTCCACACAAGAAGTAAGGAAGTTGTCACTAAGCAAGTGAATATAGAGTACTAATCTTAATCACTAATTAACAAGCAACAATATAACACAATTTGTAATAACAATGTCTAAAGACACCTCTAATGTGTTCCACAATGAAGAAATAGATAGATTTCAAATACCCCCAAACAATTGAAAGGAATGATAACCAGATCGTACCAAGAGCCAAGAACACGAGATGCTAATCAAACACCACGATCTATAGATGAAAGAAATTCTCCAAAATACCTTTACATAAAACATTTGCAAACAAATGAGAAACAATATCATATATTATTATGGAACTCAATGCAATACATTGAGAATGGGCCTTGCTTAAATAGGTAAGGAATAACAATCTAAGAACAGTCAAGGTCATAGATTAATCCATAAATCATGGAAAGAACTAGTCAAGACCATATAGATTTAGGAGAGAACTAAACATCAAAGATCTAGTCAATACCATAGATCAAGGAAAGAACTATACCTAACAACTAGATAATATCTCCTAATATCTAAATAACATAAAAGAAATATTCACACACATAAGTGGGTGAGGATAAATACAATAAAGGTAAATAAAGTACCTAGGTGAACATGAGCTAAGGTAAATACCTACTCTAACACCCCCCTCAAGTGAAGCTAGGGGCCAAAATAGAAGTGAAATGTCCATAGTATGAGTCCCTTAACTAGGCTTGATGAGGTACTCATGTACAATAATCGGGAAAAAGGGACACCACAAGGTACCCAAAACCATAGAAAAAAAAGTAAAGAGAAAAACCCACTCCAAGGCATCCCATGAAGCTCAACTCAAAAACTTGTACAATGCTTGAATAATTTTGGTGTGCACTATGATCTCGAATCCATGACTCGATCATAGAACTCAAAAACAATTGACACCGTGGTTTCACGAATAGCTTCATACAAGAAGAATGTCAACGCGGAGTGATGTCGAAAGTGTAAAAAAACCAAACATAATTCAATCAAGTGCTACAAATAGGTGTGCCACGATCCAAGAACAATAACCAAAGCAACAAGGCAAAGACACAAAATCCAGAGTGTCACGATCCAAGAAAATCTAAGGTAATAAGGCAAGGACACAAAACCCGAAGAAGCAGGATCAACACCACACCCTCCCATACTACTGAATGGGTGGAGTGGCGCTACAAATCTATATGAGTTTTCAAAACAACTACTCAAACACTGATAAACTAACACTGGAATGCACCAGAATAGATTCCCCATAAGAGATATTATCAACATGCCAAAAGTGTCAAAATACAAATATAAAATCTCTCAACAAACAAGAGAGATACACTACACTGCTAAAGAAAAATGCTCAAAACAAGAAGCATCACAATGCGAAGGTATAGAAAGTGGAGCAAGAGGTCAAATGGTGGAGGAGCCATGCACAGAGAGTCCTCTCAATGAATTCCAATGCCACCTCCATGAGTGATCGGATATCCACCCCAAATCAACATGGATGGATGAAGAAGATGCTTTGCGTATGACTTGGTGTAAAATGCACAATGGATGCATGTAAAAGAACATCATAATGTGTGTCGGATTGATCATGTCGACAACTGAAATCTTAGGTTTCTCAAGCCTGAGTGAATATGTAGAACTCATGTGTTGCTTCAAGATCCTTAGAAAGATTCGAGCGAACAAAAAAGGAGCTCACAATGTGTGATCCCAATGAAGCATCCGCTCAAAACCAATGTCATGATGATAATTCCACTTCACATGTGGAATAGAGGAAATAATACCCTCGTGAATGTTTGCAATGACTCCGCTAGTGAGACCCATAGAATGGAGCATGCGAGAACCGAATGCGGTGGTATGATTCTAAAAAAGCTATGCGGCAATGAGAAAAAATAGGATACACAACATGTGGTATCTGTAATAGGCACGATGTGGAAGAGCATGTAGTAACAAGCCTCACGGGTTTATAAGCATCAAAAATAGGTTTAGGCTTAAAGATGATGACATGATTAATGTCAATGGGTACAAGAGCAACAAGCTGCAAGTGGACTAGGAGCATGGATATGGTTGTCCACAATATGATGGTGATGTTGTAGGCTAGCAAGTTTGTTCTGCAGGGAGTGTATTATTGTATCCTTATTGTGAATGAGTGATTGTAGAAGATAATTTTGCTTCTTGAGTGATCTATTTTCTTCCACAAATTTTACAATATCCTCTTGAAGTCCACATACTTTAGAGAAAAGCATATCATTCTTAGAATCCATGATAGGCACAAATCGTAACTCCCAAAAATTTAGGACGTCGCTCAGCCAAAAAATTGCATCCAAATTGATTACAACACTCCTCCATTTTGGCACTTTATAATTATAGTGCAAGTCACAAAATAAATAACTCTAATAGAAAGATCATGAAAAAACAAGCACTTTTGCAAAAATGACACTCAAAACCGAGTTACCAATCAAAAGTTACAAACTTTTTAATATTTTTTTATGTTATTTATTTTAGGTGCCACTAAATCAAAATAAAATGTTATTACCTTCACCTCACAAATAAAATTAAAGGGGGCTGAAGCTAAGCACCTACTAAGTAGGAATCACAAGATTTAAGCCCTCATATGATCATACCACATGACCAAGGGCTAAGAAACTTGCTCTATGTAGATCTTGAAAACAAACCCAAAAAATGATCCCGCAATTTCTTTTTCCCTTGGCTCAATCCCGAGGCACACTGTGTGCTTCTCTACACAAATAAAAAACCACAAAAAATGACCCTCCCAATTGGCCAAGTTTACAATCGATCTTAGGGTTTTCATGCCTTCCAGATCCAATGAAGCCTTTGTTTTGTATAAAAATGCATGCAAACAAAATACAACCAAATCCTAAATATATGAATACGAAATAATTTATTTGCAAAATAAAACTTACTGAGATGGATGTCAACAACAATCTCGGCTACATACCATGAAAGGAACGATAACCGATCGTACATTCAAGCCAAGAACACAGATCTTTGATCAAACACCATGATCTATAAGATGAAAGCAATTACGAATAACTTTACATAAAACCTTTGTAAACAAATGAGAAACAATATCATATGTTATTATGGAACTCAATGCAATACATTGAGAATGGGCCTTGCTTAAATAGGTAAGGAATAACAATCTAAGAACTAGTCAAGGTTGTAGATCAAGCCATAAATCATGGAAAGAACTAGTCATCAAAGAACTAGTCAATACCATAGATTTAGGAGAGAACTAGACATCAGATCTATTCAATATCATAGATCAAGGAAAGAACTAGTCAATACCATAAATCAAGGAAATAACTATACCTAACAACTAGATAATATCTCCTAATATCTAAATAAGATAAAGAAATATTCACACACATAAGTGGGTGAGGATAAATAAAATAAAGGTAAATAAAGTACCTAGTGAACATGAGCTAAGGTAATGACTAGTTATTTCCTTGATCTATGGTATTGACTAGATCTTTGATGTCTAGTTCTCTCCTAAATCTATGGTCTTGACTAGTTATTTGATGACTAGTTCTTTCCATGATTTATGGCTTGATCTACAACCTTGACTGGTTCTTAGATTGTTATTCCTTGCCTATTTAAGCAAGGCCCATTCTCAATGTATTGCATTGAGTTCCATAATAATATATGATATTGCTTACTCATTTGTTTGCAAAGGTTTATGTAAAGTTATTCTAGAAAATTGCTTTCATCTTATTGATCATGATGTTTGATTAGCATCTGTGTTCTTGGCTTGGCATGATCTGGTTATCATTCCTTTTATGGTATCGAACACAAAATAGCATAAAACACGAGAGGATTAAACCGAGCCCAAGAGCTAGGTGATGCATAGATATCCCAAACAAATCTTTGTCGATATTATTGAAGAATGATCTATGTGAGGCCAAAGCTAAGTGTTCCCCAAGAAAAGTTACATTGTGAAGGGTGAAATGATTGATTTGAAAAGTGCGAGATGATTTGGAACAATCGATAGTGAAATTAGCGAACTAAGGTATATATTTGCGAGTGTTTTTGTCAAGCATTTGTGAAGGGTTATGCATTTTTTTAAAAATGGAACAATTTATATTGTTTTTTGGATTTTGAAATAATTTTATGTTGTTTTTGGGTTTTTTACATTTTGACCACATGCCAAAGGATAGGGAAAAGGGAGTTCCCTAGGATGTAACCAACACGTTACACATGAACAAGGTGAATAGAAGTATGGCGAGAAGGTGAAAAAGAACGGTAAACAATGTGAATGATGACATGAAAAGGAGAACATACAACATAAGATGAGATGATTGACATAAGGATGAGACAAGGTGAAAAGGGTGAAGCAAGTGAGTGTCTTGATATACCCCTAGCACAAGGGTTACTCTTTGGAGACTCAAGAGTAGAACTTCAAACGAATGGAATTCATGGGATATTTTAAATCTTTTCCATCTTCAGATGAAAATTTATACCCTCATAGATGGTGTGAAGTATTTCCACTCATCAAGTAAAGCGGGGAAAGTTGTGAGGATTCTTTGAAGAGGAAAATTTGAAACATCGTTGTAAAATCCATGGGACATAGAAAAATATGTGTAGTTTGAAGGTGTTTAATAGAGTCAAAAGGTCATGTTGTGGTTGTTGGATGCATTTGGGGGTGACCAAGCTTGTACTACAAGAAAACCCTATAAGAAATCATGGCACCCATTCTCATGCAACACGTTTTCTAGGGGATGGATTCCATCTTGGTAGTCCTTTCTTCTCTCTCCTCCTCTTCCTTCATTCCATGAATTTTATAAATACAAGTGCTTGCACACTTTTTTTTAAAGGTACTAATTCCTTTTCCTTCCTTATCATATTTTTGAGCTCTTCTCTGTGAAAATTGAAACTTTCTATTGACCTTTGTAACTTACAAAATGGTGATTTCCTTATCTTAGATCTCGTATGTAAGATTTTGAATATCAATTAATGCAAGTTTGGTTTAGCTCTTTCCTTTAAATACATTGTGTTTAATTTGATTATTTTACCCTCTCTCATATTTCATGTTCTTTCATTTATTTTCATATGAATCTGTGCATCTTCATGATCCCAACTCCACAACTTTGCATATGTGTCATTTGGATATGAGAAAGTTTCACCTTCTTTTGGTGCTACCATCACCCCTATTATCTTAGGTTTTATTTCATACATATCTCTTTCTCTCCATTTTCCTTGGAATTTTTAAAGAAGTATTTAGCTATAGGAGTATTTTAGCATTAGAAGTAGGTTGTGTTTTTTGGATTCTCCCATTCTCGTGGAATAAGGAAGACAAAATTCTCCGAGGTCTATCTCAATCTGCAAGTCCCACACTTGTAGATAGTCTTATGTCACCTCAAAATCATGGATTTGTATGATTCGTGGGATGGTTGTAATTTTGAGCTCCAATAGTTTTCGTACACTCGGTGGGAAATTTGAATTCTTTAACTTCATTTCACTAATTTTGATGTGTAACTTAGTAGATTCATCCTTTAGAGGTAGTTATTAAACCAATATAGTGACTCTTAGGTTCAAATATTCTAATTTTAAGTAGTCCATACCCACTTCATGAGAATAATACAAACAATAAAAAGTGTAGTAAGTAGTGATCCTTTTCAATATTTACAATTGTCACCAAGAAGAAGAAGAAGTTCAAATATCATTGTCTCCTTCCAATAGAACTCTTTCTACTCCTCCTAGTATGCCTATATTACCATCCTCTAGGATTTTAAGACCTATTCAATTCATGGCATAAAAAAATAAATCTACCTTTTTTCAGCTTCAATGGTGGTAGTCCCTTAGCACTAAATGCCCAACATGACATACCAATGTCTACTTTGAAAAAGTACCCCCTTCTTCACTTGGTGAAAAACTTACCACCCCAACCGTTCATATTCAAGATATTGCTAATGTATGTTCAGTTCATCTAGTTATAGAAGATGATGTTATAGTTAGGCTTCTTACTTATTCATTTAAATGTAAAACACTTCAATGGTATAAAATCTTGAGACATTCTTCCATTCACTACTAGGATGAACTTGGTACTACTCTCTTTCAACAACTCGAGGAGAAAGTAGATAAAATATATATTTTTGAGAAGCCTAAAAATAATAAAGCGAGGCTCCATATGAGCTCATGACAAACTTCAATTTATGATTTCAAAAAAAAAAGACATAATTCCAGTGCTTCTAAGACCAACTCCACAAGGTGCATTTTTATATTTTCTTAGAGCTTTAAATGATAATATAACTATAAATGATCCAATCTTTGGGAGATAATCAATTTCCAAATGCCTATCTGATAGAACTTAGGGATGAGAAATTTTTATCCAAGTAGGAAAAATATTCCCTAGATTACATATGCCCTTATTTCTGCATTACCTCACACTATTCAACCCACCATTACTCATGTTTCTCAACCATCCACTTTATTTTATGCCTATACATTTGGTTCCTCTATAAAACAAGAAGAAATTGAAAACTTTAGTGTTCATCTTAAGAATTTAACAAATGAGATTGTCTCCCTCAAAAGAAAACAAACTCAATCTCCTAAGAATTATCCCAACCCTCCTAAGTGTCATCCGCATGATAAGGTTTTCAATACCGAATCAAATATTTCCATAGAGTTACCCACCAAGAAAACTGCTAAATGGAAATCCGTAGCCCCTGTCAGCTCTAAAATAAGAAAATCTATTATTCCTATTCATAATAATATGGCCAAAGGTTTTTAATGGTGTTATCCTTATGATCAACCCCATAACCAATATACATGTGATTCGGAATGAGCTTCTTCCGGAAAAATATATCATGGTCCAAACTCCATTCTACTTGTAAGGAAAAATTGTGGCTCCTTCAACAAGCAATACAAATGAGATTCAAGACCCCCTCCTAAACCTAACTTAATGTTATCCAGACGTAAAAAGATTTTTGTGCGGTTAATTAAACCTCATGTGACCTAAACAAACCACAAATCCATGTCATGCGGACAACATGAGGTCTAAAAATAAGAAAATAGAAGTAAGATCTCCTCCTCCCATCATTCCAATTATGTGTAATGATTCCAATCATTCTAGAACCTTAAGTTGAAATCAATCTTCATCCATTTTTTCATGGGTTACTCAAAGTAGTAGGGTAAATTTTAAGACCCCTAAATAAAACCTTAGATATATCTTGGTGAATTCCTAAAAATTTCTTACGAATTCTTGGTAAATATCATAAAGTAAAAGTAAAAGTTGTCATCTAGTGTAAATTGTTACTTGTAAGATAATGCTACCATATGGTAGAAAATTTCTATTTTGTGCATACGGTAAATGAAATTTGAATATAAAAAATTGGCTATTACTATAAACTCTAGGTGAATCAACCTAAAAAATTAACTTATATCCAAAAAAATTAGGAGAAATAGTAAACAACATAACACCTTCGAATTATCCCAATCCAAATTTCAAAAACCCAAATATTCATGAATTAAAAATATTAGCCACTAAAATTTCCATTACTCAAGAACTACAAAGTGAACAAGTAATGCGGAATACTTTAAACCCGCAAAACACTACAAAAAGACAAAACATGTAACATTCTCCTATCAAGGAGACTCCTCGAATGGAGTAGATGAACAATGAACATGATTCTCTTTCATTACAAAAATTTGTGGGTATTCCTCTCAACATTGTGGAGAAAATGAAAATGAATAATATTAATGTCAAAATGTGGGATGCCCTATCTATCCCATCTCAAAGGGATTTATTGCAAGAAGACATGAAGCAACTTCCACCTCTATAACCTCCCATACACAAATTAGATGCCAAGTTAATATGTGTCACCCAAGGAGGAACAAGTAAGTTCAATTATCAAGCCTCCTCCTTTCTACATGTCTCTCATAGTTGGAAAGCACCTCATTCATAATTGCATGATAGAATCTAGTGTTAGTACTTCATTCATGCCAAATAATATTACATATATCTTTGGGATTTATTACAATGTAACTTCTAAGGGTGTATTAAAGCTAGATGGATCAACAAGAGTGCAAGTTTTAGGCATAATTAAGGATTTAAAATTAACTCTACATGATTTCCCAAGCTTAATTATAGTGTAGGACATTTCTCTTATAGAATTACCACCATTATTCACCTTTCTCTCTATATATTACCACAGCCTAAGGTGGGCATATACATTTCCTTGTATTTGTATCATATATGATGCATAGAACGAGGTATGTGACTAGATTTATGATTAAGACTGAACCTAATTCAAATGATCATGTGGAGGTTCATGACCCTAGTCCTGCTAATACAAATTGTATAATCCAAGGAGAAATAAATTATGATAAAAACAAGATAAAACAATACATTCATCAACTTAAATTATTGATCTTGTGTTAGATGAATGGGAAAATGAGCATTATGAATTCCAACCCTATGATATAACCTTAGAAACTGGTCTGTAACCTATTACATCCACGAGGAAACTTCACTACTCCCATTCCGTATAAAGAATAATACATTAACACTTATGGTTTATGGAAAATGTGTTTTGATAGTTCTAGAAGAAGAAATGGAGTTAGGGTGGGTGTAGTTCTTGTCTTTCAAATGGACAAGAAATTCTTTATGCTCATAGGCTACAATTTTCATGCTCTAACAATGTGGAAGAATATGATGCATTGGTCCATGGTTTACTAATCTGCGAAAAAGAGATAAATCAAATCTCTCCACATTTTTGGAGACAAAAAATTGGTCATTCACCAAGTCAGAGGTAGATGTGCGGCTAAGAAAAATATTTTGACAACTTATAGGCACCGAGTTTGGGATCTCCTTGAGATTTTTGAAGATATCAACCTTCAATGGGTTTGTGGAAACAAATTAAGGAGGAAGATAAAATGAAAATGATTGATCTCATTTCTCTCCATGGAATACCTTACCTAAGAAAAAAACATGTGAAAGTGGTTATAATACCATCCATTTCAAATAATGATATTACTTGGCAAGTTTATGAGAATGATGAAAAAATGTTCAATTCATTCAAAGTGAGGCTTACTTTTTCTATCTTGTAATCTGGTTTTCAAGATAGTTATGGTGATTAGATCATTCAACTATATACAAACAAGATACCTATAGAATTATTCACCCTCTTGAAGGAATTTTCAATTTTGATGATGAGATAAAAGGAGAAAATAGAAGTATGTCTTCAAGTTAAAAATATTGCAATCCAATCACCATTGCACAAGGAAAAATGCTTTTGTTGGGAAAGGTATGTAGTGATGATGAAGAACAAGATTTTATCTCTCTCTCACAAAAATTGTTGTTCAAAATAAATGGATAAGTATTAGCTATGTGCAAAGGATAGAGGTTGCACATAGGAGTGCACATAGGGAACTAAAATAAATAGATGAGTATAAGGATGTGTGAAATAATGCACATGAGATAAGGGAATGAAGATATGATAATGTGAAAAGGTGTGCACAACATATAAGAACAAGTCATTGTGCAAGGGTTCATGCACATACACACAAATTTAGGACTTATCCATTTTCAGAGTAAGGTTAAAAATAGGAAAGAAAGTAAGATTATGTGATATGAAAGTAAAGTTGATGAACAAAGAGGTAAATGAACATGAAAGATGGCAATTTAATTATAGCAATTAGAGCATGTTAAAGCTGATCTATTTATATCTTGAACTAAAGATAAGGAAGAGTTTACAAAATCATGCAAACTATGTTTAACACACCTATTATTAGGAAAACACAATGTAAGTGGTGAAGGGAAAGTCCCCACCATGTAATAATAAGTGTAGGAATCCATGTAATTGGTAGTGTTGATAAGGTAGAGAAGTACATGAGTGCATGAGAGATAGTTTTTATGCACACATGGTTAAGCGTATGGATGTAATGACTATGGATGTAATCAGCATGCTTGATATTTAATGTAATGTGTTTATAATGGATAATTGCGTATGGATAACAAAGGTTGCTAGATCTTAGCATGTTATTATGGGAATTTTAAGACTCTTACTAATTCTCTATGTTGATTGATTTCCTTATTATATGTGTTTCTAATCTATGATGATGTATCTCATTTCATATTGTGTTGTAATGGATATGATGATCGTGTATGTTCTAACCACGTCTTGTTGAGTAACTAAAGATGGACTTAGTGGTTGCATGCACTTTGGGTGAGCATTTAGGCCTTGTCTGGATGAAGTTCTAGCATGCCCAACTTAGCATTGGATAATGAACAAGATTAAAAAAATTAGGATGTATTTTCATGGAACTATGAGGACATAAAAGGTTTTGACCCCAACATTTCTCAACATTCTATTGATCTTGATCTCACGGCTAAACCATTTAGGAAAAATAGAGGCCTATGAACCCCATAATTGAGCCCCTTATGAGAATTGAGAAAAATAATATTTCCTATCAAATACTCATCTCGTGGCCAATCTAGTTCCATTAGAAAGAAGAATGGAGAAATTAGGCTCTATGTGAATTTTAGAGACTTGAATAAAGCTTCACTAAAGGATCGCCATCCTCTACCTTCCACTAAGTAAATTCTTTAAATAGTAGCTAAATTTGAAAGATTCTTCATGCTTGATGGCTATTCAGGATTTAATCAAATCAATATTAGAGAGGAGGATCAATACAAAACTATTTTTACAACCAAATGGAGAATGCATACATATCATAAAATTCCTTTTTGATTGTCAAATGCAGGTTCCACCTTCCAGAAAGTAACGGATATTGATTTTCATGGAATCATCAATCAGTTCATCCTTTTCTATTTTGATGATATCATGATGTGATCATGCTAAACTTTTGCAATAGCTAACTAA
This sequence comes from Taxus wallichiana var. yunnanensis, assembly GCA_018340775.1. NCBI lineage: Eukaryota > Viridiplantae > Streptophyta > Pinopsida > Cupressales > Taxaceae > Taxus > Taxus wallichiana. The sequence goes on from CM031236.1 coordinate 538,826,131, forward strand.
AAAGACTAACACCTAGTAGTCTAGAGCTAAGCTTAAATTTATCAATGAACCATCAAGATCATAGCTTATGAGAATGCATAATGAAAACTACATGAAATTAATCATCTAATCTATAAGCATTCTTACTAAGTTAAATGATTGCTAATTAAAATGAACCTAATTAGATCTATGAGAAATAAAATTATGTTGTTCTCTAAAGAGAGGGAGAAGATCTCACCAAAGAATGGCTATAAGGCCAAGCTTGGATCTTCTTCTACTACTCAACAATGGTAGGAATTGATGCAAAGTAGCTATGCCAAATTAATGGAGAAAGCTCTTAAATCATATGTTTTATATGAGATACTATTCAAAGTATGGTGTAAGGTGTGAAGGTAGGAGCTTGGTCCTTTTTATAGATTTCTATTTGGGGAAAGCTTGAATCACAATGAATGTGGGACAAATGATAAAGGATAAAGTAACTCTAGGATAATTAACCATGATTAGATGATTTAACTAGTGAGTTAGCAACTCATGGGAGTTGGAGGTGCTTTAATTAATCAATATGGATTAATTAATAGGCTAGATTAAGCTTTTTAGGCTATTCGGAGGTGATTTGATAGGAATTTGATGAGATTGGAAGCATTTGAATGCGAGATTTAGCTTATAAAAATTTTATTGATTAAATTTATGTTAAAAAGGCTTAATTAACTAATAATAGTTAATTAATTGATTTGAATAGGATTATAACTAACAAAGTGTCATTAATTGGCATCCGGAATGTGATAGAGGCTAGTTAATTAACAAAGTGTCATTAATTGACCAAAATAGAGGGAAACATTAGTTAATTAGTGGAAATCACTAATTATAATGGAAATGATGAAATAGAGGATAATGAGTACCACTTTAACATTAAAACTGTGGAAGCAGATTTTAGGTGTCTATATTTTCCCCTCTTTGGGGTGGCGTAAGTGACACCACTACAAAGAAAGTAGACAAACATAAACAAGAATTTTTTGGAAGAAAAATTAGTAGAATGTAGGATGTCCCCTCAAGTGTTGATGGGGTGATAGAAGAAGTCGATCGATGATAAAAAATAGGAAGGAAATGGATAAAAGAATCTAGGTGGAAGAAACTTTGATTAGTGATGAGAATTGATAGATGAAAATGGAATAGCTTTTACATCCAACTCGTTCAATAAACACCTTTGTTTCATCACTTTGCTCATATGATCTACATCATTGGCCCTTATTAAAATGTAAGCATACAACAAATGTGTAAAATAACATAAAAACTATAATACTAACATTTGTTCATTGCTAAAAATGCTTAAATTCATGCAATATACAAAATGCAATTCAATACGAGAAATTAAACTAGTTAACCCGACATAGGGAAACAAGTACAAACACACACTCAAATAAAAATGTTCAAGATAGTTGCACCAATGTTTTTGTTATCAAGCTTCGATTCCGAATGTTTGTGTTCAATGACAAGGGTAAAAAAGGTGCCCCAAGCAAGGATAAATGTGAGGGGAATAATGGAGGACACTTAGGTCCTATGAAAAATCACTTGTGTATTATGAAACAAGTACTAATCAACTAATTGTTGCTTGCAAGGAGTATAAACATAGAAATCATACTAGATTTGTTAATGAAAGTAGGTCAAAATGAATCACAATTCGTTGTGCAAGAACAAGTGAGAACCTAAGAAATATGTTTTTATAAGACAAATTTTGATGTCTGAGGACAATGTATTTGATATAGGATTCAGCTACGTGCATGCCATTTACCAATTTTTGGGGTTTTAAAAACATTACTAATTTTTTGGGGTGTTGTTCTTAATTTTTTGAATTTTTAAATTTTCCAAGAAGAAAATGATTTAGAAGATTGACAATATCGTGGGATATCACCAAGTAACACTAGGAAGCATAAATATGCCCCAGGTAGCAGTAAAGGGTTTCCAGGAAGTAAAAATATCTCCCAACGTAGTAAAAACGTGCTAAAAATGATTATTTATTAAAAATAACCATCACGGAAAGTGTTGAAAGACTCTAGAAGAACTACGGAGATCACGTCACCATCTATGGAAATCATAGGCAAGTGAAAACATCATAGGGGAGAAAAGATATAAATACCTAGCTTGGGGGAAACCATCGCGTCTAGTTCATTTGCACCTCTCCTTATTGAAATTTTTAGAGAGAGAGCTATGAGATATAGAGTTATGGCATGGATTCGAACAATACACAATGCACAAACATATTCTTAGAGTTTAAGAGGCATGCCCACGACCCCATGTCAAGATATATACATGAAAAAAATTTTGAGTTTCCCTTGCATGTATTAATTTTATAGCTAGAAGAAAAACATGGGCTCATAGTAGCTGCGAGCCCGTGGGCGTGCTAGTGCAAAGGTTCATGCTAGTGCGAGGGGTAGGTGCATATGCACTGAGCTAGGTTTGGGTCTTTAAGGGTGCGCACAAGTGCAAAATATGACAATTGTGCGTGAAAAGTTATGCGTATGCACGTGTGTGCACATGTGAGGATAGGAGCGTATGTATGTATATAGGATGGCGCATGCTAGTAAGAGATAAGCGCTAGCGTCAAAATATAAGCACTTGTTCCGGAAGGCATGCACTAGTGAAATAGTTTAGACCTTAGGCTATTTTAGAAGAAAATCCCCAAAATTTTGACCTTAGTAAAAAAATTTAGGGATGAATTGAAGATGATAGAAGCGAGAATGAACACCTGAGGAAGTTATTTTAGAATAAAATTACTATAATGAAGTGTTGTGTAACCTTCAGTGAAGTTACACAAGATAGACACACGCGAGATATTTGGACGACTGTGAGCATTTGCAAAGACCTTCACGTGACGAGAGCAATGAAGGGTTGATTTTCATCTTTACATGCCACGAGGATGAGTTATATGGTCCACATGCCTTAGATCTATTTAGTGCTCTACTCACTTGCCTTTTAGAGCGTTGGAGGAGTGAGAGCCAATGTTTCGTATTCCAACTAGTGAGATGATAATAACCTTAGAGGATGTTTGGAGGCTTTACCAAGTACCTATTTGTGGAAGGTTGATATAGTATTAATCAAATGGAGCCCAAATTTGTGAGTGCCTCTCCGGGACATGTTTCTATGTTGAGATATACCACAATAGGGATAGTAGTGGGACATGTATACTATATTTGATGATCGACGGTATGCACGGATATCAAATATCTGATGGATCTTGTCGGTAACATATTTCTACACCGAGAAGACAGTGGTATTCACTTTTCACTCGGGATGACCAGGGGTTATATATCAGCTAATGTATGGTGATATTTTGTGGTGGGGATAGTTTATATTGGCTAATTTATACTTGGGACTTACATTTAATAGTATACCAAGGGCAAAAGAACCTTGGATCCAAAACATTTTTCAAATATGGGCTTGGGATCATATCACCATTAGGTGCCCACTAGGAGTGTTACGAGACAACACTCCTCATGAGCCATCAATTATGGGATGGGTAATAGTTGGAAAGGATATTCATGGGCATACTAGAGATTTTGGCTAGTATAGGTGTGCATTTGATGACCTACAGTTGCGCATGATCACATGGAGGCCTTATAGGTAGTATTAATGGCTAGCTGATGAACTAGAGATTGACATAACTACATTAGGGTAGTTTATTATTGGGAGCCAAGTATACATATGCGAGTGGTATCGATTGGATTAGGTGTAGAGAAAGCTTGGCCATATGTAGGGTATCCTGAGTGATGATATGTGGTACGCGGGTAAGATGTGCAAGATGTTTAACATGGGACCACACATTGGGCGGCACCGAGCATTGGACATTTTTATCTTCTTACTATGCAGCAACCATGGGCTCCAATGCCAGATGTAGTTGATCCAGGGGTTACAATAGACTATGCAACATTGTATGCTAAAGTTTTCCCACTACGTGTGACTATTCCTCAAAGTTCTTATTTAAAGGCGGGTATAGTTGAAGTGACACAGGGGGTATATTGCCAAGAACTCATAGCTCATGATAGATTAGGCCTTCCTGGAGGCCAATGTAAAATTACAAGGGATGGGATCCCATGTATAGGCTCCATAGTTCGGGCCTACAGTCAACTACCACCAATGTAGCCATAGACACAAGGTCCTTTGGGACACATTTAGATTCTTATAGAACTACAGGCTCTAGTTTAGCCTCAGGGTTAGATGGGTTAAATGCATATTCATATCCCACATGTACCCCCGACACCATCACATATGATTCGACCACATAGTCCACCAAGAGATGGATGAGATGGGGGAGATGGAGAGGATCATGTAGATAGATGGGATGAATGGGGACTCTTTACATAGCCTAGTGGGTGGAGGATGGATTGAAAAGTATAGGGTACTTACTATCTCCTCCTGACCGATTGTCTAGAGTTTTTGGGATGTAGCTACCTTGAGGAAGTTGTTGCAATGTGATTACATCTTAGAGAGATTAGCTACATACCGAGAGGGATCAACTGTAGGGCTGAGCTAGGAAGTGTCGAGAGCAGAGCACAATGTTATCTGGGAGATCACAAGACAACAATAAGAGTCTCGTGTCCCCTCAAAATTTTCCTTCTTTTTCCAAGTCTGGACTTAGAAATTTTTGAGTTGTTACCCTTTGAAAATGGTCTAATAAGAGTATTTTGAAATATATAACTTTCCAAGGGCTCAAGGATGTTTGGAACCTACTTCATTAGATGGGAAATTTCTTCCCCTTTCCAAAAAGGTAAAGAAGTTGTTCTAACTCCTTGTTTTGTGCAAGATATGGCTCGGTGGACTTGAGTTGTATTTTTGCCCAAGGCGGACCAGCGGAGCTGCAGAGGTTTCTTTGTCACTTTGCATTTTTAGAAAAAAAAGTGTAAATGGTGATGGCAGATACATGAGCCTGAGCTGGGTGGGGAAAATAAGGAAGTTAAAACCCCAGTAACTGACAATAGACGGTGCCACATATGTATGTTGAAAAGTCAAACCGGACCGGAGGAATCGGTTCCAATTTGCCAAAAATCCCAAAAATCATAAAATGTAAAGGGGCCTGCCCGCAGCCACTCCAATCACCTCCTACCACATGGATGGCTAAAAATCAAATTTATAAAAGCAAGATCAATGGTCCATATTTAAAATGGAAAATAAATGTAACGTTTTCTGGTTCTCTTCCGCCATGGACATTTCTCTACGATTTTGAATTAATCGATGTAAATGATTGGATTTTGATTGTAACTACTTCTTGGCCATTTGGGAAGTTGTAACCACCCCTTGTGTGCTATTTCTTGTCCTCTTCAAGTCATTGTATGGGTTGGCATTTGATTTTTGAAGACTGTAAATGATTTTCATGAACAGAGGACAAAAACAATAGTCGCCATTCTTCTAAGCTTCTTCTTTCTATATTTTTCTTCCATTTCCTTTCCTTGTACAAGTTTCTACTTCAGCTGCAATAAGAAAAGAAGGATTTTATGCCCCTTTGACAGAGGATTCGATTGGTACTTTGTGACCAATGCGTTTTTATTCAGTCTTGTAGCTCTGGTTTGTGAATTTGTATTCTTCTTCCATTTAAATGCATGTTATAAACTTTCTAATCAATGTTTGTAGGCCTATGATGTTCTACCTCCATCATTGATCTCCTTGCCTTCATTCCCACTCCCCTTTCCCACTCTCAGACCACTTTCTGTCCTTGCAAGAAATTGTAGGCTTTGCCATAGGGTCAGTGGAGTGCCCCTATGGATCTCTGGTTGAAAAACCACCATTGAATCCACTTGTTTTTCATGCATAATACGGCAGCTGCACTGTTATAAGTAGAGGGACTTAGATTCCCATAGTGTTGTTTTGGAAACCACCAATTTTCCCCCAAGATGAATTTCCAAGCCAACAATTTTGGCGCCCACCGTGGGGTAGATTTTGTAGCATCTGCACCCTAGAGATGACCACAAGGTCATATAATATCTTTAGAGTTTGTTGAAAATTTTGAGGTTTCTTGTGATCCACCTCAAAGAAGATAATAAATCTTCAAGCTAGCTAAAAAAGGTATACCTAGCGAATGAGACAAGGAGGATTTATTGATCCTACTTTTGATGAGCTTGAAAGAGAAGAAGAAGAGGTGAGAATTCCATTTGAAATAGAAGAAGAAGATTAGGGCTCAATTTGAGGAGATTGAAAGAATCCAAGGAGAGAAAGAGCAGCGTAGTAGCCCTAGCTGATCATGAAGCCAGAAATAGAGATAGAATGGGTGATAACAAACGTGAAGCACATACCAAATGTGCCATGGGGAAGGAACACTGGCCCACTTTCCCTCCCATGAATACTCCATGATCTTCCAATAGGTTCAAGGAATAATTTTCCCAAATTCAAAGGAGATGGCTCCCAACTACCCGAGGAACATGTAGCAGCCTTCATCACTACTTGTGGTGTGTTAGGTGTTGAAGATGAAGATGTGTCAGTTAGACTTTTTGTGGAGTCACTCCAAGAAAAGGTTGTTGAATGGTTCTACATGTTGCCCCCAAGATCTATCACAGGTTGGGATGACATAAGAAGTGCATTTGAACATAGGTTCAAGAGCACTGAAGATTTCCAAGATCTACTGGTTCAACTGGTTCAGATGAAGAAAGAAGTCTCTGAGTCCATGAGATATTTTGTTGCAAGGTTTGACAGATTGACAAGAAGAATCCCAGAAGATGTAGTCCCTCCTGAAAATAATTTGAAGAGATTCTTCATCAGTGCCTTGCCATCGGAAGTTGGTTTCTTCCTCAGAAGAGACCAACCAAGAACATTGAGGGAAGCTCAAGAATCTGTGATTGAGACCGATGATGATCTAATCCTTTCTGAAAGGTGAAGGGCCCAAATGGAAAAAAAAGGGTCAAAGTTCTAGTTCAGTCACAACAAATCCTATGTTTCAAAAAATGGCCAATGATCTAGTTGCCTTGAAGAAGAAACTATCACAAATCACTATGAGGAATAATCCAAGAAGACCAAACTTTAATGATAGGCAGGATTGCACCACCTCCTCGCCAACTTGCTCTTGAAGAACACCACCAATCAATGCTACTGTGATACCTAGATATAAGAGAGGAAGTTGAAGTTGATGAGCTCGAAGGAGATGATGAAGAAAACTATGAAAGCTACCTAGAAGTTGAGGAGGTTGACATGCATAATGGCCTATTCAAATTCATTGATGATGATGAAGAAGAAGAGGAGGAAACACCAAGTTTTTCATGCATTGTTTTCACCAGAACACAATCCAAGAAGAACACTCCATCCTCGATGGCTGCAAAGGAGAAGAAAACCAAAGAAGTTTCCACTTCTGAGGTCGCACAGAAGAGGATTATCAACAAAGGTTCTCCATTTCCACCCTCCATGGATTATACTAAAGAAAAACCAGACTTGGTCATTGTCAAGGATCATGCTATCATACCAAGTAAGTCTTTTGCTCCTTCTTCTAGTTCTGCAATTGTTAAGAGTACTTCCCCTTCCATTGGAGTCTCTACTAAAACACCCACAATTCAGCCAAAGGCTATACCTTTTCCTTCTGCTAAACCAACTACTTCACCTTTAGGAGAAAATCCTTCATACAAAACATCCAAGGTTCCTTCAAAGCCCTTGCCAGTAAATCCTCTTTCATCCCAGAGCTTCCTCCTCATCCAGTATTGCCCCATTTGATTTTGTAGAGCACGTAAGCAAAACCAAAGTCCAACTCTCAGAGTTAGAGTACTTGCAAACACACCCGGCCCAATTTGATAGATTTATTAATGCAGTCCAGGGTAGTAGCTCTATATCTTCAAGTTCCACTTCTAAAGGACTCCTTCCAACACCATCCACACCTCCATCTCAAAACATGTTATCTCTCAGTGCTACCAAAACATCTAGAGTTGAGCCTTTTTATTTGTCTCTCCTCATAAATGGTTTTGAGTTGAACAACTGTATTATTGATTCGAGCTTTTGATAACATAATGCCACTCAAAGTTACAAATGCCCTTGGCCTAACTTTGACTAGAGTAAATGGAGCTTGTTATTCCATGGAATCTAAACAAGTGCCACTGATTGGAAGAATAAAAGATGCACAAGTAACTCTGGCTGACTTCCCGAAAGAAAGTGCTCCTAACTATCTTGGTGGTGGACATCCCAACATCCTTTGGCATGCTTTTGAGAAGAAGTTTTTGTAGAGATCTAGGTGGAGAAATTAAAATGGACTGGTCATCTACTACTATCCTAGTCAAAGGTGAAATGAAGAGGTTGCTTCCTGTTAGAAAGATGAAATTCACAGTAAAGAAGTCTAATGATCCAAGAGCTAACATCCTTCTTCAAGATTCTGAGTTAGGAAATTACTTCCTCACATCACAAAAAGATGAAAACTTGCCACTTCTCATGGAGGAAGAAGAATATCAGATCTAGATGATGGAATTTGATGGCATTCATTCAAGGGAAGGTTCTGAGCTGGTGTTGTTCTATATTCACCTTCAAAGGAAATGCATCCTTTTGCTTACAAACTATAGTTTGATAACACCAACAACACAACAAAATACAAGCTCTTCTTTTGGGCATGAGCGTTGCAAAGATATGGGAATCAAGAAGCTAAGATGCCTTGGCAATGCAGAGGTAATAGTGAAACAAATCTGCCAGCAATATCAAGTGAAGAACCCAAGGCTCAGACACTACAGAAATCAGGTTTGGGATTGTATTGAATCATTTGATGCTTTCTCTATTGAAGTCATTCCAAGGGCACAAAATGAAAGGGCTGATTCTCTTGCTATGTCAGCCTCCTTATTGACACCTCATCCTTCCTTTGGAAAATATAAGATAACCATTGAGATGGTTTTCAGACCAAGTGTACCTAATAATGCTAATCATTGGCAAGTCTTCAATGATGAAAATCAAATTTTGAGCTTCTTAGAGCAAAGAGATAATTTCAATAATCTCTTCTTTTAAGGAAGTGTCAATCCTCATAGGAATCATAACTGAAAGAAGAAGCTGATGGAGTTGATGAAGTTGATGATGAGGGCATGATCAGATTGAAAGGTAATAATATTCCCAAAGGCTTAGTCTCTTTGGAAGATCTGTTTGACAAACATGACAGATTCATTCAAGAGAAAGAAAAGTTATCTTCTCGGTGTCCATCTAATTTTGAAAAAGAAAACATTGGTACTTCAGAAGATTCAAGGATGGTCAACATTGGTAAATGTTGCTCACCTGAAGAAAAGAGAAGGTTTTTTTCTCTGCTCAAGAAATACTCTAACATTTTGGCTTATTCCTACGAGGAACTCAAATCATTCCAGCCAAAAGAAATGCACCATTCCATTCCTTTGAAGCAAGGTGCTAAGCCTTTCATGTAGAAACAAAGGCCTTATAACCCAAAGGATTATTGATATCATCAAAGAAGAAGTGACTAAGATGCTAAATGCCAGAATCATTTTTCCCATCCATCACTCAACATGGGTGGCTAACATTGTGCCAATGAGGAAGAAGAATGGTGAGATAAGGATATGTGTGGACTTGTAAAAATTTTAATAAAGCCTCACTCAAGGACAACTATCCTCTGCCCAATCATGGATCACATTTTACAAGTAAGTCACTGGATCTGAGATGCTCTCTCTACTTGATGGGTTTTCAGGGTACAACCAAATCAAAGTGGCAGAGGAAGACTATAGCAAAAAAAAATTCACAACTCCTTAGGGAACTTTTGCTTATAGAAAAATGCCTTTAGGCCTAATCAATGTGGGAGCAACATTCCAAAGAGCAATGGACCTGGATTTCAAGGATCTAAAACATTGCATTGTCATATACCTTGATGACCTCACATTATTTTCAAAGAAAAGAGAGAGCACATCTTGTCATTTGGAGCAAGTTATTACAAGATGTAGGCAACACGACATATCACTGAATCCAAAGAAATGCATCTTCAGAGTCACAAAGGCAAGTTATTGGGGCACATTGTAAACAAGCATGGAGCACATATTGACCCTAAAAGAGTAAGAGATATTCAAGCACTATCTCTACCCACCAACAAGAAATGAGTGCATTCATTCTTTGGGAAATTAAACTTTCTTTTCCGCTTTGTCCCCGAGTTTGCTGAACCTGAAAAGCATATCACCTCCATGATGAAGCCTCAAGCAAGTTTCAAATGGAGTCATGAAGGGAAAATGACATTTGAAGAGATCAAGAGAGCCATCGCCAAAGCTCCAACTCTTGTATCCCCAGATTTCAACAAGGATTCATCATGTATTGTTACACTTATGAACACACTCTCTCTGTCGTCCTTGTTCAGAAAAATGATGAAGGTTTGGAAGCACCTCTCACTTTCATGAGCTATCCTTTGAAGAAGCATGAGCTCAATTACAGTCAATTGGAAAAGCACGCATTCGCAGTGGTCAAAGCTGTCAAAAATTTAGGTTCTACATTCTCAATTCTCATACTGTGGTAATGGTCCCGGGAAGTGCAATCAAATCCATTTTAACACAACAAGATCCTGGAGCCAAAAGAGCAAATTGGATTGCTAAGACTCAAGAGTATGACCTGGAGATTCGGCCCTCTAGTCTAGTAAGAGGAAATGGTTTGTGCAAGTTGATTGATGAAGATGAAATTCTCAAAGCTCAACATGTTTAAAAGATGACATTTGGTTAACTTGCTTAGAAGACGCGCCCAAGCTCTCTTTGTAACCACTACTGATGAGTGGTATGTAAATATCACTTTCCTACTCGCATATGGAGAATGTCCCCCTCATCTAGATTAAAAGAAAATAAGAACTCTCAAACTGAAAGCAAACAAGTACATGATCTGGAATCATGTGCTTTATAAGAAAGGAATGGATGGTTGTTTCCTTCGATGTGTTGATAAAGAGCAACAAGGAAAGTTGCTTAAAGCCTATCATGACCAAGCATGTGGTGGACACTTCTCAACCATGGTCACTGCTCATAAGATTCTTAGAGGTAGGTATTATTGGCCTTCTCTTTTTGCTGATACTCAGAGCTAGGTTTCTAAATGCAAAGCATGCCAACAATTTGTTGGAAGACCACAGTTAGCTGCATTGCCTCTCAGGCCTATGATTATTGAAGAACCATTTCAACAATGGGGGTGGACTTCATTGGCATGTTGAATCCTCATTCAAGTGTTGGGCATACTTATGTGCTCACTGCCATAGAATATTTCACCAAATGGGTGGAGGCCATTCCAACCAAACAAGCTAGCTCTGAAGTAGTCTGCAGTTTCATTAAAGAATACATCATTGTTCATTTTGGAGTGCCTCAAAATATTGTTGTAGACAATGCCACTTATTTATCTTCAAGAGAATTGATAGAGTTTTGTTATGGTTTTGGAATCTCTCTAGCACATTCTTCTGACTACTATCCACAAGGAAATGGTCAAGCTGAGTCAAGTAACAAGAACATTGTGACCATTTTTTGAAAGCTTGTTGATGAGAATCAGAGGAATTGGCACAAGAGATTGTATGATGCATTGTGGGCTGATAGGATCACTCCCAAGAAGGCCATTGGTACTTCACCTTTTCAGTTGTTGTATGGAGTTGAAGTAGAGATCCCCATCACAATTGAAATGCCAGCTCTTAGATTGCTTCAAGCGGTGGATGATGGCCAATACAAAGACTCCATTGACAAAAGGATCCTCTTTCTTGAGAAGATGGAAGAAAATAGATCTCAGGTGGTTGATAAAATTAAAGAACATCAGCTGAAAGTAAAGAAAATCTTCAATAAAAGGACCAAGGCAAGAGAGTTCAGAGTTGGATATTTTTTCCTACTTTGGGACAAGAGAAGAGAACCAAAGGAAGCCATGGAAAGTTTGATTCTTTGTGGCTGGGACCTTTTTGAATTCATGGAACTTGTGGTGAGAATGTTTTTCTCTTATCATACTTGGATGGAACTCCATTAGGATTTCCTAGGAGTGGGAAATATTTGAAGCTTTATCATCAGTGAAAGTGAGTTGTCCCTCACCTTGTAACATAGTTTTGTTTTTTCCCTTTTTTTTTGTGTTTTTTTTTCCCTTTCTATTTTGGTGTGTTTTTGGTTTGTGTGTCCTCTTCTTCCTTCTTTGCTTTCCTCAAAATTTGTACATGACTCTGCAAGGCCCAATGGATAAGGCATTGGTCAATGTTATATGTTTTAAAACTTGAGATTCTAGATCCTCATGCCATGTTTTCTCCATATTCAATCCATGTCATGTCCCCAAGTTAGAGCCATTGTTGTCCCCTCAAAATTTTCCTTCTTTTTCCAAGTCTGGACTTAGAAATTTTGAGTTGTTACCCTTTGAAAATGGTCTAATAAGAGTATTTTGAAATCTAGAACTTTCCAAGGGCTCAAGGATGTTTGGAACCTACTTCATCAAATGGGAAATTTCTTCCCCTTTCCAAAAAGGTAAAGAAGTTGTTCTAACTCCTTGTTTTGTGCAAGATATGGCTCGATAGACTTGAGTTGTATTTTTAGCCCAAGGCGGACCAGCAAAGCTACAGAGGTTTCTTTGTCACTTTTCCTTTTCGGAAAAAAGTGTAAATGGCGATGGTGGATCTGTGATCTTGAAATGGTGGAGAAAATAAGGAAGTTCAAACCCCGTAACCAATAGAACAATGCCACATATGTATGTTGAAAATTCAAACCGGGTGTGGAGGAATTGGTTCCAATTTTCCAAAACTCCCAAAAATCGTAAAATGTAAAGGGGCCCACCTACTGACCACTCCATCACCTCCTACCATGTGGATGGATAAAAATAAAAGTTATAAAAGCAAGATCAACGATCTATTTAAAAGCTGGAAAATAAATGTAACCGTTTAGTTTCTCTTCCACCATGGCATTTCTGCGATTTTGGAAGAATCAATGTAAATGATCGATTTCTATTGTAACTTCTTCTTGGCCATTTGGTGAAGTTTAACCACACCTTACGTGCTATTTATTGTCCTCTTTGAGTCATTGTATGGGTCGGTATTTGATTTTGAAGGCGTAAATGATTTTCACGAAGAGGACAAAAACAATAGTCGCCATTCTTCTAAGCTTCTTCTTTCTATATTTTTCTTCCATTTCCTTTCCTTGTACAAGTTTCTATTTTAGCTGTAATAAGAAAAAAAGGATTTTATGCCCCTTTGATAGAGGATTCGATTGGTACTTTGTAACCAATGCGTTTTTATTCAGTCTTGTAGCTTTGGTTTACAAATTTGTATTATTCTTCCATTTAAATACATGTTATAAACTTTTTTATCAATGTTTGTAAGCCTCGATGTTAGACCTCCATCATTAATCTCCTTTCCTTCATTCCCACTCCCCTTTCCCACTCTTAGACCACTTTGTCCTTGCGAAATTATAGGCTTTGTTATAGGGTCAGTGGAGTGCCCCTATGGATCTCTGGTTGAAAAACCACCATTGAATCCACTTGTTTTTAATGCATAATACGACAGTTCTGCACCATTATAAGTAGAGGGACTTAGATTCCCATAGTGTTGTTTTGGAAACCACCAATTTTTCCCCCAAGATGAATTTCCAAGCCAACGGTCGAGAGATTGTTTTTAAGTGTGCCTCGGTCATGGGAGGACACATATCATAGGATGTTATACCATGTAGTTGTGCCATTTGGCCAAAGAGGCACATTGATTATAGTTAGTTATCCGACATTCTGGTCGAGATCTAGGTCATAGAGACCATCTCAATCAATCAATAAGTGTAGCATCCTTCAGCGCAGTAGAGTGCAAGAGCATCTGTGGGACCATTGTAGTAGATTCCTCTACCTAGGGGGAGACCTGGCAGTCCTCACATAGGAGAGAGTTAGAGTTGACTCATGTTATTGATGTACTTAATGTATTTTTGGATGAATGCCTCGATATGAAGGCACAATTTTGTATAGATGTACTCATATATTGTTTTTTATTATGCCTTGTGATGAAGGCACATTTTTTATCCATGCCCGTGATGGCTTATTATATATGATATGTATATTGAGACACATTATTTTGTACATGCACATTTATATTATGATGATATATGATGATGATGATGGCCTTTTTTACTTATCACTTTTTTATGTATGAGATAACATGTTTAATATACATTTTTATTATGGTCTATTTTTGAGGGGGATAGAAGGTGATCCTCTTGCCATTCTTGGTGATATCATATGATGTTAGCTTAGCATACATGTTTAATTTTCATTTTCATGATGATGTAGCTTAGCATTTATTGATATATGATGTATAGATGTGATGATAGATGATATGATGATGACATGACAACAAAATGTACAAGAAAACAACAAGCACAAGTTAATCAAATCTAATAAAGAAAAAAACTATGTACAAGTATGTAAGATAAAATGAACTCAATGAAATTCACAATAGATTAAAGTAACACTCAATCTAAAGAAGAAAATGAATCCAATTTTAAAGCATACAACATGAATAAGTAATGTAATCAAAACTATGTATAATAAAACAAATAAAGTAAGCAAACTACTACTTTGTTTTTAGGGATAATTTTGAAATGTTGTACGTTGCTTTTCATATTACCTCAAACAATGTTCTATTGTTTTGGATTTTTCTATGAAACGTATTTGAATGTTTTGAGTTTTCCGACTAACATATTTAAATGTTTTGGGATTTTCAAAAGAGTTATATGCATGTTTTTGATGTTTTCTAAAAGTTTTCTCAAAGATATGTGCATTAAAACAAAGAAAATGGATGCCCCCAGTGTTAGATGGGATGTACAAGGGCATAATGCCATGCGTATGTTCAAGAATTGAAGATGCAAATTTTCCCCTAGCATGAGATGGGAATATACAAAGGAAAAATCTTTGCACACAAAATTTGGATCATCTAGATCAAGGCCAAGAGGGATAGGCTCAAAGTTATCTCAATCACGGGCAAGGACTAGCTAAGGATAAAGCCATCATAATCCTATGTTTTGAGATGCTTATGAATAACAAACTTTCCAATGGCATCAAAAGCTAGTTTTCACCAAAGGAATAGTCCAAAGTGCCACAATTGTGTGGTTTTCACATTTAGACGCATTGATTTCTTTTTACTTTTTCTATTTTTAATACTTTTTTGTTTGATTTTCCTATTTTTTAGGAAACCCATATTCAAGCATATAACCGCTTAAGATGCATGGTGTTCATGGGTTCCTTTAGTTCATCACCATTTGAGTGAGCAAGTTTGTATGCACTGAAGCATATTTAGCGACCACAACATATGGACCTAACTATTTTAGCTAAAACCACCTTTCTTTTCACTATTCTTGGTGGTGTTGAACTGATTTTCCTTCATCACAAGGTCTCCTACCTCAAATTGAGAGGCAACATTATTTTTTATAACTTCTACACACTTGATTCTAATACACTTTGAGGTGATCAAGGGCATGAAGTATCTTCTCATCCAATAGCTCCAACTCTACTAGTTGAGCCACTCTGTAATCCTCCTCTTTATCCATGTACTCTCTCAATTCTATATGCAAGAGGGGAGCTCGATCTCAAGAGGTAAAATGGCTTCAATGCCGAATACTAGGGAATATGGAGTTGCATCAGTAGGGTGAGAATGGATTTTCTATATGCCCAGAGGGCTAGGTGAATATGTAGATGCCAATTGTGGCTAGTTTTGTTCACCATCTTCTCCATAATATAGATAAGGGTTTTATTTGTAGCCTCAACCTACCCATTACCTTGAGGGTAATAGGGGTTGAGTACTTGAGAGTGATTTGAAAGCATTTACATAATGCCTTCATGGTTTTATTTTGAAGGATTTTACATTGTCTGTGATAAGGGAAGAAGGGATTTCATAACGAAAAATGATATGGTTCATTATAAACTTGGATATCTATGCACCTATGATATAGGTGAGAGGAAAAGCCTCTACCCAATTTGTAAAGTACTTAGTGGTAGTGATAATGAACATGTGGCCATCAAAGGATGTTGGGGTAATATTTCCTATGAGATCGATCCCCCACTTTAAAAAAGGCCACGACATTATAATAAGCTATAAGGATTGTGTCGACGCATGAATAAATTGCCATATTTCTGATACAACAAACACTTCTTTACATACTCGTAGCAATAATTTTCCATGGTAGGCCAATAATAGCCTACTCTTAGTATCTTCTTAGCCAAGACTATCCCATTTATATGGGCACCACAGATACCCTTGTGAACCTCCTTAATTGCTAAGATGGATTCGTTAGTATTAAGACAACACAAAAATTCCCATCATACCTCTATAATAGAGATTGCCCCCAAGTAAGGTGTAGCGGGATATACACTGGATAAGGTTTATTTTATTAGAATGGGAAATGTCTAGAGGTAAGGTTCCATCATGAAGATAATTTAAAATATCAAAGTACTATGGTGAATGGGGATGAACAACTTCACATATCGACAAGACTCTAGCATGTCATACGTGGGCATTAGTAAGTGATCCAAAAAGAAGGGTATATTTCTCTCCAGGTAGGATGTGTAACAAATAACCCATCGTAGCCATGGTGTCTGCCACTCAATTTGCCCCCTAGGAATCTGTCCAAAGTTGATATGCACAATAACTCTTTTAATGTATAAACCATTTTTAAAAGGAATGATTTTTTCATTCTTAACTTTTACTCATCTCAGTAACTTGTTTAATAATCAACATGGAATCTCCAAATCATGTTGAGTTGTCATATGTCCCAGTTGTATAGCTATCTTCACCTTGTAATGAGAGATTCATATTTTGTTATGTTATTTGTGCATGGGAATCCTATTTTGAAAGCTTGTGGGATCAAGTCCCCTGAAGGAGTTATAAGCACAACTCCTGCTCCTAAACCATGAAATGTGAAGGATCCATCAAAAGACATGTGCCATAATATGGACTCCTTGATATACATGAGTGAAGCATCTGGAAGTTCCAGACTCAATGGTTCTGTACCTGGTAAAGGGGATTCAGCTAATTGATCTACTAGTACCTGCCCCTTGATTGATTTTTGGTGAACATACTCGATATCAAATTCATTGAGTAGGATGATCCAATTGGCCATCCTTCCTGTAAGTGTTGGTATTGATAGTAGATACTTCAATGGGTCCACCTTTGATATAAGATTGACTTTATTTTTAGCAAATAATGACACATTTTTTGAAAGGAAAAACTACAGCAAGCAAGCCTTCTTGATCTGTGGTAATTGAGATCGTAAGCAATCAATGTACAACTTAGATAATATATACAACTTTTCATTCTACTCACTATTATATTGGGCCAAGAGTTCTCCAATTACAAATTATGTAGTATAAATATACAAAAGAAGTGGTTTGCTTACAATAGGTGACATTAGAATAGGGATTTTGATAGATATTATTTAAGCAATGCAAATTCTTGTTGTTGTTCTAGACCCCATAAAAAGTTGACATCTTTCTTGAGAAGATGTGTAAAAAATGACACTTCCTTCCTTCCTCGATATCAAATTCATTGAGTAGGATGATCCAATTGGCCATCCTTCCTATAAGTGTTGGTCTTGATAGTAGATACTTCAATGGGTCCACCTTTGATATAAGCTTTACTTTATTGTTTAGAAAATAATGATGTAGTTTTTGAAAGGAAAAACTATAGCCAAGCAAGCCTTCTCAATTTACGGGTAATTGAGCTCATAAGCAATCAATGTCCGACTTAGATAATATACAAATTTTTCCTTCGCTCCCTGTCATATTGGGCCAAGAGTTCTCCAATTACAAATTGTGTAGTAGAAATATACAACAATAGTGGTTCACTGGAGTAGGTGGCATTAGAATAGTGATTTTTGACAGATATTCTTTAAGAAACACAAATGCTTGTTGTTATTATGGACTCCATAAAAGTTGGCATCTTTCTTGATAAGATGCGTAAATGAATGAAACTTGTCTGTGAGCTGGGAAATGAACTTCTGATTGCTTGAATTTCCCCTGCAAGCTGTGCGTTGTTTGATATTTGTAGGAGGAGGCATCTCCATGATAACCAAAACCTTAGGCTGGTCTAATTCAATTCCCCTCCATGATACAATAAAACCTAGCAATTTCCCTGATAACACACCAAATACACATTTCTTTGGATTGAGACATACCTTATAGTCCCTTAGATGTTGGAAGATGTGTTCTAGAATATATGGATGGTCTTCTATTGTTCGGACTTTCCAAGGATGTCATCTACATAATATTCCATTATGTCGTTGATCATATCATGAAAAATGATGGTCATATCCCACTGATATGTTGTGCCTACATTTTTGAGGCCAAAGGGCATGAATTGGTAACAAAATGTCCCCTAAGGGTTTGTGAAAGTTGTTTTATGTTGATCCTCCTCTGTAATCTTAATCTGATTATAACCTAAAAATCCATCCATGAGTGAAAACATTTCATAACCAACCATGGAATCGACAATCATGTCAATATTAGGAGGGGAAAGTTGTCCTTAGGAAAAGATTTGTTTATGTCTCTAAAATCTATACAAATTTTGATACCTACGAGATTTTTATATGGGTAAAAAATTTAAAATCCACTCTAAGTAATCAATAGGTTGAATGAAGCCTACTACTAATAATATTTCCAACTCCTCTTTAACTAACAAGGTAACACAATGATGCATTTTCCTAGCTTTTTCTTAAAAGGCTTTACGTCCGGGTGCACAATAAGATTATGCACCACTAGTGTAGGATCAAGTCTGACATGTCCATGTAGGACTAAGAAAAGATGTCTAGAATTCACAAAAAATAAAGATAAATGTCTTTTGTTCTTGAGGCAAGAGAAAAGCTCCCAACTTAACCATCCGAGGTAATTCCTTTGTTCTGATGTTGACCTCAATAATATCCTCCAAAGAAGCTTAGACTCTTCTTCCATGTGCATAGGATCAAGGGGAGATTTAGATATGCCTCCAAGGGTGTCTCAATGATATTTTCACCCTTGGATAAGTCAATTTCTTTGTCATGTAATTTTTCCTTTTTTTGTCTACTAGTGCCTCAAAAAGGTTTTCATTGTAAGACTTGGATTTATTCTTTTTGCAAGGATTCTCTGTGGAACTTTTTCTTTGTTTTTTTCTTTATTTTGATGACCATGAACTCACCTCCTCCCAAAATATGCACATGCATCTAAGTTGATGAATAAGCCTTTTTATGATCACCTTCTTTAGGGATGTTGTCTCGAATACCCATAAACTCACAAATAGCCTCATCATTGTTAAATAAGTCAATCGGTACATGTTTTGTTGGTCATAATTAACCAAGGAAGGATAAAAATGTTTAACTCGGGAATGGGGATAGGTAAGACAACGGATATGGTCAATATATCCTTATCAGAAAATAGATTGATGGAGGCAAGGTCTTCGTAAAGACTACACCAGGAATATTTTTCTCTTTCATAACCTGACTCACTATCTTTACGTTCGAAGAAGTGGCATATCACTCTGGCTAAATAGACCCATATGGTTGAATACTAATACCATATTTGCACATTTTTCTATGGGGTTTTGGAAGAGGTTCTTGTTATCCAAATATCTCTCCTAGCGATTTGGGTAACTTGCATACACATTCTGGCTCTAAGTTATTTATTGTAATATTATGTGCACTTAAAATCACTGGCACATTCCCTTAGTCGCAGTTTCCTTGTGCACCCTTTTTCATTCTCTCCTTCCACTTCTCCCTTGCCCACCTTTCATGCATTCACCTTCTTCCTAATCAGTCTCTTCCCTTCCCGCACGCACCCCGCACTTGCTTCTATCAGCTAGGTCCTTGGCCCCTCACATGCCGTGCACCCATTACTTTGTAATAGTTACACCTTGACCATGTGTTCTCTACTCACTAGTTTGCCTCATTTTCCCCATGCACATCACGTGCGCCCCTCTTGCCCTCCTCTTTTCTCTCGTGCGCCCTTGATGTTCCATCATGCCCTTCTATGCCAGTCATCTTTTAACATGCTTAAGTGTGTCACGCAAACCACTCAAAAGCGTGCCAACAGTGTTGAATCCTTGTAACAAATCAATAAGTAACACATGGCATAAACGATAAATATTTACACAGTTGGCCATCATTTTAGCCAATCCGCATGCGACGTATGTGTTTTGCGTGCGCGATGACTTACATCTTCTAAAAGTTTTATCTTCTACTACGGAAAAATCTCGATCGATGTGTGCCTAGACTTGTCGAGAGATGTTAACATCAGCTACTGATGCTAAAAATTCAAATTCAAATTTTGGCAAATTGGTAGGTGAGAAATGGGAAAACTAATTTTGAACATTGATGAGCAGATCTAATTGCTCCAACCACCCGATTTGGTAACATCCGCCCTCCCTTTTCTTCAACATGTCAAACAGGCATGGGGAAGCATATTTCACAGATCTCCAGGTGGGTTTATAGGCATTAAATGCTTCTTATTGGTGGTTGTATTTCAAATTTGGGTTTTCCCTCCTTCTTCCCCTTCTTCCTCCATGGTTTCATCTATAAATTTAAAGAGCAAGGATCATTTTTTATGTTGGACACTCGGATCCTTACATGTTTTGCTAAGGACTTCATATTTTCTATATTTTGAGTTACAGACCTCTATGTTTAGCTCTTGCATGTGGATATCGGCCTCCTTCTTCATTGTAACAACTTTGTGCATTTTTGGAAGTAATAGAAGCAATGTTTTGTGACTATTCTTTGTCCTAACATGTTTACATTCCTTCTTCTTTCCTTTTCTCTTGTGTTGTGTGTTAGTTGTGCTATTTTAGGTCCCTTGCAGTTCCATATTTAGTTGTGTCCCATGAGAACAATCTGGTGAATACGTGTTTCACTATGTTATTTGTGCCTAGCCTCCTTTCACGTAGTTCCCTTCATTCTCACTCAGAATAAGTAGTGTTCATCCCTCTTTTCTGGTGCTATCGCCATTTAGTGTAGTTTCCTTTCATGTTATCCTTCTATCCCTAGTCCTTTGGCATCATTAGATTAGTTTTCCCCTTCCAGCAAGTAGTGAGTAGAAATAGATAGAGGAACCAACCTTCTCTGGAGATCTGTCCCAAGCTCATAAGGTCCCACAACTTAGGGATGGTTCCATTGTGGTCTCAAAGACCTTTGGCCCTTCCGAGATCTGAGACACGGGTGTACATTTGAGAAACCAACAGTTTCTGGCATGCTCGATGGGACCAACATTGAAAGCTCAAATTTCATATCTCTAAGTTTTGGTGTGTGGACTTAGTATTTTATCCTTTGGAGGCTCATTTCAACACATCTGGTGACTCCCAATATTTTAAGATCTCTGTTTCAGTAGTCTTGAGCACCTTTCATGAGAAGAGTGCACATAAGAAGAATGCATGGCTAAAAATTATTTTGAATACCTTCACCATCCCCAGAAGAGTTCATTCCAGAAAGTCCACATGCACATCTCTATCTCCAGTGCATCGTACCCATTCAACTCCTCAAAATAGACAACCTGCGCACCCTGCAATGGTGCATCAACAACCTTCTCCATTAAGAAACTTTGAAAACTTTGCTTTGGAGGATTCCCTTACTCATGACTTTACAACATGATATGCCAAATGGCATGCTCAAGAGTATTCCTTACTTTACTGGTGAGAATCAAGTCACCCCTCAGGAGCATATCCAAGATATAGCAAATGTGTGTTCACTCTATCGATCACACATGACAATGTAATCAGGCTACTTGTAGCCTTTTAAAGGGAAAAATCTTCAATGGTAATTGAGGCTTGAGACTTAGATATATCACCATCACGGGATGGTAACTGGGAACAACTCTTTCTAATTACTTTGAAGATACATCAGATCACCTATCTCTGGTGGAGCAAATGATAACAACAAGGAGGGCGCCCGGTGAGCGAGATGATTGATTTCAACATCGGAGTTTCAAAGACTTGGGATAGAATCCCTCTTGTGGTAAGACCTACAGCCCAACATGTTTTCTGTATTATCGAAGGTGCTCAACATCGACATTTTAGTTATGATCCAATCTATGGGAGGTAGGACTCTACCAACTGCTTATAGTATTGTAGTAAGGGCAAAAAATAGTCTTATTCAGGCGGGAAGGTTGGCTCCTAGACTACTTATGTCCTTGTTCTAGAAATGTCACAAGTGCCCCATCCTTTTGTGGACCTATTCTCGTTCTTGAGAAAAATGCACAACCGGTTACCTCAACATCCTACTCTCTGAGTGCAACGAGAAGGAAGATGAAGCGGCGAAGGCCTTGATTAGAAATTTATCAAACAAGTTAATATCATTAGAAAAGCAATAGGAACAAGCCTATAGAGGAAATTCGATAAGGCGCCTGACCAAAGCAACCAACCTTGGAAAAATCAATATGTAAATAAAAGATATGCACCCAACCAAGAAGCATGATAGATGGAAGCCCAATGCACATCTTCCCTTGCAAATTTTTCCTCCTGTGCCTTCTCTTCCAAGACAGAGTGTGATTTGGGCACTTGTTCCAATCTAGAACAATTTGGCATAAGAGTCAATAATTCTTCCTTTCAACATGCCTCATGATCAATATCATTGTGTCGATGTTGCGCGTGACCAAACCTTCATGATCGTGAATGCTATAGCACTGTAAGACTTCAACAAGTGCCCCCAAAGTAGATAACCAAAAAGGACTAGAAGCTCCTAAGTGCGAGTAATTATGCAATTAATCAAACTGTAGAAGATAAAAATATACCACGTGCCCAAGTTACAAATAACACAAGGTACAAGAAGAGAATGTTATAATCAGGCACATAGGCTACAATCCCGATAACACAAGTAGAGTCTCGGAGGAAAGAAACAAAAAGACCTCTCACAATAAATATGTTCAAATCCCCATGTAGGAGGCCTTGCGTAAAGCTCCTCCTAAAGTAGCACGCGCCCCTCCTTTGGTAGGTCAAGTCTCTGTTCTACCTAAAATTCAAGCTTCCACGTGTAAACAATCAAGAAGGAATATTGTTCCCCAAATACACAAGATGGGGGCCTTCCGTTTAGCATTGTTGATGTATGAAGAGAATAAACATAAATATCACAATGTGGGATGCCCTGACCATTCCATCTCAATGGGATCTATTACATGAAGCTCTGGCGTAACTCCCTCACGTTGATCTAGTTATGCAAAGCTGCATGCTTTTGTTAGAATCTTCCAAGAAGAGGAGAAACAAGTAATTAAAGTTGTTAAAACCCCACCCTTCTATATGTCCTTGATCATAGGCAAACACCTAGTGCATAATTACATGATTGACTTAGGCGCTAGTACTTTTTTTATGCCTAAGAAAATAGCTGATGTCTTGGGTCTAAAATATAGACCTCATCTAAAGGAGTCCTACAACTTGATGAATCAATTGTCACCACCTTAGGAGTCATCAAGGTTCTTGAGTTAACCCTTCATACATGTCAAAGCCTAATAATTACTCAAGATGTGTCGGTCATTGACACTCCTTTCTTTGCCCTATGTTTATCAAGAGAATTTATTGCTAAAGTGGGTGGTTACTTGTATTGTGATTGGTCTCATATGCTACTCAAAACAAGGTATGGTATCCGGTTTACCATACAAGCTAATCCTATATTTTCCTATCATGTAGAATCATATGTCCCATATCCTTTCTAAGCCAACTATTTGATCCTAGAAGAATAGGCTTTAGTTCTGAAGAAAAGTCTCTTCCACCCCTAATTCCTAACACAGTACTTGATGAATGGGTAGAAGGACACCATAAATTTGATCCCTATGTTGAAGAACCTGGAAGCTTATGGCCTGGGCTTGTACTTATTGCATTATAGAAGGAGACATTATGCTTCCACATACGCTCAAGAAAGATAAAGTTCAACTTGGTCTATGGAAGTTGTACTTTGATGGATCTAGAAGTAGAAATGGCATAGGAGCAGGAGTGGTTCTCATTTCCCCTAAGGATGAGAAATTATTCTTCATGCACATGCTGTAGTTTGCATGCTCTAATAATGTGGCAAAGTATAAAGCATTGGTGCATGGATTTCTCATTGCTGAGAAGAAGAAAATTAAGGCGTTGCAAATCTTTGGGGACACAGAATTGGTTATCCACCAAGTCACCAAAAATTCCAGACAAAGAATAAGCTTCTCAAAGCTTATAAATATAGATTTTGGGACCTCCTTGAGATCTTTGATGCTCTTAATCTGCAGGTGGTTCCACATAGAATGAACAAGGAAGCTGACTAGATGGTCATGCTCGGTTCATAGTTTTCTCTTGCTGAGGACTTTATCAAAGGAAACACTCAACACATTAATATGGTGATCAAACCATCCATCCTAGACAATAACACCAGCTGGAAATTATTTGACATGTGGCCTTTGAGATCATCCAGTTTATCTAGAATGAAGCTGAAATTTCATCGAGTATGCAAGTTGACTTGCATGACAGCTATGGTGACCAAGCGATACAGAATGTTGAAGAAAAATAAGTTTCCTAAAGGGTTGGTCACCTTAGAGAAAATTTCCAGCCACGATGATGAGCTCAAGGGTGAAGAAAGGTGCATGTGTCTCATGCAAGAAGATTGCTCCTCCATCACTATTGTGCGTGGGAAATAGTTATACTTTACTCAAAGAAGACTTGTGCACATGAATAAAAGTAGGTCTTCATATCTCTCTCACAAAAAATAGTGATATCTTCTCATGGGAATATGAAGACCTCGGATGTTTTGATCCAAGTGTCGCTCAACACTCCATTGACCTTGATCTTGGTATCAAGCCCGTCGGAGACAGAAACAATGGCCAATCAATCCAAAGATAGAACCCCCTATGAGGAAGGAGTTATTCAAACTCATCGAGGAAAAATTATTTTTCCTATCAAATACTCTACTTGGGTCACAAATTTGGCTCCATTGCGAAAGAAGAATGGTGAAATCATACTCTTTGTTGATTTCAAATATTTGAATAAGGCATCTCTAAAGGATTATTATCCTTTGCATTCAATGGAGTATATTTTGTAGACCGTGACCGGTGCAAAGAGATTCTCCATATGTGAGTTTTAGTGGGAAGCATTCATCTATAATTAGTATAAGAGTATTCAGGAAAGAAGTTTAGACATACAAGAATCATAGGGCTCAGAATGGCCTCCAGATCCTTGTAGTTTCTTCAGACTGAGTGTTTTAATATACTCCATAACATATATTGTAACAGAAGGAAAGATACAATCATTCATTCATAGCATGAAAGGAAAGAGAACTTCTATGAATGAAATATACATAAAACCCACTTGATATTCATATCTAATTGCAATAGGTAACCTCATTGTATTCATCATTTCATTACAAAGAGCCATAGAGGGCAGACCATAGTCATGCACATCACTAGGCTTGTATAATTAAGCCAAAAAGAAAAAGAAATTACAATGCTAAGCTTAGTACATTCCTTTCTACACCAAAGTTCCACTCATAGTAATCCTGCAGAGCTTCACCCATGTTATCTCTCTCTGTGTGTATCCCTCCTATCTTCTCCTCTCATGTCTATATTCCCATGTGTATGTTATCCCGGTCTCCTTATCTCTGTCTCTCTTTTCCCACTACAGGCACTTGTATTTATCACCTTCCCACACTACCAACTCACCTTGCCGCACCCTCAGATCCATCACCAAGTGTCGAATGTGGTCCTTCAGCGAGCATGTTTCCTCAGGCCTAAGCTCTCCACTCCATCTCATGATGGTCTTCTAGAAGATTCCTTCACTTGGCATGCTCTTTCCTGGGCCACCTATTTGCTAGGTGGAGGCATCTTATCCATGCATACAACCGATCACACTTTTCACGTGTTCTACCTTTGTTTGCTTAAATCAGCTAAGTCCCAAATCTCCTTTCACACCCGCATGCTATTTTCTTCCTTAAGCCTTTTCTCTTGTGCTTTTTCCTTGCACACCCTTCTATAACTGGGGTCCCACGCACCCACATGCCTTCATACTTAGTCAATATTTTAGGGGCCCAACATCACCCCACACTATGCCTGTTCTCCACCCTCGAAACATCTTACTTGACCAAGGTGCAAGTTGGTTCAATGGAACCAAGATGTAGACAAATATTACAAAAATGAATAAGGAATGAAAGAATAGGGGAAAGAATGAAGAATGGGGGGGATTAAATCAAAAGGTTGGGGAAGTCCTTCCATAAGTCTACCTCCAACTTACTCCATGTATCGACCTCATTTTGTGCCTTCTGACAGAGGTCACCCACCAAGGTGCTTACTTCATCAAAGCTTAGACCAGCTCCCTGGGCACCCAAGGTGTCCACAATTTGTTCCATTTCCTTGCCCAGTCTGAGCTTGTCCATTCTCCTTGTAATTTGGGGGTATAGTTCCTTCAATCTGGGCCTTAGTTGAGCTTCTTAAAGCCTCAATCACCTCTGATTTCTTTTCTACCTCGGCCAGAACCTTGTCCCTTTCTACCTTGTTCCCCTTGTTCTTTTCCTAGAACTCCTTCAGCTCTACTTCAAGCATGGCAACCAAAGAGCTTGCCACCTTATCTCGATCCATGCATGTGTCATATGTGGCTTCTAGCAGACTGGGCAGTGACCTTGATCTCCGTGAGTACTTGACTATACTCGGCAACAAGTGCTATCACTTTTAACCGGTCCTCCTCCTTCAGTGCATGGCCACTTCCTCCATAGATTCCAATGCCAAGGGTCACCTCTCCATGGTGAGGATGCACGTTAAGTCTTCTAGGCATTCCAACATCGATGCATACCTCTGGGATAGGCATTAGATCTGGGTGTTTCAAAATGATGGCACTTTTTATTGAGTCTACTTTCTTGTAGACCTCCTACACCTTTTCCTTTTCCTCCTTGAGCTCACTTTAGCTATGTGCTGATTAATTCCTCCTATTTTAAGCTTCTAGCCACCTTAGCCAACTCTTCCTCCTTCTTGGCCAACTTTCCCTCTAAAGCCCTTATGTTGTCATTCCACGTGAATAGCCTCACCTCTGTTTCCACCGCGACCTTGTTTAGAGCATTACACACTTGCTCATCTGAGAGCTCCTGGGAATTCACTAAGGGGTTGTCTCCCTTAGACTCTAGTAGCATGATAAGTGCCTTTTGGTAGACTTCAAAGTCTAGGCTCATCGACGTGGGATTCAAATGCCCAAGAAAGCATCTTCTTGGTCCTGGGGTACGCGCCCTCCTTTTCAAATGATCCCATGGCTATAAGTCTTCTGTGGGTATTGTGCTCTGGAATCATGCATGCATAGCACCTTCCTTGAATCATCCACGTAGCCCATTATCTACCTCTTTTTCTACATCCAGAGGTCTTCTACCCAAGCACGCACCTTTGGGGAAGCTAACTATCGAGGGGCCTCCTAGGCTATCATGTCCTTTTCAACGCTCTCCTCCTTCCCTTCCTTTAGCACTATGTCTGGCGCTCTCTCTACTCTAACTCCTGGTCTACAAGGATCTCAGCATCTTCTTCACTTCTCACTCTACCACTTCGGTTATCTACTCCTTTGTAAAACCCATGGCTCTCTGCCCCTCGGCATCCCTCTCATCTACCTTTGTATCTTCAGTGCCTTCATCACCTTGTGTGCCTTTTCATCACGTGAATACAAACTCTTTCTTTCTTCTCCACTCTCCTCCTCCGAGTCATAGACACTAAATATGTGAGGTTCCAAAGGTTCCTTGTCTTTCTCTGGCTCTTCCTCCTCATCACCACCTCCTTCACTCTCATCCTCTCCTTCTCCCAGGTATCTCTCCAAGTTGTCGGTCACCTCCGAGTCAACTTCTTCATCTACCTTCTACTTCTTCCTGAGAGGTTGTCTTCTGGTCAGGAGATTCTACCTTCTCTTCTTCTTCTTGTGACTCCTCCATGGTGGTGGGTTGTTCGGCACCTACTTCTAGCATCTTCTCCTTTACTGGAGACTTCTTCCTCCGAAACATAGGTGCTTGGCTTGGTGCTCGTAGAAGGCATGCTCACTATCTGAGTAGTTGGTACACTTGGTGCTCCTTCCTCTCCTCTACCCCTCTTCTTAGACACTGGCTTCTTCTTTCCCAAGGGGTCTTTAGGTATGAGATCTCATCCACCAAGTACACACCATTTTCAAATTTTGGCCTTATGCACATGTATACACGCACGTCGCAGATCCTCCAAAGCAATAGGAAGTGTTATTGGCCTAGTCATATGGATCTCATGTGTGACACGTACTTCTCCACGTATGCATGCTTACCTCCGATAGTTCAGTTTCTTCCTCATATCCCTGTGCTCCTGGTCCAACTTTCCTAGCTCCAGCCTTAGCTTTTTTGATTCTTTAAATCTGTTCACTCCCACTTGGAAGTACTTGGGTAGTGAACGTGAAAGGGAGCTTGCACCAAGGGCTCCATGATTCATCAACAAGTTTGAACCTACCCAAGCAGTAGTGTTGGTATACCATGAACTCAACTTCTCCTTGTGTGGCTGCTGGGAGTTGTTCAGGGATCCTCCACTCCACCCCAAATGCATTTCTCAAGCATGTATACCATTTTTCAAGCCGTGCTTTGTGGGGAGCCATCATTGTATCACATGCATACTTTTCAAACCTCTTCGCGGGTGAAGGGTCTTCGGCTGGGTACTCCCACACAAACTTATCTGGTGCATCCGACACTCCAATTTCTATAAAAATACTATGGTGAGTAGGACATTGCCAAAGAGGATCCTGTCCCCTTCCTTCACACACTTTACAATTTCCTCAACAATGTATGTGATAAGTTATAAATAGTCCCCTCTGCAATCTTCCTACGCAGACATGTAGCCATGGCTTGTTAACTTGTGTCCACCTTTCTTGGCCATTCAACTTCATTACCAGGTGTGCACACCATCTTCATAACTAGGTCCTTGATGTCTGAGATGTCATAATACCATGACCCTTTCTTGCAGGCATACTCTATGATGGTCTCTTGAATAGCCTCCTTGTCACCAAGGTCATCTTCTAGGCTATCTCCCTCACATATGAGGCCTGTAAACTATGCAATCAACTGGGGAGTTACACACATCTTGCACCCAACAAAGTGGAAGTAGTCCTCATGTACCCGAGACATCAACCACTGGTACAAGTGATCTGCTTCCCAAAATAAGGCAACTCATAAAGTTGCAGCAACCCTACCTTCACCAGCTTGACCTTCACGTCATCATTGTAGATAGGTAACCCTTCAGGTGTTCACTTGTTGGTTGGGCATACCAATTCTAATGCCATCTCTTTTTCTATAGTGCTGGTGTGGTGATTATAATCACTGACTGGTATGCTTCTCAAATGGGATTCCCATTCCTTCCCCATCATCACTCCATCAGGGTACTACATTTCTACATACCATTCTTCATTTGTATCTACCTCGGTTCTAGTTGTTTAGCCTTTGCTTTTCCCTTCCCTTTCTTTGGTGCCATGGTCGAGGTAATTGTGTCACTCCAATCCTCTCCTTGTTACTCTACTTTCCTTCTCCCAACCTTCGATCTCAGATCCATGTGATACAATTCTCCTAAACCCATGCCCTAGTTTGTTGAACCCTAACTTTGATAAATTCTTCACAAGACAACATCTTTTCACTTCATTCCACACCCATGTAATTCCTTCCTTCTGGTTCACAATCTCAAACTAGCTCTTTACATTTTTAATCACACAGATCTTCTCCTTGATCAAATCTGAAAAATCCCTAGCTTATATCTTTCACTTATATCTCCAACTCTTCATTTTCACAAAGTAAAATGAGAGTGCCCCGACCTTCTATTTATAGTTTTTCCTTTTTCTAGTCATTAAATGCTACTTTACCTACCCCATACTTTTTCATTTAATGTGGATTTTTAAAAAAATCCCATCTTCAATGCCTTCACTCACGCACCCTTCCTACATGAAAACTCTTTACTCATGCCCTTCCTACGTGAAAACTCCTCCAACCTTCTGGCGCACAACCAAACCAACCTGACAGGAGACTCTTACGCACACTCAACCTACACGCCAAAGGCACTTCTTCTATCTAGATTCTTGCTTTCACCTACCTCATGTTGCTTTAAATGTGCTTCTTTTTCCTTTGTACATGTGGATCTACAAGTAGCTTTACCCTGGCACCAACCATTCTATCTTTTCTCTTCATCTCTCTTTTAACCGGGCTACTCAACAAGGCTCTTCAACACAACTTCCTTGGTACTTTTAATCACGTGCTTCTTCACTTTTCTCCACCCCACACTTAAATGATGCATGGTCTCGCACTCATAAATTCTCCAAAAATAGCAATAAGGTTACCAGCGCCCAAGGCACAAAACAAAACAACAACGCGAAAGGGAAACACAAGGAAAGGAAAATGCATAAAGGAAAATTCTAAACTAACTGGAAAAAACTACCTTATTTACAAACACCAAGAAGACTTATTTATAGTAGGGCTTCAGCCTACTACCATTGAAGTGTCCAGAAACTTCATCCCATCCAACACTTGTAATTGGCACGCACCCAAATCAAGGATGTATGAGATTGTGTAGGGACCTAACCAATGGACTTTCAACTTCCCAGATGGCACAAAAATTTAGAATCATACAGTAACACCATCTACCCAACCTCAAATTTCTTGTTTCTAATATGGTGATCATGCCAAGCCTTTTTCTTTTCCTTTTCCATTGTTTGGCTCCAATGGGCAAGTGATCATCTCTCATCCAGTTTCATTAGTTCATCAATTCTTTCTTCCAATGCACTTGTTCATCGGCTAATCCTCCTACATGCACACGCTATTCACAGAGAAGGTAACATAAATTCAACCGAAAAAATAGCTTCCATGCCAAACACCAATTGAAAAGGTGTGGCTTTATTTAGTCTTTTATACGTAGTCCTATAAGCCCATAAAACTACTGATACCTTGTCATCCCAATCCTGTCTTCCAACATCACATATTTTGGTCAAGGTATGACTCAAGTATTTTGTTGAATGCTTCCATGGTTCCATTTTCTTGTGGGTGATAGGGCATAGTAGTCTTATGATGAGCCACCATGAACTCAGATAGTAGGATCCTCACGGTCTCATTTAGAAAATGTGTACCCCTATCACTGGTCAAACTCAAAGGGCATCCATACCTTGTGATAATGTTCTCCCATAGGAACCTTGCCATTGTTGCTGCCATGTAATCTTTAGTCGGGGCTGCTTCCACCCACCTTGTGAGATAATCCATGCAAGTGATGACATAACGTGACCCAGTCCTACACGCTGTGCCAGTGTAATAGGTCCTACAAAGTCTATCACCCACTTTTCAAAAGGCTCCATGCTAGGAATAGGATGCAAAGGCATTTCATCTCTCCTTCCTAGTTTTCCAATGCACTTGACAAAGTGGTCACATGCTTTACAATAATCTCTACAATCCCTATACAAGGTTTCCCACCATAAACCTACCATTAAAATCTTGCACACGGTGGCATCACCTACGTAATGCCCACCCACACTTCCTCCATGTGCTTCCTCCATGATGGCCAGGCTCATGTTCTAACACACATCTACAAAAATTCATCACATCCCAATTTGTATAAGTCTCCACTAATCAACATGTAGGGTGTGCACGCATGTATATGGCCAACTACTTCTTTTCCAATGCCCTCATTCCATCCAGTGCCACACCTTCTTTTAAAAATACAACAATCTCTTCCAAATCTGAGGGCACGCCACAATCTAAATAGTTACATGCATCTAGCATTGCTTCCTCAATACTTTGTGCATCCTCTCCTGAATCAATTCTTGATAGATGATCAGGTCCACAATTGCTTTTTCCGGGCTTCACTACAATGGTGAACTCAAACTCTTGAAACAACAACACCCATCGACATATGCACCCTTGAAGAATGGGCTTGTTCACTAAATACTTTAATGCCATGTGGTCGGTGTAGAATACAAAGGGTGTTGCCAGCAGATACTATCAAAATTTGAAAAGTGCATAGATCATTGACAATGCCTCATGCTCGGTTGTGGTATAATTCTATCTCTCTCTGTGTTAACTTCCTACTCTCACAAAATAGAGAGGATGATCAATAATCCCCTCACCTAGTTGTGTAAGTACTACTCCAATGGTGGTTCCTGAGGCATCTACATGGACATGGAAGGGCTTGTCCCAAGAGGGAAATCATAAAATAGGTGTGGTAATAAGCCTATCTTTTAATGTATCAAATGCCCTCTAGCTTGCCCTTTCCCCAATGGAAGGTACTTTTGTGTCTAAGCAGCTCCTCTAAAGGTGCGATCTTGGCATACCCCTTAATGAATTTTCTATAATATCCCGTATGCCCAAGGAATCCACACACTACACTCTCTAGCTAGTAGGCTCCCTTAACCCCACAATAACTACAACTTTAGCGGGATCTACCAGCAAGCCCTCCTTACATATGATATGCCCCAATAAAGTCCCAAAGGGTGTAGCAAACACACACTTCTTATGTTGAGGGATATCCTCAACTACCTACACCTTTCAAACATTAATCTCAAGTTGTCACAATGGTCCTTAACTGACCATATATTTCCCAATCATCCAAGTAAACCTGAAAGAAACTTATGAATGAAGTCCTGAATGCTTGCACCACTATGCGCGAAAAAGACAAGCAGTGCATTTTTCAACCCAAAGGGCATGACCATATATGCAAAACTTCCCCACTTGGTGGTGAAATTTGTCTTCTCCTGGTCCTCCTTTGCAATCCGACTTGGTGGTATCCTAAAATCCATCCGTAAAGGAATAGATTTCACACCCAACGACTCCTTCCAAAATTTCTTCAGTGAAGGGGGTCGAAATGGATCAATGACACAAACTACATTCAATTCCCTATAATCCACACAAATCCTAATCCACCCATCTTTCTTGATGTTAATTACCATCGACTTATCCATTCCGATTCTTCCACTACCTCAATGATCCTAGAAGCTATCATCTTGTCTATCTCCTCCTTAACCTTCACGCATAAGTTGGGATTCATCCAGTAGGGCCTTTTTCTAACCGGGCACACACCTTCCTTTAGTTTTATCCTCATCTCCCCCAAGGAATGGTGGACACCTTTTAGCTCATGGTACCCACATGGGAATAAATCCTCAATTCACACAACAGATCAATGATCTTTGATACTTCCTTCTCCATCCAATAATCCCCAATAATAGCTTCCTTAGGTTCTTCTCCTGAACCGATGTTAACTTTCTTTGTCTTTAACGGCTCATGGTAAGCATGCACGCGAGCATCTACACTATCCACTACTTCACGCATCCCTACAGAATGGCTAACATCTAAACTCTCTGATTCCTCTCCATCAATCACATATACTAACTTTCCCTTCTCCTTTTCCAAACACGCACGCTCAAGTTGTAACTCTTCTATTTCTTCAATCTCTTCAAAGCGCACCTCCAATCCTAGGTTCACCTAGTAATTCCAATAGCCTATCTTCCATTCTGGCACTATCCCCCATGGTAAGGTGCTTGATACCTTACAAGGCCTTATCAACCGATGGTTTGGTACTCCGATACTCAAAGGCTTGAATAAGATCAGCCATGAGCTCTTGCCAATTCCTTGTCTAGCGGCATGTCTCTCGAATGAATGTACCATGCATGCACACAACCCTACAATGTAGAATACAACTTGTGCACCCAGAGGGATGGTGGCAAGGCTTCCGCCTTCTCTCTCAGACCCATTCACACTCTCTGGATATGGAAAGAGGTGGGCTCCTTCCCATGGTACTCCTTGATGATGGTGGGTATATTACTTCTAGAAAATCTGACAGAGAGAGAATTCTTACCTCACACCATTCTAAAAGGCTCTCTGATGCATGGCCCACCAATGAGCTGTTGTGCCGAGAAAGACGTAACTCAACATCTCCCTTCATTCCTTCTTTCATTCTTCCACTGAGCTTCTATCTCCTAGAAAGATCTCAGGGAAGGCTCCTCCTGAGTACTTGGGTAGTTCTTTTCCTCCAAGGTGCCAACCATGCGCACCTTTGTTACCTTGGTCACCGATCCTCTCAACTACCATCCCATTAATTCATAAGTCCCATGCACCCAATTGTCACATGCCAGACTGTGGTATCACTCACTGACTGAGCATCTTCAAACTGATAACCCCATTAATAGGGTGTACCATCTCAGGGTCTCTGATTGAGCACACATAAATCTTATCCAAAACTTCTTCTCCCAATGGTTCAATGTAGGGTGCTGACTTCCCATCAACCAGGGGTATAATGACCCACTCCTCTTTGTTCTCAAAACTGATGTACCCTTTGTTGAACCGGAGGTCCGCATTGTTCTTGTAACACCAAGGGCACCCAAGTAATGCTGGGAAATTGTCCACCTCGGTGAGCGCCAAGACTTCAAGTCCCCAATAAACTTGGCTCCTTGATAGTAATAGTTACATCCTTCAAGACACCGATGGGCATTTCCTTAGTCTTGTTTTCCATATACAACACATTTGAAGATGGTCAGTAATGCAGGTCTCCCCATCTGATGCCATGCATCCAAAGTCAAAACATTAACCTCCACACCAGTGTCAATGAGTATATTGTTGAGGAGCCATCCATCCACAACTACATTCAATGTAATCTCTTTGTCATAGTCGAGGCTTGTGAGGGGGAAGGTTCACATGCAAGACCTATCTCTCACACTCTTCTCTCTGCATGTGGTACCTTCTCTCTCAACCAGGATCCTAGCAAAGGGATGATGTTCTCCTACCTTAGCATTTTACACACCTCCTTGACCTCATCCAGTCATCCTTTTACACCTCGACTCTCCTTCCTTGTTCCTCCTTTCTGGATTTCTCCTTGAGACACTAGGATCTCCCTTGCAAGCTTTGAATAACATCCATGGTGTCCTAATATATCTCCTTCTGATGCATGGGGTCTGGGTACTTTCCATGAATGACCTCTTCCTTGAAACCAGGCTCTTCTGTCTTGGTATCTCCCTTGCGTGTGGCTTCTACCCTTGTTGTTACCAAGACAGCTCCAAACCTTCATCCCATGTTACCCGAGGCATCCATTATATGTCTACCTTCTTGATGCTAACCATCACAACACCTTTTTCCTTTCCAAGTGCTGCTGATTCATATGCTCATATAACTCTGGCACTCCTCATACTTATGCTTCTTTCCACACCATGAGCACTACAACAAGTCCGGGCACTCACGCTTGTAATGTTCTATAGATCCACAGTTGAAACATGTTCCTCATGGGAACTCACTCCTTCCTCCATGGTTACCTCATCCATGGAATCCTCCTCAAAAACCTCTTCCACGTGCACCTCCATCTGCGCTCCTCATAATGGTGATCATCATTTTTAGAACCACTAGAAATGCTGGTTTGGCACACCCCATGATCAATGGCCTCATGTATCTGATCAATGAGCCTACAGTCTTTAGTATCATGGGTCATGGAGGTGTAAATCTTGCAATAACAAGATACATTCTTCTTGATCACGCATGTCTGTGAAGCAAGGGACATCTACTGGCATCATGGTCCCCATGACAGATTTCACAATCTAATGTCACAACACGTACCATCCTCCGGGGAAATTATCCTTAACGTGCCCCTCTATCTCACAATCTGTGCACCACAAACCACTACGAGTCTCATGGACCGAGTTCACAGATAGCTTTTCCAACTACTTAGCCATAGCAGCAATCTGAGCCTCCAAGAATGGGCTAACTCCAGTATCAATACTACCAATAGCTTCGGCGCACAAGGCCTCCAATGCTTCACGTGGATCTGTAAAAGTTTTATGAGACAAGGCCCTTCTAAAAGGGGTGATCAATCCTCCAACAAACCACTGTGCATGCTGAGAAGGATGTATATCATATGATAATTTAGACAAGAGAGTTTTAAAGCACATCATACTCCCACACTCTCTCCATTCCTTGTTGTATCTCCTTCAAAGCGCTAATGCTTTTTTGCTCAAACTCAGAATGTGGAACTCTACCAGAATGCATTCTTTAAGGTAGTGTAATCCACCACCATTTTGATGAGGATCATACTTTCTATACCAGCTATGCACGCGCCCTTACAACGTGGTTACAAATTGACTAGCCTTTCATTCTGGGGTTGTGATACCTTTCACGCACCATAGCAGTTCACACTTGTGAACATGTTCCATAAAGCATCCTCAATGCCCCTATAATCTGTAAATGTAGAGACATTTCAAAGAAAACTTGAGGTGGTGGTTGGGGTCCTTGTCCTGAACCAGAGCCTTGGTTCCCTCCGTGTGTTCCTCCACCTGATCCACCAGTCCACTGGGTCCTATACCTCTAGAGCCACCAGATCCACTAGAACCACTGGGTCCAATAGGGCCTATAGGAGCTATGCCAAGTGCCCCCATGGTCCCACTAAACTATGTGCCATGGTCTATGATGGCACCCCACTACCACTACTTTGTCCCACGCCACTCCCTGATGCGAGACCAAAAGCTTGTACACTTGCTCCCTTGTCCAAAAAATCCTCCAAATACTAGAATATGTGCAGCCATAGAAGAAGGAACTGAAAAATTATACCTCCTAGGCATGGATCTATCTCTTCCACTAGTTTCAATTGATCAATACTTCTTCCTGGATCGGGAAAACCAAGCACCAGGGCTCGGTCACTAGGTGGGTTCAGATATGCACCAATGACTCTCCTTTCTCCATGTGACAAACTCTCACCAGAAGCCGAAGGGGTCTCCCTCACGCACTTTCCAAGATGGGGTAGCATAGACTACTCAGGTTCCACATCCTCCACGTGAACCTCAACTCCTTCCCACAACATGTCTATCTCCATAGATCCATCACACTAGCAGCTTCACATCATCTAGTAATCTCCCTTTCACGCACTTCACCATACTTGAGCCATCTTTCTTCCCTCTCCTTTTCTGTCATATCATCTTCCATCTTCCTCCACCCAAGCTTCCTTACCCAATGCACTCATAGAATGGTTTAGCCGGCCATGGGGAGTGCTTCTAAACTCATGGTAACCATCAATATCTTCATAGCTAGAGGAATAACACGTAGAAATGATCCTCTAGGTTCTCGTAGAAACTCAAACTCAACAATCTCTGGGCAAGAATACATGGAAATGGCATATTCCAGAGTGTAGCTAGCTAGTACTCCTCCCCACCAGTGATCTACAACATGGGTCCATGTCAGATCTAGCATCCTGCAACCTTTGGTAGTCTTCTTTGGTCCATATCCATGATCCATAATGCCAACTTGATCTAGATGCATAGGCTGAAAGCCACCCAAATAACTCTACTGGGAAGCAAGCAGAAAAAAAGTCTCATATAGATCATGGTAGAGATTCTCCTCTACCCATCTACGTGTATCAAACTCAGGTCCAGTGTTGAATCTCTGGGAAAATTCATCCTCCATGCTCTTGAACCATGATTCAACATTTTCCAATGTTAACCGATCCATCATTACTCTTTACACAGATCATGATGCATGTTATATCCCACTACAACTTTGAAAAGAGGTCCCAAAAAATGGAACCAAGATGTAGTCAATTTTACTCCCACTATAAAAGGAAGGAATCCCATGCACACTGCCTATCACCCAACAGAAGCTGAGCGCTCACCCGAGGCACGCGCGGTGCCGAGTCTCTCTTTTATGTGAGTTTTAGTGGGAAGCATTCATCTATGATTAGTATAAGAGTATTCAGGAAAGAAGTTTAGACATACAAGAATCATAGGGCTCAGAACGGCCTCCAGATCCTTGTAGTTTCTTCAGACCGAGTGTTTTAATAGACTCCATAACATATATTGTAATAGAAGGAAAGATACAATCATTCATTCATAGCATGAAAGGAAAGAGAACTTCTATGAATGAAATATACATAAAACCCACTAATATTCATATCTAATTGCAATAGGTAACCTCATTGTATTCATCATTTCATTACAAAGAGCCATAGAGGGTAGACCGCAGTCATGCACATCACTAGGCTTGTATAACTAAGCCAAAAAGAAAAAGAAATTACAATGCTAAGCTTAGTACATTCCTTTCTGCACCAAAGTTCCACTCACAGTAATCCTCGCAGCTTCACCCATGTTATCTCTCTCTCTGTGTATCCCTCCTATCTTCTCCTCTCATGTCTATATTCCCATGTGTATGTTATCTCCTGTCTCCTTATCTTCTCTCTCTTTTTTCCCACTACAGGCACTTGTATTTATCACCTTCCCACACTACCAACTCACCTTTCCATGCCCTCAGATCCATCACCAAGTGTCGAATGTGGTCCTTCAACGAGCATGTTTCCTCAGGCCTGAGCTCTCCACTCCATCTCATGATGGTCTTGTTTCTTAAATCAGCTAAGTCCTTTTGACGAGAGAATTCATCATGGGAGTAGAAATCACCTTGAGAAAAGAGCATGATGGGTGACCAAAATCGTGGAATATGATGTGACTATCAAGGCCACAAAGCTTGTAAGAGGTAGTGCGCTTTGTAAGATGATTCTTGCCGAGGATGTGCGAACTGAGATTGAAACTTTATTACTTTTGGATGAAGACCTTCCAGCATGCGAGAACTTGAACAAAATACAAATCTTAGCGCATGTGACTAGATGAAGGACATGATTACATTCCTTTCGAGAGTGCATACCCTCTATTTTAAATAAAGCAAAGAGAAGACATCTAAGGTTACAATTTGTCCCTTATGTGTTAATTGATGGACTTCTCTTCAAAAGCTATCTGGATGGCGTCTTTGTTAAGATGTGTCAATGGCACACATACGAAATAGTGTTAGCAGAAGTTCATGATGAATTCCTGGTCGACACTTCTTTTCCAAAACTACAACAATGAAGATCATAATGGTAGGTATCTTTTGGCCTACCCTATTTACGTGATGCATACAGGTGGGTCAGAAAATGCAAGGAATGCACTTTCTTTGTAGGAAAGAAAATATTGGCAGTGCTTCCCCTCTGACCAATCCAAGTAGATCAGCCTTTTACACAATGGGGTCTCAACTTCAAGGGCATGATTAATTTGTCATCAAGTGTTGGACATAAATGGGTGTTGACAACTACAAATTACTTCACTAGATGGACGAAACTATCGCACTCAAGGAATCAATCAAGGTAGTCATCTTTGACTTTCTCAAAGGTATAGTCATAAGGTTTGGCATTCCTCAAACCATTATCTCACGATAATCAAAGGCCTTCCTTGGTAATAAAATCACTTGATTGGGCTCTAGGTCTAGGAATTTACCTGAAAACCTCTTCCAACTATTACCCTCGGGAAATGGTATGGCGAATCAATAAACAAAACTTGATCGAGAATCATGAAGTGCACTGATGAACATTAACCAAAGACAATGGCATACAAAGGTCTCACATGAACTTTGGGTAGATAGAATTACATTAAAAAAGGCAATAGGAACTTTTCCTTACAAGCTTGTCTATGGCAAGGAGGCTACCCTTCCTTTGACACTAGAAATGAATTCATTGGTGCTTGCCAAGATAGTTGGAATTTGAAGGCACTGAACTCAGAGAGAAATCGAATGGCAGAGTGGTTAATCTTGAAGAACTCGGGAACTCTGCCATGATCAAGCTAGAAAAACATCAACAAGCAACAAAGAAATGGTTTGATAGAAAGGCTAGGCCTCAAGATTTAAAAATTGGGGAATTGGTTCTAAAATGGGATGCTAACAGAGCTAAACCAAGGCACCATTCAAATTTTGATGCACTTTGGAGTGGTCCATACATCATCAGTTCTTGCAAAGAAGCTAACTCTTTCGAGTTAACTCGTCTTGATGGAGGCAATCTACAAATCCCGATAACAAGATCTATCTTAAAACGTTCCATTAAGGCTGGTGCATCATGACTATATATATTAGATTAGTTTTAATTCCTCTAAGTGTGCTTTGTGCACATTGTTTTTTTGAACATAGTTCTTTCCTCTCGTGTTCTTCTGTGTGCTCAATATTTTTTAAGTGTGGAGCTTCTCTTAGCGGTTGGAAGATTGAGCAATGTGAAAAAATGATTCTCGAGTGATTACGGGGGCAACTTCATGATTGCATAAGTAGACTCCATGCCCGATGGATGCTTTAGGCTCTTGAATTTCTTTATCTAGCGGTCGGATGGCCTGAAATTCACCAAAACTATTATCCAAATATCTCTGCTGAGCAATTTGGGTAACTTGCATACACATTCTAGCTCTAAGTTATTTATTGCAATATTGCACATGCTTAAAATCACTTGGCACATTCCCTTGGTCCACATTTCCTGCTAGCGCCCTTTTCATTCTCCTCTTCCACTTCTCCATTGCTTGCGCTTTTCACGCATTCACCTTCTTCCTAATTAGGCTCTTCCCTTCCTGCGCACCCCACGCTTCCATCGCTAGGTCATTGGCCCCTCCCACACCACGGCCATTACTTTTGTAATAGTTACGCCTTGACCATGCATTCTCTACTCACCAATTTGCCTCATTTTCCCCATGCACCCCCCTCTGCGCCCTCCTCGAGTTTTCTCTATGTGCCCTTCCTCGTGCCCTTCTTTGTCAAGTCATATTTTGGCATGCTTAAGTGTGTTGTGTCTGACCAGTCAAAGCGCTTGACAACAGTGCCAATCACTTACAATAAATCAATAAGTGACATGTGGCGAAATGACAAATATTTGCCTAGTTGGCCATCATTTCATCCCAATCCACATGCGCCACATGTTTTGCTTGCAAAGCGAATATGACATCTTTTGATAGCCGTATATTCTACTACTGAGCTCGGATCAACACGTGTCTGCAGACACAAAGAGATGTTGACATCATTACTGATGCCAAAAATTTAAATTCAAATTTTGGTAGATCAGTAGGTGAGAAATGGGAAAACATGTTTTGAAGACATTGATGAGCAAATCTAATTGCTCCAACCACTGATTTGGTATGCTTTGCCCTCCCTTTTCTTCAACACGTCAAACAAGCATGGGAAGCATATTTCATAGATCTCTAAGTAGGTTTTCAAGCATTAAATGCTTCTTGTTGGTCGTTGTATTTCAAATTCAGGTTTTCCCTCCTTCTTCCCTTCTTCCTCCATGGTTTCATCTATAAATGTAAGAGCAATGCTCATTTGTTATGTTGGACACTCTAGATTCTTACATGTTTTTATAAGGACTTCATATTTTTTGTATTATGAGTTACTGAGACCTCTATGTTTGGCTCTTGCATGTGGATATCGACCTCCTTCTCATTGTAACAACTCGTACATTTCTAGAAGTAATAGAAACAATGTTTTGTGACTATTCTTTATCTAACGTGTTTTAATTCCTTCTTCTTGCCTTTTATTTTGTGTTGTGTCTTTGGTTGTGCTATTTCAGGTCCTTACAATTCCATATTTAGTTGTGTCCCATGAGAGCGATCTAGTGAATATGTTTTTGCTATGATATTTGTGCCTAGCCTCCTTTCATGCAATTCCCTTCATTCTCACTCAAAATAGGTAGTGTTCATCCCTCTTTTACGGTGCTATCGTTGTTTTGTTTAGTTTCCTTTCATGTTATCCTTCTATCCCTAGTCTCTTGGCATCATTAGATTTGTTTTCCCTTCCAGCGGTAGGAATATAAATAGAGAGAGGAACCGGCCTTCTCCAAAGATCTATCCCAAGCTTGCAGGTCCCACAACTTGGGGATGGTTCCATTGTGGTCTCAAACACCTTCGGCCCTTCCGAGATCGAGACATGGGTGCACGATTGGGAAACCAATAGTTCCCACGACCCTTGCTCCGATGTACCACAACCATACCCTTCGTAACCCATGGTGCACATCATTTTATTCAAAATTACATATTTAGGATCCTGGTAGCATGATGTCATCTCATCCATGGGAGATGGTTTCATAGAGTTACATGGCAGTTGTTCATCAGCTAACAAACCACCATGGTTAAAATTGTCAAAGGGGAAATTCTCCTAGGATGTTGATATTTATGACAAGGCCTACCCCGTGTTTTGGGTGATAGAGGAAGGTTTGAAACTAGAAGGGCATATTAGAGATCATACTCCCCACAACTAGTTGAAAGGGTCTTCATCTCCCATGTAGAAAAGGGAGCAACTGAAATTGAAGCACCATTTTCATTAGGGGTCAAGGCATCTAGATCAACCCATGAGGCGAGATCCTTAGATTGAGTCAGAACATCCATCTCATGGAAGGGAAATCAACAAAATTAGGGAAGTAACTTGATAATTCTCTATAATGAGAAAAAGGTTGAGAATCCCTTAGAATAGTTATAATTTTCCTTCATGGTATAGCTTTAGATATTGGTGATACCTAGAAGACACGGATTATATGGAATGAATCCATGGGTGGCGGGAAGTATGTTAAAAGGTAGCTCCAAGTATAGAAGATGGAACTTTGTATCATGATTAGTACTCCCTACTCCTAATGATAATGTTATCATGTCGGCCGAATTCCTCTCTTTGTTGTCATATGCCTTGATGGTGATGACCTTTGTTTTCTAATATGT
Source organism: Taxus wallichiana var. yunnanensis (assembly GCA_018340775.1). NCBI lineage: Eukaryota > Viridiplantae > Streptophyta > Pinopsida > Cupressales > Taxaceae > Taxus > Taxus wallichiana. The sequence goes on from CM031236.1 coordinate 538,868,399, forward strand.
TTCAGTAAGAACCAATTTCTAAACTAGTTTCAAGGTACAAATGTTTAGGTGTGATCCACCATCCACAAGAATCCGTTTAATTTTCTTATGGTTAACAATAACCTTAATGTGTAAGGGAAAATTGGGTGAAGGATCTTCTATAGGAATTTCCTCTTGACTAAAGGTTACATGCTCCATTGGAACAATATGTGTAACCATTTCTTAGAAAGCGAGCATGGTCTATATAAGCCTATAATCGTGACCCTTTTAATTTCTTACAAAGGATTTCCTTATGTATGTTAGAGATCTTAAGAATATCTAAGATTGAGATCTTAGCGGTAGTCTTCTCAAGTTGCTCCAAGACATCATAGTGACTATCACGAGGTTTAGGCGGAGGAGGTTTTGAAATAACAAGGTGATCACATTATGTTACCATGGTACCTTGATTGTGTTTATATGCTCAATGAATGGGTTTACACAACCAATTATGACATCATAAGAATTTTTCTTTTTAGCCACATAGTTTGTATCTTTATAAACATAGCCAATACCTTTATTTTGGGATGTTTTTCCTTGATCCAGATTTTCCTTTCCTTTGTTATGTTTAGGGAAAGGTTATTTATAAATTCCCATGTTAGCATTGGGAGACTTGTTAGTTCCCATGGAATCCATTTCCACGTCACCACTTTCAATTAGGTCCTAGATATAGTGCTTCAGTTTTAGGCACTTATCAGTTTTGTGACCCTTAACATGATGAAATTCTGATAATAATTTTCTCTAAACCAAGATGGTTTAGGTGCATCATCGGGATAAGGGTTTACTTCAGTGCTTGACCTATTAACCACCTCAAACTATTTAAGTATCGATGACATAGAATTAGATAGAGTAAATGTACGATGTTTGTACTTAAGGGCCGAGAGGTCCCTTAGCTAGTTTCAAGAGGAGAACAATTTTGAACCACCTACCTACACTGTTTAGAATACGTAATTTTGTCACCTATGATGTTTTTGTTATTTTTGGAGAAAATTTTTATTTTTCCGTTGGTTTTGAATATTTATTATGTTTTAAATCGTGGTTGTCTCGAGATAAGGGTTTGAAAGTCCCTTTTTTCAAATTTTCTACCCTATTCTATAACCTCCTCGAATGTATTACCACAATGGATTTGCAGTGGAACATGATCTTAGGGTGTAAGTTAGATATAAAAATCTTGACTAACTATTTCTATGGTATGTAGAAAGGGAAGTGACTAGCTAACCCTCGTCATCTTTATAAGAAACCATTGAAGTTCTTATTGTTGTGTTGTTTTGTGTTACAAAAATCAATCATAGTAATGTCATTCTCCATGTTGAAGGAGAAGTGGCACATAAATATCTCCTCGATTGTGGCCATGTAAAGATAGATCCTTTTGGTATATATAAGAACCACTCGAGTCCTTGAGCCCTAAAATCCATGGGAAAAGGCATATAAGATAGTTTTTACTAAATGTGACCTCTTGTGAAGCCATGAAAAAGTCTTAAACATGATCCCTTGGATCACCCCTACCCTTTTATTGGTCAAATTTTGGATAATCAAAGTGTCTAGGGAAAGGAACTTGTAACATAGCCCTATCAAAAGGATATAGACACAACTCTTCAAATTGATACTTTTTATTAGGTCTAAGTTACCTCCTTGTAAGAAGGGTGTTCTTCGTGAATAAGAACTCTTGATTAAAGATTGTCTTGTGTCAAAGGGTTAGACCTATATAAGTTGTTAAGCCTAGTTGTTTCTTCATCTTTGTTTTTGTATACAACTCTTCATAACCCCTTTTAGGCTTGTCCTATTTGGTAGTCTTGTAAAAGATTCATAATGACACTTTTGGTTTTTCTTATCTAGGATTCTTGGTATAAAACTCTAAATATGAAGCCTGAAGCCTTAGGGAATGTCAAACTTTGGGCCTATATGGGAAGGGCTATCATTGGCCTTCCTAGGATTTAGGAAAGTCAATCAACCCCATGGAGTGATTTTAGGAGTTCATTGAAAAATGCAAACTTTGGGCTATTTTGGGAAGGGCTAAATTGGGTGAGTGATTAAGGCCTAGAAAAACTCATGGAATTATTTAAGTGATTAAATTTTCGTGGAATTATTTAGGAAGTTGGGGATAAAGAAGTTCACTTTCAAAATCAGGGTTCACAGGCCTAGGTAGTGCACATGCCAAAACAACTGTTGAGCTTCCAAAGGTGATTTTGAGAGCTCTAGATGGAGTTAGGAGAAAAAAAACATCATTGGAAATGGAATTCCAATCCCTAAATATGGTGAAATTATTTTTTTCACAACACTTTGGCACAATGGGTTTGAAAGCAGTTTTTCTCATGCACAAGTGGAGTACCAGATCAAAAATCCAATTTTTAGGATCAAATGGAGAATAAAGACTTGATACCCCAACCATTGGATTCATAATTCCATTTCTAGTCAAGATCATATAAATTTCATCAAAAAATCCATTGGGAGCTCAAGTTATTTCCGTTTCAAGTTGCCCTCTTGGAGTGAGTTCGAGAGTTAGTCAAATTTTGAAGAGGACACGTGTCAGCTCCAGATCTAGCATAATTTTTTGTCCCTTACATCCCTCAAGGTCAGGGAAATCAGGTTAAGAAAATTTTCCCTAGCCCCCATAATCCCTCTGACCCTCATGTGACCTCCAGGATCATGTTCGCTCCCTAGTGCTTGTGGAGCTCAAAGCCTCTCACCGCTGGATCATGACACATGTCATCACCTTTTGGCGTGCCATGAAATTTTATGTCCCTCATGTCCCTTTGAGGTGAGGGACATCAAGGTTTAAAAAATGTTCCCAGCCCTCCCCTATGATGCCTCTTGGTCACTCATGTGACCTCTTCTCAAGCCCTTTTTCATGCTTTAAAGCTACTTTTAGCTTTCCCCCCGTCATCGGATCTCCGCCACATGTCAAGTGAGAGGCACTCATGTGAAATTGATGTCCCTCATGTCCCTTTGAGGTGAGGGACATCAGGACATGAAAAAATTCACCTCTCTCCTTGCCTGTGATTTTTTTTTTAAAATTTTTAAATCTCCACTTAGCTTCTAACTTCTAACATCTAACTCCTTCATGCACAACTTGCTCATAACTTTCTTCTTGCTCACCACCACCCACCTCCACCATTGCCATTGCCAAAGCTCAAACCATATTTTCCATAGAAAAAAATCCTCTACACCCATGGTGATACACAGGTCTCAAAAGGAAAATTTCAACAAATGAAAAAGAAATGAAGAACAAGAAAAAGAAGATTTTTGCAGAGTGAAAAAAATCACCCAATTGCAAAAATTCATTTTGAAAAATACAAGTCGGATTGCAAACGGATGCATATTTTGATGAACCATATTTTTATATTTTTCCTCTATCAAAAAATCAAACAAAAATCAGGTCAATGGTGCCTTCATACCCTCCTCCCATGGCATAAAACATTTGTTCAAAAAATCCTCTTTCATGCCCGGAGAAAAAAAAACTTGATTTCTCATCAAACCGACAATCGGATCGAGCTAAAAACTTGCCCTCATAACTCCAAATGAAAAACCTATCACAATGGAGTTAATTTCATCATGATCAAGAGAAAAAAAGACCTAAAATTTTGAGCTCCATTAATGGTCACCATGGCAGCTCATGTGCCAAAGCCACTACTAGGTGAAAATTTTAAATTTTATTTCCAAGCATTCTAATGGGTGAAATCAAGTGAAATTTAGAGAACATGACCATGACAATGATGAGAAATCGAGTCCAAAAAATATATGTTCCATCAAAAACCAAGTAGTGGAAGTCCACTTTCTAAAAATAGTAAGTTTTCCTATACAAACTTGCTATGTTTGGGAAGTCACCATCAAAAGTGGCTATGGCAAAGGCAATGTGCACTGAAGATCACCAGGAAGCTAAAATGATTGTTCTAGAGAAAAAATAGTGAAAATGACCACTTACTAAAAATAGTAAGCCCCTATATGGGTGCTTACTAAAAATAGTAAGTCACCCCAAGAAGTGGTCGAGGTGAAGGTAGTGTGCAAGAGTGAATGAGGGAGTTCATCACATCATGATGGTCAAGAAGAGGAAAAAATCACCTCTTACCAAAAATAGTAAGTCTCCCATCTGAGGCACTTGCTATTAATAGTAAGTCACACTCAAAGGGTATTTTTGGCACAATGGGACATAGAGGGATGATCATTTAGGTCAACATCATCATTCGAGATCATCATAGGCATTTCTCATAGGGCATTTGAGATCCATCTCAGGGAACTTGATAGTGTTTTTTCAACACTCACTACATGGTTCGGGTCACAGGTATATCATGTGCAAGGGTGTGGAGTTGTGGTCATCGGTGAAACAATTCATTCAATATTCAAGTTTAAACACTTTGAAGCAAGTTCATGTATGTGAACCAATCTCAAGGAGTTTCTTAGGGTGTCTAAGGTGAGAGTTTCAAAGATTTTTCACTACATTTGGAGCTTTCCATCGATCATCTAAGGATCAAGGATTCATTATCGAGGAATGACATCCTCTCTTCTTCTCTCTTCTCTCTCTCTCTCTCTCTCTCTCTCTCTCTCTCTCTCTCTCTTTCTCTCTCCCACTCTCTCTCTTCCTTTCTAATTCTTTCTAATTCTTCATTAGGGTTGCACTTTTTCATAATGCCTTTAATTAATTTAATGTTTTTTTATGTAAGTCACCTTTATGTTATAAAAGGGACTTAAAAGTTTCCTAGGAAGTTGAAAAGTTTTAAGTTGTGTGAGGACATATGAAAAGGCATTGGGGGTAGATGATGAGTCATCTCTCATTCTATAAATTGTAAATCCATTCCCATTTCAAAGGGTTGGTGATTGATTTTGTAAACTCAAGAGTGCATTGAGAGAACAAAGGAGATAGCCAAATTCTTCCATTCCCCTCATTCTCAAATTTCCTCCATTTCCCACTATGTACAACTTTGGTTTGAGAAATCAATACAAGAAGAAGGAGTTTCTAGCTTTCTTTGACTAAGGGATTTCTTGATACTTTGTGCTCATCAAATTCTATTTGGTCTTATTGCTACTTGTAGAGTTGTTTCCTCTTAATTTAGTGCATGTGATGAAACTTCTAACTAGTGTGTGTAGGAATCTGATTTTCTACCTACAACATTAGTTCTCCTACCTCTTTTCTCACTCCCTTTCCTCTCTTGAAAAAGTTTCTCTAGCAAGAATTACTAGCTTTTCCACATAGGGTCAATGGAGTGCCCTTTTGATCCCCGACCATAAGGCCACCAGGAAAAATCACCTTTTACTCATGCATGCATATATAAGAACAATTGCACCGGTTAAGTAGAGGGACTTAGATTCCCAGAGCATTGGCAAGAAATCCACAATTTTTCCCCCAAAAATTTTTTTGCCAACAGTTTTTGGCACCCACCATGGGGCAGATTTAGTAGCATCTACACCCAAAATATGACCGCAAGGTCCAAAAATAAAAAAATGAAAAATCAAAAATAAAAATAAAAAAAAGAGTATTAAAATCCATTTCAAAAAAATTCATGCATAAATTCCCAAAAAAAAAAACCAACTGAAAGGAATACAAAGGTTGAATAGATTGAGAGAGAATTTTCGACCATTTTGAGGCTTTGAAAACAAGTTAGAGACAATCCCATACTATTTTTTCAAGCCTTACATCCCCATGACAAGAAGTTTCATATCCAAACTCCATCCCCCTTCAAATTCTGTCTTTTCATATTCCTATTACAAAAAATTTCAGTTCCTAGTGAAGAATTTGAAGAAGAATTTTTAAAGTAGAAGATGAAGTGAAAAATGGAAGATGAAGAAGAAAGACCTCAACCCATTGTTCCATGGGGAAGAAATACAGCCCACTTTCTCTCGAACCCCTCTTCATGATCTACCAATAGGTTCCCACAAGAAATTTCCAAAGTTCAAAGGTGATGGCACACAAATTCCTAAAGAACACATCACTTACTTTCACCACATCATGTGGGATTCTTGGAGTTGAACATGAAGATGTTGTCGTGAGACTATTCATGGAGTCCCTCTAAGAAAAAGCAATGAATGGTTCTACCTCCTACCTACCCAATCCATCACTTGTTGGAATGACATCAAAAGGAAGTTTTTGAGGAAAGATTCAAATTTACTAAGGACTATCAAGACCTCTTGTTGTAGTTAGCTCAAATGAAGAAAGGAGAAAATGAAACTATGAGAGACTTTGTGGCTCATTTTGAATGGTTGCTTCACAGGATACCGAAGAAGATTCACCATCTAAAAAACAATGTCAAGAGATTCTTCATCAATGCTCAATCACCGAGGTGGATTTTTCCTATGAAAGATTTCAACCAAGGGATATTACAGAAGCACAAATATTAGCCATTGAACTTGATGATGATCTCATCCTATCTAGAAAGATCAAGAATCCCTCAAAGGGTAAATCTCAACATCTCAGGAGATGAAAGAAAAAATCCATTGCTGCAAAAACTGGTGAATGAGATGGCATCATTGAAGAGGGAATTTTTTGAATGAGCATCTTCCCAAAGAAGCAACACAAATCAAATTATAGGAGCACCCCAAGGCTTTCCTTGAGGCCCCACCTATCAATGCAAGTTGTAGGAGTAAGGAAAATGAAGAAGAGCTTGAACAAGAAAGTGAAGGTGGTGATTTTCTAGAAGTTGATGAACTTGAGAATGATACACAAAATCAGATTCTGTGAGTATTCTAGAGGTGATGAAGATGATGAAGAAGATGCACCCAGTTTCTCATGTGTGGTATTCACTCATTCTCGGTGTCTGAAAAGGAGCATCTCCTCCACATCACTACTAAAAAAAAAGAAGACTAAAGATCCTCCTGTGGTGACTCCAAAAAAAAAATAATCAGTCAAGGATCTCCACTCCCACCCTCCATGGAGTCCACATTGTTGAAGCTTGATCCTATAGTAAGTAAGAAGGCTCCCATAATTCCAAGTAAGTCTTTTGATGCCTCTTCTAATTCTAAATCTAAATCTTCTCTATAAAAACTAGTACTTTAAAAGTTCCTAGTGTACCTTTCAAATACCCTCCATTCCCCAAACATCAAACCCTTCTTCCAAACCTACCCCAACTCCAAAATCAGTCCCTTCATTTCCCTTGTCCACATATACTCCCTTTGACTTTGTAGAATATGTGAACAAAGCCAAGGTGTAGATTACTAAAACTAAATATCTGTGGACTCACCCCGAACAATTTGAGAGGTTTGTTCAATACATCAGAGTGGTAGTTTAACACCCAATGTTGTAACTCCTAGTTCTAAAGGAATACTACCAAACCCACCTACACCTCCCTCAAAAACATGCTTTCTTTGAGTGCATCAAGACTGATAAGGTTGAACCTTTCTATGTCTCCCTTCTTGTTGGAGAATATGTATTGAACAATTACATAATAGATTCTGGTGCCTCCATAATGTAATGCCTATAAAGGTTTCACCAAGGCTCTCAAACTCACCATGACTCCACCTAGGTGGCTCTTGTTACTCCTTGGAGTCAAAAGAGGTCCCACTTGTAGGGAAGGTCAAAGATGCATAGGTGGCTCTTGCCAATTTCCAGACAAGAAAGTTTCAATGATGATTTTGGTAGCAGACATTTTGGCTTCATTTGGAATGTTGCTAAGTCAAGGTTTTTCAGAGACTTTGGGGAAAATTCAGATGAATTGGTCTTCCAAAAACCATACCAATGAAGGGAGACATGGAGAAATTTCTTCCAGAGAAGAAGATGAGGTACACAGTGTGAAATTATGGAAGTCTAGAACCAACATCTTGTATCAAGATAACAGGAGGATGAATCACTTTGTGATAACCAAGGAGAAGAAGATGATATTCCCATCTTGATAGGGCTAGACATGCCTTCCTGAGAGGTATGGACCTTGAAGAAGCATTGAGGAGATTTGAGTTACAAGAGGGGCCCCCTAATTTCCGGATGATGCAAACCATGAAGAAGAGGAAATGGTTCTTGATGATTTTCAAATGGAAAAAATCAGCTTATGTGCTTATCCATGATGAGAGAGATATTCTCATTCCCATTTGAAGATGAGATGATCTTCATCATGTCACCCATGAAGAGACCAATCCAGTCTTGTGATGAGCCCTCAAATAGTTTGAAAGAACCATCTATACAAGAACTACTAAGAGCCATGGAAGAAACAAAGAAGACCTTGAGCTCAGTCTCAAACTCCTGATGCAAGCCATGAATCTACAAGACAAACATGAATCTGATTTGGAAAAGCCTCAACTAGTGTGAAGGTTGGCCATGTTGAAATAAATCAAGATGAGAAATATGATGTCCCTCTCGAGCCAATGGTTGATGGATACAATGATGAAATCAAGGTATTTTCTTTCCCATTTGAAGAGGAAGAATCTTTCCATGATGAAGAAATTGAAGCAAGGAGTTTTGAGGCCTTTGAAGCTGAAGCTCCTCTTGATGAAGGAGTGATAGAATGCAATATTCCCAAGATGATGAAGTAATCCCTCTAGATAGTTTCCTTGAGCTAAAAATAAAGATCTCTTCAAGGCATACAAAGATGAGCTATAGGAAGTAACAAAGGAGATCTCTTGTGCAAGAACTATTAGATGTAGTAGAAGTTTGGAAGACCCCGAGCTGATTCTTGATCTCTTAACTCATGTCATGGCCATACAAGACAAGTATGAGGTTACTTCTAATCCTCCCATCAATACTCAAACACCTCATAATGGAGTAGAGAAAAAGATAAGTCTAAGGTTTCTCATGGAAAAAGAGGTCAATGAGCATAGACCTGGGAAAGAAAAAATCCAAATATTCAAGAAATTTGAACAAAATCAGCCCTAGGGCAAGTGATGAGATGCTCAATGAAGAATCAACTATGTGGATAAACATGGAATGCAACTAGCACTATGAAACCATTTCAAAGAGAATGAAGGAAATGGAATTTCTAAGTGAAGGCCTAAGCATCAAGAAGCTCATGTGGACTCACTCCTACCAAAAACACATACAAATCATGAAAGCACCTAATTTCATAAATAGTTAAGGAGAGGAGGCTACTTTCGAACCATCAATGGCTTCACAAAACAACATCACTCAGTGTTTCCCACTCAGGGGTAACTTTTGAGGAATAAAAAGTACTTCAATGAAAGTAGGGTTGTCCCCCTTGTATACCATAGGTGATTTTTAGGTGTGTTTCCTTTTTTTGTGTGTTTTTTTTTTTCCATGTGTGTTGTGTGTTTTCCTTTGTCATTTTGTGTGTTTGTGTGTGTGTGTGTTCTCTCTTCTCTCTCTCTCTCTCTTGTCTCTCTTGTAAGTTGTACATGACTCCATAGGCCCAATGGATAAGGCACTGGTCAATGGATTATATGGTCTAAAGTTGAGATTATGGAGATTTCTCATGTCATGTCTTCACTACACTCAGTCCATGTCATGTCCCCAAGCTAGAGCCATTGTTTTCATCATGCAAATGTGCAACAAGGAAATTGACAATTTCTAAGCATGACAACGATACCCATGTGCCAAAATTTTCAAGTTTTATCCTTCCCAAGCACCCCAAGTCCACTCAGTTAGTCCAATGACCTCCTATATGATGTTAACTCAGTCCCTAGGTGATTTAGGAAATTCAATTCAACCCCCCTAGGTGATTTTAGGAGTTCTTGAAAAATGCAAATTTTGGGAAGTTGTGGGAAGGGCTATCACTAGCCTTCCTAGGACTAGAGCAACCCCCATGGAGTGGAAAAGAAAATCCAAAATAAACATGGAGGTGAATTAAAAGGCCTAGAAACATCATGGAAGTGATTTTGGAAGATTCAAGAAGGATTTGAGAAGTTGGGACAGTTTCACTAAAATTAGGGTTCATAGGCCTAGGTAAGAAGAAACACAGGGGTAATTCCAAAAAATTTTTGAGCTTCAAAAGGTGATTCTAAGGAGCTCTGGATGGAGTTAGGAGAAAAAAAAATCATTCAGAAAGGGAATTCCAATACCTAAATATGGTGAAATTATTTTTTCACAACACTTTGGTGTAATAGGTTTGAAACCGTTTTTTCATGCACAAGTGGAGTACTACCAGGAAAAAAAATCCATATTTTTTAGGATCAAATGGAGGAATAAATACCTGATACACCCCACAAATTGGATTCATAATTCCATTTATATAATATCATATAAAATTTCATCAAAAATTCCATCGAGAGCTCAATTATTATCGCTATTTCAAGTTTTCCTCTTGGAGCGAGTTTCAAATTCGAAGACCTTATTAGTCAAATTTTGATGGACACGTGTCAGCTCCAAGAGCCTGGTGCAATTTTTTGTCCCTTACATCCCTCAAGCTCAGGGACATGAGGGTCAAGAAAATTTTCCCTCCCCCAAAATCCTCTGACCTCATATAACCTCCAGGATCACCAGTTCAGCCCTAGGTGCTTGTGAGAGCTCAAAGCCTTCACCGTTGGATCACTGCCACATGTCATCACCTAGAACATCATGAAATTTTATGTCCCTCATGTCCCTTTGAGGTGAGGGACATAAGGTTGAAAAAATTTTCCACCCCCTAAGGAGACTCTTGATTCCTCATGGACCTCCTCATGACCATTTCTCAGCCCCTAGTGCTTTAAAGCTAGCCTTTTTAGCTTTAATCCCCATCCATCGATCTCCACACATGTCATCTGAGGCATGCACATGTGAAATTTGATGTCCCTCATGTCCCCTTTGAGGTGAGGACATCAAGGAAATGAAAATTCACCTCTCCTCCTTGCAAATGATTTTTTGAAATGTTTTTAAATTTTAAACTTAGCCATTATTTCCCCTAACTTTCATCTTCCTTCCATTCACACTTGCTCATGTAACTTTCTGCTTGTTCTGACTTACACCACTCACCATTTTCCACCATTTTCAAAGCTCAAAAATCCTCCACTTCCAAAGAAAAAAATACATACATTTTTATACAAGGTCTCAAAAGAAATTTGAAAAAAGAAGAAGAAAAATGAAGATTTTTCACCGAAGAACCAACCACTGAAGTCACCCAATGAAAATCTCCATTCTCGTAAAAAATAAAATTTTTTGAGATGTTGCAAATATGCATTTTGATGAACCATTTTTTTTTTCATTTTTCAAGATCTATCAATCAAGATGAAAAACACAAACTTCATAGGTCCCTCATGTGCCCTAAATCATTTGTTCCAACAAAAAATCCTCTTTCATGCCCTAGAAAAAAAGCTGATTTCCCATCAAACCACAATGGATGATCAAGCTAAAAATTTCCATCATAACTCCAAATGAAAAACCTATCACAATGGAGTTAATTTCATCATGATCGAGAAAAAATAGACCTACAAATTTTGAGCTCCATTAATGGCCACATGGCAGCTTTGTGCTCAAAGCCACTACCAGTGAAAATTTTAAATTTTATTTCCAAGCATTCTAATGGGAAAAATCAAGTGAAATTCAGAGGACGTGACCATGATAATGAGATGAGTCTAAAAAAATATGTTCCATCACAAACCGAGCAGTGGAAGTCCACTTTCTAAAAATAGTAAGTTTTCCTATACAAACTTGCTATGTTTGGGAAGTCACCATCAAAAGTGGCTCACTTGAAGATCACCAGAAGTCAAAATGATGTTCAGAGTAGAAAAAATAGTGAAAATGACCACTTACTAAAATAGTAAGCTCCCTATATGGGTGCTTACTAAAAAGGAAAACTTATCTATTGATTACTTAGAATCTATTACATCTACAGAGTACCGGATCCAACCCTAACAATGGTGTGGAGAAGCCATTAAAATAGCTTCCAAAAATGGTTACATTCGATTACAAAAATGATGGGCCCCAAAAAGCGACGTATGAACTTATGTCAATGTCTCACCCATTTCCATACACCTTAAGCAACAAAACCAGATGCATTGAATTATAGCAGCTCATCCTACCTTTGAAAACTTTGAATTTGAGCCATCCACATGGGAGATATTTTAACTAAAGTGGGAGATATTTGAACTAAAGTGGGCACAGCACATGTTTTATATTTTGTGCCTTTTAGATAAATGACACTTGAAATATTTTGGCCCACCCACCCACTTTAGATACTGAAGCTTGACATGTGGCTTTACTTGAGTGGCAACGGAGCCGCGGGTCACTTGTATACTTTTACCTCTTTTCAACGTGAGCTCAAAAACTCAAATTGCTCCACCAGCCCACCTCCTGCTTTGAATTTTGATGTGGGCTCAACATTTGACTTTATCCCTTGGCATGAGCGGGGCCATAGGTCAGTTTATAACTTTAAGCTCTTTATGGAAACAAAGCTCAAATTCTCAAATCACTCGATGGCCCACTTTCCCACTTTGACTTTTCAATAGCATCAAAACACAAAAAGGGGGCCTCCTGCTAATGCTTGAAATATGGCCATGTGTCCCTTTACGGAGCTCGATTCGGTATTTTTGTTTTTTTACTAAGTCCCTTTCATTTAGCGGGGCCATATGTCAAACTGGACACATGGATGGTGGCACAAGTTTGGGACCTCAATTTTTCCTTTTGAAGTTGTGCAGATGACATGTGGAGGCTTCCAAAAAGTCTTTGTTGTTATCTTTAGTTCAATGACTAGTTCTTCCCCTTCTTTGACTTTGACCACGTGGTGAGCTCACACACATTTGGAGACCCGTTCTTGATTCTTCCTTTGAAGTTGCACAAAATATACACATGGAGACTTAGCTAGTTCTTCATATTTTTATCCAATTCAGAGCCTCACGGCCCACTTAACTTCTGTTGAACCTACTAGACACGTGGAGATCGTGACTCATTTGAGTTTCCACTTTAGATTTACCCCACGAAAGTGCTTGAGTTGACATGTGGCTCCTTCCACTAGGTTGCATTCTCCTTTGACTTTGGCCATGTGGCGAGATGGCACTCATTTGAATACTATCCCTTTGGTCTCACTTTTTAAGTTGCGTCGTTAAGACACGTGGAGGATTCCACCCAGCCCTCTCATATTTAGTCAATTAAATGGCCGACTCTATCCCTTTTTATACGGGACACATGGAAAGATGGCGTAAGTTTGGGGAACCACCTTTGGCTTCGACCCTTGAAGTTATGCTAATGAGGCATGTGGCGTCGTCTTCTAAACCTTATACATACTTAGCTTGATTCGGAGCTTGTTTGCTATCTTCATTTTGGACCTAGGACACATGGAAAGGCAGATGCGAGTTTGGGGACTATCCACTTGGCCTCCCTTGGATTTGTGCCATTTGGACACATGGAGGCTTCCACTATCACTTGAAACATGGTCATGCCACATCTAATCTGAGATGTCCACGTACTACCCATGGATGTTGGGGAAAAAATTGAGACAAGGAAGATAATGGTCATTCGTTATATTTGTGGAGAAAATAAAAGAAAAGGGGAAATCCCACCTTTACTCCCGAATTTCAAATTTTCTCCATGGAATGGAAAACTACAAACAATACCCGAGGCTCGACATGACCCACGGCCAAAGAGAAATATTGACAACGACATCAAGTGAAGGAAAAGATTTTCCTCAAGTAAAAGCACGGATTACTCCAGTACTGTTGGACATCGACACTAAAATTTTCCTCCATAATTTCTATTTCATTAATGTATGTATTAGGAATAGGATGTTGTTAAGTATAATTAGTAGTAGAGTCGATAGAAGATAACGGTGCCATCGATGCAGTGTCACCAATAATGTGGGAGTACGGTAGAGTCAAAGTAAAAGTAAATATTTATAAGTAAGTGAAGTGGTCCGTAATGTTAAAATGTCAAAGTTTGGGTAATTAGAAAGTAGGGTCTACATGATTAGGAATTAGAAATATTATATTGGTAATAAGGACAAGAGTGAGGTCATAAATATTTTGTGTATTTTATTTGTAAAAAGTCTAAAAATGTGGAACCCATGTAAAATGATAAGGTTTATCTTATCTTAAAGATAAGCTTACATGTACTGAGATAAGAGTTAAGGTATGGAATATGATTCGTCGAGTGGATTTCTTATCCTATCTTAGAGATAAGATGGATAAGCCTGGAAGTTCTATAAATAGAGAGGCCACCCCCCTCATTTAGCATAGAAAGAAGTAGTGAGAAATATTGTAGGAAGTGTGCGAAGGAAGCCATCAGTTAAAGGTGTGTTGAAGAAGCCATCGAGAGGTGTAATTGTAAAGTTTCTCCCATAGTCTTGTTGAAGTACCTCATGGGTGAGATTGTAACAATTTCATGTTAATATTATAATTTACTTTGATATTTCAGATTTGTCATCATTCTGTCTTATCATAGTCGATGGTATTCTTGTGTTATGTTGTTGTTTTGTTTCCAGATTACATCCACCAAACTAAAGGCTGCATTAGTAAATAATCATAGCGAGGAGTTCTAGGTGAAGAATTATCATAGTGCGAGATTGGTGATGACATTTTGGTTCCGTTGCTGGGACCATTCCTCGTTGGTGGATTTTCTGGAGAGATATTCCCACTTAGTCAAAAATCAATTGGAGGGTAACCTTGTTTTTACTGTGCATAGTAGTTACCATGGTAAAGTCATTTTTACCATGAATAGTAGTTACCATGATAAAGTCATTTTTGCTGTGAATAGTATTTATCACAGTAAAGTCACTTTTTACCGTGAATAGTATTTACATGATAACTTCACTTTTTACCATGAATAATGTTTACCACAGTAAAATCAGTTTTACATGATAAGTCAAGTTTTACCATAGTTTACCGTGGTCATTTCTATTTTATTGTAATTCCAATTTTCTATTATAGTGATTCAATTATTTGTGCACATAAGTCTTGTTGATTGTACTTGTGGGTTGGTATTTCACGGTGGTTACTTTTGAAAATGGGAAAGATTCTGTTTTTAGCTCAATCTAATGAAGATGCTTCTTCTTTCATTCGAAGTTTAAACGATCTTGTATTTGTAATGGCCTTATAAGAAGGAACAATGGACTGAATTTTTCCTACCTTTTTGGATGGTTCGACACTTAGGTGGTTTGAAACACTAGGTGATAATGTGAAAAATTCATGGGATTTATTAAGCGAAAGTTTTCTTGAAGAATTTGGTGAACAACAGAAATATGCGAGATCTCATGATCGAGATCACAAAGCTATCCCAAGGAGAGAAGGAGAAGATAAGGGATTATCATGCTCGTGTTCTAGAGCTAAGGAGGAAGCTCGATGCCCAGATCCGGAAGGAAGGATTAGCGGATGGGTTGATGAATGGCGTGGATAATCTCCTCTGTAAGCACTTCATTCTTGGGATGAAGCGAGAGATCAGACAACGAGTGAAGTATGACCGCCCAGCTACCATTGAACAAGCAAAAGGAGATTGCGAAGGCAAGAAGAAAGCATGGAAGAGGAGCCCAAAGAAATTGTTGCTAAAGTAGAGCCTACACCAGCACCTTTGGTCGAGAATCCTGACCACTCTGGTGAGCACAAATATTTCTCC
Source organism: Taxus wallichiana var. yunnanensis (assembly GCA_018340775.1). NCBI lineage: Eukaryota > Viridiplantae > Streptophyta > Pinopsida > Cupressales > Taxaceae > Taxus > Taxus wallichiana. The sequence goes on from CM031236.1 coordinate 538,883,799, forward strand.
TAGTACATCTCTTGAGTATGAAGATCTGCTTAGGAAGATGGGTCGATTAACTATTAATCTTCTTGAGGAAAGGAATTTAGTTCTCGGGGAGGAGATAGAGGTCCAAAAAAGAAATATTTACGAAGTTGTTTGTTATGGTTGTTATAAAAAGGTCATTATAAGTATAATTGTCGAGATAGAGCTTCTACATCAGTAAAGGAGATAATGATAAAGGAAAAGCACACAATGAATTCTCTTGATGTAGTAGATAAGAGTAGAAATAATGAAGTAGATGTGTTTGTAACAAAAAAGAAAGAAAAGAAAATAATAATCAAGATGGAAATGATCTAAGAAGATGAAAGGAGAAACTAGTAAGAAACATAGGAGAAGAAAGTTGGGTGTGCGGGATTTTACGATTTCACGGGGCAAGGACCATACTCCATCTTGGAAGATCTGTCCAAAGGCTGCAAATATTACATATGGTCAACTCTTGGCTATGTCTTCGAGAAGAGGCGGGAGTTGCGAGTGGACTCAATGCTCGAAGAAGGAAGGAGGTTGAGGTCCCTGTTTTGGAGAGCGAGGCGGATCCCTATGCTCCACAAGTGAGGTATTATGTAATGGTATTTCAATTCATGATGTCTTAGTTGATGGAGTGCTGCGATTAATGTAATGACCAAGTGCATAATGAATATGTTGGGTTTAAAAATTGATCGCCCTTGACACTTATGTTAAGGTCATTAAATAAGGAAAAACTAAACCGAGAAGGTGTAGTTTCAAATGTGGCAATATCTGTTATGGGTGTTGTATGTGTGGTAGACTTTCGGGTGATGAAAAATGGTGCTGTTTGCGTACCCAATCTTTCTTTGGGAAGACCATGGCTAAGGAGAGTTCATGCGAAAACTACTTGGAATGAAGGTTTCATGACACTTGGACGTGGTAGAGAGAGGGTGAAGATAAATGTGATCCTCGACATCATAAAAGCGAAACATGTGGATTCAGTGATGAAAGCGATGATTGGACATCCTCTTGATTACTCTAGTACCGGTGAAGTGGACAAAAGATGAAGAAAGTGAGGTGGATGTTTCAGTCATGGATATCCTTCCAGTCACACCAACTCATGACCCCATAAAATTATACGAAGAAGAAGTTGATGATCGTCTCCAACAAATAAAGATTGGTGATCTTTGTGATGGAGAGTGAGAAGGAATCCTACCTCCGGCTCTTTCGAAGGTACATACACCTATTCACTTTTGATTACAAGGAACTCCATCAAGTAAGTTGGGTAGAACATTGTATTGAGTGGTAGATGGTGCTTAAGCCCATAAAGCAAATGCCATATAGAATGAATCCTAATTTTTCCAAGGCGTAAAAGAAGAAATAGATAAGTTGCTTGATGCGGGATTCATATTTCTTTGTGGAGAATTGAGAATGGGTTTCTCCCATTGTGATCTCAATAAAAAAGAATGGGAAGCTACGCATTTGTGTTGATTACGGGAAGCTCAATAAGGCAACAAAGAAGGATCATTACCCTCTTCCATTTTGAGATCAGATCTTGGGCCAAGTAGGCTGGCCGGGAGTGCTATAGTTTTCTTTGATGGATATAGCGGCTACTGACCAAGTTCGTATAGCGAGAGAAAGATCAGTGAAGACCACGTTCACCACTCCTTGGGAACGTTTGCTTATAGAGTTATGCCTTTTGGGTTGTGTAATGCTCGGCAACATTCAGCGTTTGATGAATAGGGTGTTCGAACCCTACATTGGGACCTTCATCGGAGTATTTACGGATGATTTTTGCATCTATGGGAGCAAGTTGGACCACTGCCAAATGGAGACAACATTTCAAAGGTTAGATGAAGCACAAGCCTCACTAAACCCTACTGAAAGTGTGTCTTTGGATGTTACTAAAGGCGTTTTGTTAGGGCATGTTGTATCCGAGAGATGGTATTAGGTGCTTGATCTGATAAAGTTTCAAAAATCAAAGATTTACCATTTCTATGAATAGAAGTAAGTTGAGATCATTTTTAGGCCATGTGGGTTCTTATAGAAGGTTCATCAAGAATTTCTCAAAGATTGCACTGACCACTAACCCGAGTTCTTGAAGAAGGATGTTACTTATGAACCGGGAAATAAGGCGCATGAAGCTTTTGGACAAGCGAAAGAAGCCACAGGTGTCTTCACTGTTTTGAAGAATCCAGTTGGAGCAAGCCATTCATTGTGTACAACGATGCCTCGGATGCGGCACTAGGAAGTACTTTGAGCCAAAAGGATGAAAATGGGAATGAACATCCAATTTACTTTGGGAGAGCGAGACAAATGAGCGATCTTTGAGGTAAATTATCTTATGGCTTGAAAAAGAGGCTCTGGCTATCATTTTTGCTGTAAAGAAGTTTAGAAATTACTTGCTTTAGGGCGAAAATTTATAGTTATGTGAATCATCGGGCTCTAAAATATATTGTAAATAAGCCTAACCCATCGGGGAGGATAGCAATGGATAATTTTGCTACAAGAATTTGAATTTGATATTATAGATAGGCGGAAAGAAGCATGTCAATGCGGATGCACTCTCTCGAGCCTATGATGGTTTAGGATCATCTTGTGATGATGATGATTTCCCGATCGACATTGTTCTCCCTTGACACAATCCTAGTGAATACATAGATATTTGGAATTATCTGAATGAATTCAAGTTTCTGATGGTGCCAATGCAAAGACTAAGAAAAAGATTACTCAAGCGATCGTCCATATTCTATTACGCATGGAGTATTATTTGAATAGGACACGATGGATAGTCTGAGAGGCGAGTTGGACGTGATCAAGGAAGGAAGCTGCTAGAAGAATTCCACAATGGTACATGTGGAGGGCACTTCTCGGACAACTTACAGCAAGAAGGATCTTGGATGCGAGTTATCAACTTTGGCCCACTCTTTTTAAAGATTGTTATAATTATTGTAAGACATGTGATATTTGTCAAACACATGGTAGCAGTAAGACTTCATCAGCTCCATTATGTCCTATTCTTCCCCTTGGTCCCTTTGAAAAGTGGGAATAGACATTGTAGGTCCACTTCCAACTACATCACGCCAAAATAAGTATATTGTAGTTGCCACAGTTATTTAACCAAGTGGGTTGAAGCTAGGCCATTGAAAACACTTCCATGGATGAAGTGGCGAGGTTCATATATGAACGCATTGTCACGATTTGGTTGTCCATTAGAAATTGTAACGAGATCAAGGAAGCCACTTCATTAATGAGGTGGTAGAAGCCTAGTCAATAAGTTTTCTATTAAGCACGGGAAGGCAACAACATCTGACAAAGCCAAGCACAAATGGACGGGTGGAGCGAACAAATTTTGTGTTGTGTCAAATTCTAGCAAAAGATGCGGCCTTGCGGTACATAAATGGGATAAAAGGATTCATGCGGCATTGTGGGCATATAGGGCAACATCAAAGTCGCAACAGGATACTCCCCATTTCGGTTGGCCTATGGCATTGATCCGATTCTTCTATTGAGTTTGATATTCCCCTTTGTGAGAGTTATGAAAAATGAAAGGATGGATGAAAGTGATTGATAAAAGAAAGGTTGGTACATCTTCATTTGCTAGAGGAAATGAGGAAATAGCAAAGGATACAAGCCATAAGAAGAAAATGAAGCGAGAAGAATACTTTGATCAAAGATCCGGTGGTCTCCATTTCATGTGAATGACTTGGTTCTAGTATATGATTCGAGATACAAAAAAGAAGAAGAAAAATTTCTTCCAAAATGGATGGGGCCTACAAAATAGCAGGTGTGCATGAAAATGGTACGTCACAAGCGGAGGAATTGGATGGCACTCCCATTACGAAATGGGTCAACCACGACAAGTTGAAGATTTTCCAAGCACGAATAATAGTCTACTCAGGGACGGAGTAGAAGCTAGGAAGGGGAAGATGTCGACACTAAAATTTTCCTCCATAATTTCTATTTCATTAATGTATGTATTAGGAATAGGATGTTGTTAAGTATAATTAGTAGTAGCGTCGATAGAAGATAACGGCGCCATCGATGCGGTGTCCAATAATGTGGAATAGTACGGTAGCAGTCAAAGTACAATAGGAATGTTGTAAAAGTAAATATTTGTCGTAAGTGGTCAGGTAATGTTAAAATGTCAAAGTTTGGGTAATTAGAAAGTAGGGTCTACATGATTAGGAATTAGAAATATTATATTGGTAATAAGGACAAGGAGTGAGGTCATAAATATTTTGTGTATTTTATTTGTAAAAAGTCTAAAAATGTGGAACCCATGTAAAATGATAAGGTTTATCTTATCTTAAGAGATAAGCTTACATGTACAGATAAGAGTTAAGGTATGGAATATGATTAAGTCAGTGTGGATTTCTTATCCTATCTTAGAGATAAGATGGATAAGCCTGGAAGTTCTATAAATAGAGAGGCCACCCCCCTCATTTAGCATAGAAAGAAGTAGTGAGAAATATTGTAGGAAGTGTGCAAAGGAAGCCATCAGTTTAAAGGTGTGTTGAAGAAGCCATCAAGAGGTGTAATTGTAAAGTTTCTCCCATAGTCTTGTTGAAGTACCTCATGGGTGAGATTGTAACAATTTCATGTTAATATTATAATTTACTTTGATATTTCAGATTTGTCATCATTCATCTTATCATAGTCGATGGTATTCTTGTGTTATGTTGTTGTTTTGTTTCAGTTACATCCACCAAACTAAAGGTTGTGCATTAGTAAATAATCATATGCGAGGAGTTCGGTGAAGAATTACACCTATTAATAGTAAGTCACACTCAAAGGGAATTTTTTTGGCATACTTAGGACATAGATGGATGATCATTGGTCAACATCATCATTGAGATCATCATAGGCATTTCTCACGGGGTTCGAGATCCATCTCGGGTAACTTGATAGTGTTTTTCAAAAATCACTACATGGTTGAGTCATAGGTATATCATACATGCAGTGGGAGTTGCGGTCATCGTCCCAATGAGAATAGTTCATTTAGCTTGGAAAGTGTTCATGAGATTATTTGAAAAGAGTTTCTCGGGTGCGCGAGGAGTTTAAAGATTCAAAGTTTCACTACATTTGGAGCTTTCCATTGTGAGATCAACGGACTTCATCGGAATGACATCTCCTCTCCTTATTCTCTCTCTCTCTCTCTCTCGCTCTCTCTCTCTCTCTCTCTCTTCCCTAAATTTCTCTCTCTTCCCAATATTCTAATTTCACATTGGGGTTGTACTTTTCTTATGTCTTAATGTTCCTAATGTAATAAGTCATCGTTATGTTATAAAAAGGACTTAAACGTTTCTAGGAAGTTGAAAAGTTTTAAGTTGTGCGAGGGCATATGAAAAGGCATTGGGGGTAGATGATGAGTCACCTATTATTCTATAAATTGTAAAGTCATTCCCATTTCAAATGGTTGGTGATTGATTTTGTAAACTCAAGAGTGCATTAAGAGAACAAAGTAAATAGCCAAATTCTTCCATTCCCCTCATTCTCAAATTTCCTCCTTTTCCCCACTATTTACAACTTTGGTTTGAGAAATCAATACAAAAGAAGGAGTTTCTATATTTCTTTGGTAAGGGATTTCTTGATATTTTTGCTCATCAAATTCTATTTGGTATTATTGCTTTACTTGTAAATCGCATGCTCTTAATTTAGTGCATGTGATAAAACTTCTAACTAGTGTGTGCGGGAATCGATTATCTACCTACAACATTAGTTCTCCTACCTCTTTTCTCACTCCCCTTTCCGGCTCTTGAGACAAAGTCTTGGAGGAATACATTGAATGTTGGGAAGGTGTGCGTCTTGTAGAGAGATCAGATCGATTGTGAAGAACTCCTTTTTGTTTGGGAAGGACTACTGTAAATAAGAATGCAAGACCACCAGATTTTAGTTAGAGATAAATAGGTGAGAGAATTACCTTGGGCCCGGGAAATATTAGACTTCCTTTGAAGGTGGTGAGTTCCTTTTAATACAAATTAATGCAAATGATAATAAAGCTATTACTGCAAATCACGATTTAGGTACCTCGTTACTAAAAGCAATAGAGACTAAACTACCAATAATAAAATGTCATGTTGTTTGTTTGGTCACTTTGGTTATTGACGTTCGACTCAAGTTACGTGGATAAACCAGGCTGGATATGAGATTGTTTGGAGGATAAATAGGTGAAAGGTTGGTTTTAAGTATAAGTCATAGTGGCCGTGCGGTCTTGGATAACCGACAGCGGTTATAACACCATTGAGTGATCGGTAGAAGATAATCTATGTGTCGGTAGAGGTTGGTTGTGATGATTTAGGGGTTTTTAAATGGATGGTTGGGGGAATAGTGAAGTGAGGTTATGAGGTCTTATGGTGGTAGATGAAGGTTAAGTAGGGTGAGTTTATAATTATTAGGAATTAAAAGTTCAAGAAATGGTGTTTAGAAACATACAGATACTACTTACTCATTCTGATGAAGATTGAGTCGAGGAATGTGGTGGTGACGGTAAGGCTTGGTTGGGATGATCCGGTATTGGAAATCGAGCTGATGAAGCTATCCTCAGTCTTTTCATGCTTGAATGAGGGTAGCCAGATGATCCGAGTTACTCGATTGTAGTCTTTGGCTCGATGCTCTTCTGCTTCTTCTTTTTCTTCTCTTTTCTCTCTGAATTCGGATCTTGCAAATGAATTCCAGATCCTTGTTTTTAGTTGGGGAGGTCATTTATAGGGAAGATGGCGGTTGCCTAACAACACCGGTCGACCACGTAGGGACCGATGTCGGTTAGGTCAAAGTTGGCTATTTTTAGTAAAATAGCCAACCTTCCCTCCTTTTCTCTCAGGAGTCGGTTGTGGGCTTGGTGAAGTCATTATTAGGTTTGTTTTGATGCGGGTGAGGGTGATGAGTCATGGGTGTGGGTTTGGACCAAGTCATAGGTCTTAATTAGGTTAGTTTAGGGTTAGGGCTAGGTCATGGTGAGGTGGCGAGGTGAGGTGGCAGGGTTGGAGATGTGGATTTATTAATTATAAGGTAATTAATAAATAATTAAGTGTGTAAGGTTTAGGTGGTGAGGTAGGGTTAGGTTGCGGGATGAGATACGGGGTACAGGGTGTCGTAAGACCCAAATTTGGTGTCTACATTTGCCCCTTGTTGTCGTGTAGCTTGTATTTTAAAGTACATGCGACAATAATAAAAGTGGTTGCCCGATTAAGGGTATAGGTAATCCCCTCAAATCTATCATAGATTAAGGTGACGTGAAATCGGGGATAGGGTTGATAAAGGTGAATGATGATGAGATGATGATAAGATGGTGGGGTAAGTTCAGGCGCGAGACGCATGTTGAAATGTAGTAGTGCGACCAGGGTACATGATTTGAAGAGTAAACAAGCAATTCATAGGCAAAGGTCGATAGTTTATCCAAATAAGGTTGATATAATCACGGTATCGAAGGCATAGGAAGTAGCTCGAGGGGATATAACGGGTAAGGTACCGAGGACGTTTAGGCATGTTCGGCGGTGCGAATGGTTGGTTTGGTTGAGATAAACGTCACGGTCTCGGTCAAAGCAAAGTTGGTTGGTGATCAATTCAAGTATCTTAGTCATGCTAAAACACAAACAGGTGAGCTCGATTGAACAAACAGCTACATGATGGGTGGATAGAATCGTAATTTGTGGGCTTGGTCGAGTAATTAATTGGTGTGGCCATGGGTGGGTTGATTGGTTGGTTATGGCCTTGGGTTGGGCCGATTGGTTTGTTGCGGCCTTGGGTCGGGCCGATTGGTTTGTTGCGGCCTTGGGTCGGGCCGATTGATTGGTTGTGGCCTTGGGTCGGGCTGATTGGTTGGTGGCCTTAGGTCGGGCCGATTGGTTAGTTGCGGCCTTGGGTTGGGCCGATTGATTTATTGTGGCCTTAGGTCGAGCGATTGGTTTGTTGCGGCCTTGGTCGGGCCGATTGATTGGTGTGGCCTTGGGTCGGGGTGGTTGGTGAGTTGCGGCCTTGGGTTGGGCTGGTTGGTTGGTTGCGGCCTTGGGTGGGTGATTCGATATAAATACCTTGAAAATATTTATATTTTTAAGGAAAACACAACACATGATAGGTTATGGTAGGGGATTGGTCGGGTTAACCTTGGAAGACCCCATGTCTCCCAGTGCTTCTATCGGCCGATTGCCCATTGGGGGACCTTAGGTTGGGCGATGTAGGTTCTCCCTTGGGACCGGGCTGAGGTGGTTGGCAATTTGGTTATAGTTAGGTGAGTTTGTTGGTCAATTTAAATATGTTGGTAGGGTAATTTTTAAGGTGGGGCGATAGAGTTATGGTAGGGGATGTTCGAGCTAACCTTGGGAGACCCCATGTCTCTAAGTGCTTCCTACATAGCCCATTGCCTGAAAGCAAGGAGGGCCTCGAGGCGATGTAGTTCTCCCTTAGGACCGGGGAGAGGTGAATTCGAGGCAATTTGGTTGTGGTTAGGCAATTTGTTGGTTGGTAAGATGATGGTAAGATGGTGGGGTAAGTTGAGGAGGTAGATGCACGTTAAAATGTAGTAGTGTGACCGGGGTACATGGTTTGAAGAGCAACAAGCAATTCATAGGCAAAGGTCGATAGTTTATCCAAACAAGGTTGATATAATCACGGTATCCAAGGCATAGGAAGTAGCTCCGAGGATATAACGGGTAAGGTGCGGGAACATTTAGGCATGTTCGGCGGTGCGAATGGTTGGTTTGGTTGAGATAAATGTCACGGTCTCGGTCTAAGTAAAGGCTGGTTGGCTGATCAATTCAAGTATCTTAGTCATGCTAAAACACGAACATAGGTGAGCTCGATTGAACAAGCAACTACATGATGGGTGGATAGAATCATAATTTGCGGGCTTGATCGAGGTAATTAATTGGTGGTGCGGCCGTGGGTCGAGCCCATTGGTTGGTTGTGGCTTTAGGTTGGGCCAATTGGTTGGTTGCGGCCTTGGGTTGGGCTAATTGATTGGTTTATTGATTGGCCCTTGGGTTAGGCGATTAATTGGTACGATTGGTTGGTTGTTGGTTGCCTTGGGTCGGGGCAAATTGATTGGTGGTGGTTGATTGGTGGCGGCCTTGGGTCGGGCCGGTTGGTTGGTTCTGAGGTGAGTGTTATCAATATAAATACGTGAAAATATTTATATTTTTAAGGAAAACACAACACATGATAGGTTATGGTAGGGGATGGTCGAGCTAACCTTGGGAGACCCCATGTCTCTAAGTCTTTGCCTACATAGCCCATTGCCTGCAAAGCAAGGAGGGGCCTCGGAGACGATGTAGTTCTCCCTTAGGACCAGGGAGAGGTGAATTCAGGCAATTTGGTTGTGGTTAGGCAATTTGTTGGTTGGTAAAAAATTTGATGTTGGTAGGGTAATGTTGTTGGTGTTGGTAAGGTATTGGCGGTGTTGGTGTGGGTATAGGTGAAGCGAGGTTGAGCTTACCCAAGCATAGGGAATCGTGTCTTGATTAAGGTCAACACATAATCCTAGATTCGGGTAAAAGAGGCAAAAGTGTCCCGTAGTTGAAAAGAGCAAAACAAACCACGTATTATCGTAGGATGAGCTTGAATCCCTAGGTACCTTGCATAGGCGAGAAGTCGATAGGTGAAAAGAGTTGTATAATCACAATATATCGGATATACGTCACGTCCCTTGAGTTTTGTTGTTTTGAAGAATGGTGAGGTGAGGTGGATGGTATAGGCAGGCGCAGAGAACTTGTTATAAGGTGATTATTTTGATGAAATAGAACTAAACCTAAATAGACAAGTCCATGACTCAAAAGTGCTTTTGAATATTGCTTTTATTTTTACGGATATGGTGATCGATGTGGGAAGTCTATATGGGATATGCATTTTGTTGTTCTTGAGGTCTTCACGAAGGCGATCGATGCGAAAGCTTCGATAGAGCTGACTTTGTATAGCTTGTCCTTGAGGAGCGATCTATTTATAGTAGCGAGATGTGGCTTTGCACATAAATGTCCTTCGAGGAGCAGATCTATTTATAAGCTTAGAGGTCTAGATGTCCATTTGGCACGAAGCATCTAGTTTTGCGGGAAGTTTGACTCAAGAATATCCCATAATTGTATAATTGAGAACGTGTTATTTTGATACTTTTAAGTCATGGACCCGGACTAAAATAGGGGAAGGCATCTTTAAGAGGAGGTGATGATCAAACCATGTGAGTTGATTCTACTTTGAGATGCACGAAACAAACTGTATGAGGTGGTAAATGAGCTCGGGACAAGCGCGAGGTAGATAAGAAGTGATGTAACACTAAATTCAACGGTAGAATGGTGGAGATGTAAGGCATTAAGGGGTTCGAGCTCGGGTTTACCATTAAGTGAAGCTAAATGCGACAAGTGCACGATCCGTAAGTGTGAGTGATAATGTAAGGCCCAATCGATTAGGAGAAAATTTTCCATGTTTGCTCTTTTCTAGTTTGGTCACATGTTGATTCTCTTTGAGGACAAGATCACCAATCTTTAAAGAAGTACGCTCATGAATTCTTATCATAAGCACACTTGATGCTTTTGATAAATATGAAGGTGGTCGAGAGCTGTAAGAAAAGCTCATTTTAAAAAAGTTAGAAGGGATAGGTTAAGGGTCTATCGACTCCATGGGTGAAGATGGAAAAATGGGTGATGATGGTTCGGAAGAGGTGAATTCGTCGTCTTCACGAATCTGATTGACACGAGGTTTCTTTGGTGTAGATGGTTTAAAAATCCAAGACCACGGCGATCTTTGTGTTTGCGTGTAGTCATGGGAATGATCATATGTCGTCCTTGCTCATAAAGACCAAACCAAAACCTTTCCAAGCACTGACACATTACGAAGGTGAGGGCAAAATGATGGTTGGTTAGATATTGAAAATTTGATTGGAAGGGAATCACCCAGGGAGGTTCGGGGTAATAGAGGATGCGTCGACACCCCCATATGTTAGGTTGGTGCGAGAAATTAGGTGGTTTAGGAGATCACCTCCCCCACACGACGGTCGTAGGTAGGATGCGCATGTATGCTGTCCATACTCTTGTGGGGTATGGAAAGTGCTAACGTTGTATAGGCGGTACTCCCCCGCGTAAGGCGTTGAAAAACACCTACGAGGATCCGAGGTTGGGATGTTGTCTGCGTGGAAGGAAGAGGTATTCGCATCGGTGGTTTCATTGGTCAAGGTGTGGGTGCTGAGAGATAAGGTGGATGGTTGAGGTGTGGTTGAAGTAGATGGTTGGGTTGGATGAATGGGTGCCTTGACTGGTACAAGCACATCATTAGGGCATCCTTCTACATCGTGTCCTGGTGTGTGATGGTAAGCACATATTTTAGATTCATCATAACCTATAGGTCGAGGTTTAGATGGATCATAGAGTCTGAGCGAGGGTAGGGATCATAGGTTGATAGGTTCTTGGTTTGTCAAAACCATTAAACGCAGTAACCGATATCGGTCAGATAACCGATGTCGGTCAGAATGTAGCCGGCGTCGGTCAGATAACGATGTCGGTAGTTTAGGATCGGTGTCGGTCAGTTAACCGATGTCGGTAGTATGGGACCGGTGTCGGTCACTATGAAAGCAAAGAGAGGATGTAAGAAGCTGCTGGTTTGGGGATAACAGGGCTGAGTATACCCACCAAACTATGCAAGTGATAAGCGAGACAGGTATAACAGAGAAACAGAACTAAAAACAAGCAAGATGCAAAAGCAAATCAATAGACTAACCCTAGGATTAGTTTTAATCACTTTGGGCTTATGCCTTAGATGCCAGATGATGTCAATCCTAAACAAGAGACCTAAGGGAGATGTCAAGTTTGTTTTGGCTCATAAGGCTACCTCAATCGGGTGGAGGAATACCACGGAAAGGGGGGATGTTTGAGTTGTTGTGTTGATTATGATGTGATTTGGTATGTGTTGTGCAGTGAGAGTAAGATTAATTTCTCGTCAATACCGTGGATATCACCCCACGTGTATGACACTTTACTTAATCTCGTTCACTAGAATTAAAAAACAGCGACAGAATGTGATGCACGTGTTTTAAACCCAAATTGAAAATGATATTCGATGAAGCAAAGAAGATGACTTTCACTAGTTCAAAGATTCCAAAGAAAGACAAATTCTTTTACCAAAATGACAAAATATTTTGTGAATATTTAGAAGAAAGAAACAACAAGTATGCTCCCTATATGAAAGCAAGCAAGAAAGAAAGAAACCCGAAATGGGTCCCACCGGGCGTGCCAAAATGTTTCGCACAGAATGTTTCCATTCGGAATAGAGTTGCTTCTATCCTTTCATTCTCTTGAGAAACAGATAAGGGTTAGGGCTAGGAGGAATACTTGTTGAATGTTGGGAAGGTGTGCGTGTACCGTAGAGAGATCAGATCGATTGTGAAGAACTCCTTTTTTTGGGAAGGACTACCTGTAAATAAGAATGCAAGACCACTAGATTTTAGTTAGACAATAAATGAGAGCGCACTTGGGCCGGGAAATATTAGACTTCCTTTCGAAGGTGGTGGTTCCTTTTAATACAAATTAATGCAAATGATAATAAAGCTATTGCGAAATCACGATTTAGGTACCTCGTTACTGAAAAAATAGAGACTAAACTACGATAATAAAATGTCATGTTGTTTGTTTGGTCACTTTGGTTATTGATACTTTCAAGTTACTGAGGATAAACCATTGGATTTGAGGTTGTTAGGAGGTAAATAGGTGAAAGGTTGGTTTTGGTATAAGTCACGGTGGCCGATGCGGTTTAGGATAACCAGCTATCGGTTGAGAACAGATATCGGTAGAAGATAACCGACAATAGAGTCGATCTATGTGCTTCTAGGTAGAGGTTTAGGGTGATTTGGGGTTTTTAAGGTGGTGGATGGTTGGGGAATAGTGATATGAGGTGATAAAACTATCTTAAGGGCAATACGAGGATGTATGGATGAAGGTTAAGTATAGGTAGGTAGATCTAGGAGTGAGTTTATAATTATTAGGAATTAAAAGTTCAGAAATGGTGTTTAGAAACATACAAGATACTACTTACTCGTTCTTGATGAAGATACGAGTCCAAGGAATGTGGTGGCGATAGTAAGGCTTGGTTGGATGATCGGTATTGGAAAGTGAGCTGATGAAGCTATCCTCGGTCTTTTCCCGATGCTTGAATGAGGGTGTGATGATCCAGTGGCTCGGTTGCGGTCTTTGGCTCGATGCTCTTCTCTGCTTTGACCTCTTCTCTTTTCTTCACTTGTCTCTGATCCTTGCAAATGAATTCGGATCCTTTTTTTGGTTGGGAGGTCATTTACGAGGCAGATGGCGGTTGCCTAACAGCGCGGCGGATCGAGTAGGAGGCCGATGTCGGTTAGGTCAAAGTTGGCTATTTTTAGTAAAATAGCCAACCTTCCCTCCTTTTCTCTCGAGGATCGGTTGTGGGCTTGGTCAGTCATTATTAGGTTCGTTTTGATGCGGGTGAGGGTGATGAGTCATGGGTGTGGGTTTGGACCAAGTCATAGGTCTTAATTAGGTTAGTTTAGGGTTAGGGCTAGGTCATGGTGAGGTGGCGAGGTGAGGTGGCGGGGTTGGAGATGTGGATTAAGACCTAAATTTGGTGTCTACACCTGTTGGATCCACACAGCCGTAAAGAGCCTAGCCAAAATACGAGTTTCACTTGTGCGTATGTATATCTGACAGTCGTATCGGTTAAGTAGAGGACTTAGATTCATAAAGCATTGGAAAGAAATCCACAAGTTTTTCCACTTGACAAATTTTCTCACCAACGATTTCAAAAATCCAAAAATTAAATAAATTACAAAATTTTCGAACACAAATTCACTTATCACAGAAATCCTACAATTGGAAAACCCTTGAAGTGATTTTGTCAACATCTCACATAATCTTGGTAAGTCATACTTTTATCTACTACCTAATGGCCATTTCAATCTTACTGACTATCACTTTCTTCCCTTTGCACAATTTATATTTGGGGAAAGTCATAAGTTTTTTCCTTGCATGATATAAATTTGCTTGGAAATTTTGACTTTATAATTTACACTGATGGACATGACAACGGTGTTATCGTAAGGAGTCACTTTACTCTGCTCTTCTAGTCGATCCTATTCCCACTTGGGAGCATTTTCATCTATTTAATCGTCAAATCTTTGAGTACGCATTAGGGCATAGGTAATTGTCTTCTTTTTCAACTTTGTGTTGCATTGTTGATGTTTACTTTTTAAACCACTTACAAGTAGTGTGATTAAATCTTGGTTCCTTTATAACCACGATGCTTGAACCTACTTTTATATTAGTTCCACTTTCCTATTTTATCTTATCTTTATTGTGTGTTTGTTTACGTGCATTTGGGTTAACCATCTTGATTCTTTCATAATCATGATGAAAAGTCTATTTGTAACAACAAAATAAGGTTTCTCTAAAATTATTCTCGAAATGATGATCATGTTATAAGCACCATCCTTTCTCATCCTTGTTCCCGAATCCACTTGTTTTCCTTCTATCGGGTTATTTTCCACCACTTTCTTTGCCCGTGCCCACCCACTTAAGGGCATTCCTCTACCATTCTACTCATTGGGGCATCTAAATGTTTGGCACTTCCTCTGGCTAGGGCATCCAAATGCCTCAAAAATTTCCACTCAGCGATCTACATGCATCTCACTTATCTTTAAAGCACTATTACTTTGCAATAACACTTTAAAGAGGGAAAATGTAGACACCTAAATTACACACTTGTTCTAGTGCTATCTAGTACATCTGATTATTCACCCATTTGTGATTGATTGATTAAATAAGACACATTGTACCCCTTTGGATTGATTAAATTAATCCTAACACCCTTTTTCCCAAGTTAATTATCATTTATTAATTAAATGATTAATTAATTAAGTGTGCACATCCTAGCTAATTAAATTAGTTATCTAATTAGGAAAATACACCTATTTTCCTAGTCAACTACCACTTAGATTCCCGATCGACTCCACATAAAATCCACTTCAACAAGTCCAGTCAACTTAGGTTACATAATCCTATAAAGGTGGGGATATTTAATTTCACGTCTGATGACCTTTACGGATGTAACTTCTCACGGATTAATTCAATTCTTTTGCCCCTAAATGACATTTTATCCTCCCAAAATTATTCTGACTTCTTGAAGTGCTAAAAATAGCATGTGCATTCATCCATTTGTAACAAACTTCAAACCCCTACTACCTCTACATAAAATGAAGGATTATCGTATTACAAATCCTCGTGGATTGTTTTTTAAATAAACTCTATCCAATTTTCATACTAGTTATTTATAATCTAACTTCTCATAACAATCTACATCCCCTAATTTGGAGACCATTCAAAAGCACCCATAAATCTGCATCTATCAATCTTCCACGAGGTTATCTGACTCAAAGCTCTCATAACCTTGATTGAGGTTTTCTTTGGAAGACTAAGGAAGGTTTACCATGTGTTTTTACTTTCCTTTTCTTGCATTGTTTTCCATAGTTTACATCGGGGAGCATATCGGTGAGGTCTCATTGATAGTTGAGGTCGGTGGATCGTTATATATGCCACCACCTAGTGGTAGGTCAAGTAGTCTAGGCATGGGAGAGAAGTCCTGAAGGATGAATAAAGTTAGATGAGATATGATCTATTTTTTTATACGTCTTGTGATGAAGGCATATTTTTTATCAATGCCCATGATGGAATACCGGCGTGTATATGATTTTTTCAAGATACATTTGATTTATGGACATTTGGACATTTGATAAAACATGAGAGGATTAAATTGAGCCCGAAATTTGGGTGATGCCTAGATATCCCAAAACAAATCTTTGTTCGAATACTTTATTGAAGCATGATCTATGTGAGGCCAGAAGATAAGTGTTCCCCAAAGAAAAGTTACATTGCGAAGGGTGAAATGATTGATTTGAAAGTGCGGATGATTTGGAACAATTAGATAGTGAAAGTAAGCGAACTAAGGTATATAGTTGCGAGCATTTTTGTCGAGCATTTTTGAAGGGTTGTGCATTTTTAAAAAAATGGAACAATTTATATTGTTTTGGGTTTTTATATTTTGACCACATGCCGAAGGATAGGGAAAAGAGGTTACCTAGGCTGCGACCAACACGTTACACATGAAAAGGTTAATAGAAGTATGGAAAAAGGTGAAAAAGAAGCGATAGCATATGTGAATGATGACATGAAAAGGAGAACATATGACACAAGAGATGAGATATATTGACATAAGGATGAGGCAAAGTGAAAAGGGTGAAGCAAGCGAGGGTGTGTTGATATACCCCTAACACAAGGGTTACTCTTTGAAGACTTCGGAGTAGAACTTGAATGAATGGAATTCATGGGATCTTTGACTCTTTTCCTTCTTTAGATGAAAATTTATACCCTCGTAGATGGTGTGAAGTATTTCCACTCATCAAGTAAAGCGGGGGCAGGTTGCGAGGGATTCTTGGAAGAGGAAAATTTGAAACATCGTTGTAAAATCCATGGGACATCGAAAACTATGTGTAGTGTGAAGTTGTTTGATAAGTCGAGTCATGTTGTGGTTGTTGGATGCATTTGGGGGTGACGAGCACGGCCCAGTACTCAAGAAGAAGCCTATAATAAATCGTGGCACCCATTCTCATACTGACACATTTTCTAGGGAGGGATTCCATCTTGGTAGTCCTTTCTTCTCTCTCCTCCTCTTGATTCATTATGAATTGTATAAATGCAGTCTTACACACTTTGTAAAGGTACTAATTCCTTTTCCTTCTTATCATATTTTTGATCTCTTCTACATGAAAATTGAAACTTTCTATTGGCCTTTGTAACTTACAAATGGTGATTTCCTTATTTGAGATATGTATGTAAGATTTTGAATATCGATTAATGCAAGTTTGGTTTAGCTCTTTCCTTTGAATACATTGTGTTTAATGTGATTATTTTACCCTCTCTCATATTTCATGTTCTTTCGTTTATTTTCATATGAACTATGTGCATCTTCACGATCCCAAACTCCATGACTTTGCATATGTGTCATTTGGATCTGAGAAAGTTTCACCTTTTTTTGGTGCTACCATCACCCACACCTATTATCTTGGGTTTTATTTCATGCATCTCTCTTTCTCTCCATTGTCCCTTGGAATTTTAGAGTAGTATTTAGCTTTATAGGAGTTATTTTAGCATTAGAATTAGGTTGTGTTTTGTGGATTCTCCCGATCCATGGAACAAAGGAAGAAAAATTCTCCGAGAGGCCTATCTCGGTCTGCCAGTCCCACACTTGTAGATAGTCCTATATCGCCTCAAAATCATGGATTTTTATGATTCGAGGATGGTTGCGATTTTGAGCTCTGATGGTTTTGGTACACTCGGTGGGAGAATTGGAATTCTTGACTTCATTTCACTAATTTTGTTTTGTAACTTAGTAGATTCATCCTTTAGAGGTAGTTATTAAACCCGATATAGTGACTCTTGGGTTCAAATATTCTAATTTTAAGTAGTCGGTACCCACCTTCATGAGAAGAATACAAAAATAAAAAGTGTAGTCAATAGTGATCCTTTTGATATTTATAGTTGTCACCACGAAGAAGAAGAAGTTTCAAAATCATTATCTCCTTCAATAGAACTCTTCTACTCCTCCTAGTATGCCTATATTACCATCCTCTAGGATTTTGAGACCTATTCAATTCATGACATAAAAAAATCTACATTTTTCATTGATGGTGGTAGTCCACTTAGCGCTAAATTCCCAACATTGAAAAAGTACCCCCTTCTTCTTGGTGAAAAACTTACCACCCCAATGTGATCATATTCATGATATTGCTAATATATGTTGGATTCATCTAGTTATAGAAGATGATGTTATAGGTAGGCTTCTTATTTATTCATTTAAATATAAAACACTTAAATGGTATAAAATCTTAAGACATTCTTACATTCAAAACTAGGATTAACTTTGATGCTACTCTCCTTGACAACTGAGGAGAAAGTAGATAAAATATATATTTTGAGAAGCTTAAAAATAATAAAGTGGAGCTATATGAGCTCGTGACGAGAATTCAATTTATGATTTTTTTTTTTTTAAAGACATGAATTCCAATGCTTCTAAGACCAACTCCACAAGGTGAATTTTTATATTTTCTTAGAGCTTTAAATTATAATATAACTATAAATGATCGATCTTTGGGAGATAATATTATACATAAATGATCCACTAATTACATATGCCCTTATTTCTGAATTACCTCATCTTATTCAACCACCATTACTCCTATTTCTCAACCATCCACTTTACTTTATGCCTATACATTTGGTTGCTCTGTATAAAACAAGAAGAAATTGAAATCTTTCTTTGTTATTTCATCTTAAGAATTTAACAAATGAGATTGGCTCCCTCGAAAAGAAAACAAACTCGATCTCCTAAGAATTATCCCAACCCTCTGAAGTGTCATCATGATAAGTTTTTTAATACACGAATCAAATATTTCCATAGAGTTACCCACCAAGAAAAATGCCAAATGGAAATCCATGCGGCATTGTCGGCTCTAAAATAAGAAAATCTATTATTCTATTCATAATAATATGGCGAGT